>MU225309.1:1711888-1753386 GCA_018584345.1 Thuja plicata
AGTATAAACAAGCAAGGAAACTATTACAAAATGCTATGAACAAGCAATTCAGAATAGCCCTTCGGAGATTACGAGCAATAATGCATTGTAACTGGGACCTATACTTTTGAACGCACATATTAACATATTAACGCAGTGACGAATTTGTTTACCAACAAGGCGCAATGTTTAGATGGACCCCTTCTTTACATGTATTTCACTCAAACACACCCGGATAAATGACATTTAATCGAAGACGCTCGCAAACAAGACCTTTTGTAGAAACATTTGTCTCGCCAAAGTAGGGATGCAAACAACAGTATTTTCAACCATCTCATATTTTGTCACATAGTCAATGACATACTCTTCCTGTCCTAGGATCATTATATTATGTATCACTTGATGTAGAAATCAAACGGTGTTATAAACTATGCGACAAAAACATACAATATTTTCACGAAGATTTCAACATTTGACAAAGGAACATTTTCTATGCTAGAAAGTGAACATTAATGTTTCCACATGCCCTCGGGAAGGTGACAACACATTACGGAACATATCAACACCAAAAAACATACCTTCCAAGATATAACTACTAACTGCACAAACCGAGTATAAACAAGCAAGGAAACTATTACAAAATGCTATGAACAAGCAATTCAGAATAGCCCTTCGGAGATTACGAGCAATAATGCATTGTAACTGGGACCTATACTTTTGAACGCACATATTAACATACGATTTGTACATCTATAGAGAATTGCCACCAATGATTAAAGGGAGACCTAACTCGATATTAACTTAGGACTGCTACAGCTACTCAAAACTATAATTGGAATATATGGCTGACATGGAACTATAATTGGAATGCATGTAAGATTCTTTTTTCCAGTTTCCAGCAACATTGTTTCCCACATTTTCAATTATGCATATATGACCAAGGACGTCTGGACAACTATTAACTAATAGAATGTTCAAAGAATCGTACAGGAAAGAAAACCAAAATACAATAGCAATGACACTAGACAGAAGTATAAACTAAGATTTTTACAAACTAATTTAGGGTTTTTTAAGCCTAAATAGAAAATAACTCTAGAACCCAACTCACAGTCCCCACAAAATGGAAATCAAGCAAATTTTGGTCAATGATACATACCTCTTTTTCGCAACTCGTCACTTTCTGCTCTCAGCTCCTCCACAATATCCTACAATTTTGACTCTCACCAAAAAACCTTTTATTCACACGCCACAACCATTTAAATATAATCAATTCTTTTTTCTGCGCAAAACACAGCAGCATTTAAGCAACTAAAAATTGTCATGCAAATGATGCTCTAGATGTGACAACTTAGGGTCTTTGCATTACCTATTTTCTACCGAGTCAAGGGTTTTGACAGTTAGCTACTTTTTCCGCTTTGTGGCCAAAACCCTGTTTTTCTGCACACCAAACCAAACATAAGTGCCAATATACATACTGCAGACGATTCCAAGGCAGAAAACGGAGCAATATTTTCATTATACCCACGATGTTGCAAGTCAAAATCTTCAGCAAACAGTTGTGCAAGATCTTATTCCACTTCACAGCCAAAACACTGCTTAGTCACACACAAATACCAAATATAAGTGTCAAAAACACGATTACAAAGCGAAAAACACAGCAAAATTCTCCAAATACCTGGGATGTTGCAAGTCGAAATCTTCTGCAAACGGCTGTGGAAATCTTATTCCGCTTTGCTACGAAAACCCTGTTTATTCACGCAACGATACCCTTGACTGTTTCAGGGCAAAAAACACTGCAAGATATTCAGCCTACCTCCAATGTTGAGAGTCGAAATCTCCTGCAAATGGTTGTGCAACTCGCCTTCCCTCGCTTGATCAGACTGGCCGAATCTTAAAGCTCCCAGATCTGCAAATCTCCCAAATCTGCAAACCTCCCACCTCTACAAAAATGCAAGAAATCTCCAAACGCCAGAGCGATAACCCAAACTGCCAAAAAAAACCCAAATGCCAAATTTCAAATTGATGTCTGGAACCGTGACTTTTATGTGACATTATCTATTCACACGTCGTCGTTGCGGTCATGTGACATGTCACTTAACGGTTAATGGGTCCAGTTACTAATGCGTAGTTAGTCGATCTGGTTAATGGTGATGGCTGATGTTGGTGGCTTACTCCTGTCGTTAGGACTCTCGGTGACCTAATTTCCAGTGTCGTACCGCCAAATGATTAGTGCCCCTCCGTCTGACTGACTGACAACACTATTGTACATTTTTTTACATCCAAGTATGGGACACATAGCATGGACGATTTGTCTGGAGCTTAGCTTTTGCCCACTAAATCAGCGCTGAGTGTATGTGACTTTTCATACATGTCGCTGACTACTGCAGACACGACCATTGGTCGCTAATTTGGATTCTATCCTTTATAAAAGATTGTCGATTGAGGTATTATTATTTATATTGTTTTGTACTTGTTCTAAGTTTATTAATAAAGTAATATATTTACTATTTATTATGTATATATAATTAATATTATTAATCTTGAAATAACATTTAATCATTTGATTATAATTAATATTATTTATTATTTAGATAATTGTTTATTATATAATTAACATATTATTTATTATTTGATTATTGAGAATTTAATCATATATACAAAGTAATGTATATTTTGTCACAAATAAATCATCCATTAAAAATTGTATTCATGGCTCATGACAGCTCCATAAGGGTTATAAAAGGGTTAGAAACTGCAACCATGTACTGAGAGTTAAATGTCAGGTCACTCAGATATACACTTGTGGAGGGAATGATATTCATAAAATAAAAGCAAGTGTTTTGACAGTCAGCAGCTAGTGTGAAGGATTGAATTTGAAGGTCTTATCAAAATACAATAAACAGTTAAGAAAACATGATTGCGGTAGCCTTTTGAGGTGAATAATGAGGTTAAAAGACATTTTACCAGGATAGGTGCTGAAGACACTAAGCTTATAGATTCATCTCTTCAATAAGACTGTGAAAAGCTTGAAACACAGTTTGTTTTGACAGTCCAAATGTAGCAGGGCACAATCTTTCCTGTCTAGCTTCTAAAGTCAAAACTGTGACCTATGCAAAGATTTCACAATATGGACGACAATCCATCTTTCTAGTCATAGGTTTTTTTTGTTGATTAAGAGTTTCTTCTCTTTGCATTATTTTGAACATTGAATCGAGATTACTTTAAGCATGTTTGGCAGGGTCTTGTAAGAAGAGACAATCCATGAAGTGCGAGCATAATATTTTATAGTTTTTTTACCTTGGCATTTGTCACATATTATGTTTTTTAACCTTGGCATGAGTCACTGTTTTCTAAGAAAAGGTTACACATTCTATAAAAGGATGGTGAAAAAAATGACAGTCCGATAGATGGAAAATATAGTTCCATCAATGACAGTGGACAGTGCTAAAAGAAAATTAGGACAGCCTTCGTGTTGAAGTGACATTCTTGCCAAAGAAATTAGTGGACAGTCATAAGTCCAAACATTAAGGTTGTGTAGAAATAGTTTACAAAAGCTTGCAAGCAAAACAAGGACAACCTTTAAAAGGTTGGATAGCATGTTGATAATGCTAGCCCTATAGAAACAAAAAACACAAACCATGGAGCAGTCAGTCCTACGAAGAATCTAAAATGCAAAAATGGAAAACAATTGAAATGGTCATGTGACAATCACAAATTGAAATGTTGTTTGAATTGAACAAAGCAAATTAGTCCAAGGGCCTAATGAACTAATAGGTACAACAATCAATGCTAAACAAGTTGGTGTCAAAAGAAAGTTGATCTCAAAGGGTTTATACTTTATAGTCAATTATGAAGGAATTTTGAAGACTATCAGCAGTCTGAGTAGAGCCACAAGAAACATCACAATGAAGACAGTTATCCCATGACAATCATGCCAAATGAATGAGAGTATGCAGCAGTTAGTGAGTAGACAGTGAATCAAGGTTTTGCAAGAAAATACATGATAATGTTTTGAGGCTCAGTAGCATGACTCACTAACAATTTGGAGGATCAGATGACAGTCCACTGAAGGACATTCATCCAGGGCAGCACTATGCAGAGGACAGTGCTACGAAAGGACAAGTTTGGTAATGATGGATTATGGCAAGGTCAATGAGCAATGAAACAATGGCAGAGAAATGATAAGAATGCAGAGTGATAGACATAAATCCTTGCAATAGCAGAGATTGAAGGAAAAAATACAAGATATGCCAAATTGAGGTGACAGTCAAGCACAATGAAATTATCTCCCAATGTATGAACGGGATGTTTTTAAAAACTAAAAGGATATTTTGACCCTATATATTTATGTGAGAGGAATATATTAAGTTAATAAATTTTTAATCTGATATATGGACTACCAAATGATTTTTGGCAGGTCACTGTTCTATTTTTTTTTTCACAACAGTCGTACCATAATGTTTCTAACATCTAAACAAAATACTCATGCTAATATAACATGAATGTTAAATGCACTAGGAAGGTTTTAAGCAAGAAGTAAAAACAAAAACCCTAACAAAAGCATAAGCATGTTATAATTAAATCCCAAATGTACACAAGATATTCACAATTTGCATTACCTAATTTGTTCTTGCTTGGGAACATCTATTCATTGTTCTAAGAATTTAATTTGATTATATGATAGTTTCAAAAGCACATAAACTTTACAAAATCAAATCATGCTAAAACCAACCTCTAGCAATGTTGTTGCAATGCCCTGTAGAGTGCACCGCTTGGGTATATCTGCAAACAATATAAAGTGGTGTTGACTCCCTCCATGTAATCCCCTCTTCCTCAACGCAAATCTGAATCGATTTGAAGAATGTCATTCAAAAGAAAACAAGAGCCAATGAGAAAGGCCTCACTCTAAATGAATTTGAGTCCAAAATCACCTTACAAGGTTGTAAAGGCAAACAACTATTTACCTTCCAAGTTTCTATTCCATTTTATCTCTCGACTAGCACTAATAGGCTCACCCATAGTCTCCAATAACCTATCTGAACTGTATTCTTCTCCATTGGACAAAATCTCTGCAAATCTAGGAACCAAATAAAAGGTCTAACATTATCCCTAACTAAACACCCAAAATGCATATGAAAACAGTCCTTACCTGCAGCTTCAAGAACACCCAGAATATCTATTTGTCTCTTGAGAGCGAATGTAGAGTTGAAGTAGTCATGCTCATTAAGATTAAAGGCATAGCTTCCATGACGTTCCCATTCATAAGCCCAAAACTTATGCCCATTGTTACTAAATACTAGGGCACTATAAATGAAGCCTGCTATTTTTCTAACTCGCCCTCTAAATCTGCTACCTGCAAATAAGTTGCATTAGCAATGAATTTCATTCTATTAAAAATGATTTTCAGAATGAATAACAAATAAGGGAACGAAATTGAAAAGCTTAAATAAATGACACATTGTTACCTCTTTAGGTGAATACCCAATATCACATAAACCAACCTTTCAAGGAGGGTGCAAGTCAACAAACCTCAGGAATGGTAATAGCTGCTGGATTTCTGTCTTTCAAGACTACAATAGAAGGTGAATAAGTGAAATCAGAATTGTCACAAATCATGGAAACCTAACAAGACGTGATGGTGCAGAATAGCACATACATGCTTGCAAAATGGTATAACTTCTTAGGTTCCTAAATTGGCCACATTGCATGGGTTTGAAAGCCATTCTGAATTGAAATGATCCCACGCAGAGTAGTTGTAAAAAAATCTTCAATCCTGCCAATCTGTCAACATATCCATAGCAAAAGTTTAAAAAATAAACAAACCTCGCCTCAATGAAGATTCTCATAGCCATAACGAAAGCTTAAAATACCTCACAAACTCCATTGATGATTTTGTTATGCGCAGAACAGGCTGAAGATCTACTTCTGTATTTGGAGGGGAGTCGACCCTTCGACGAGTTCTTAGAGGCAGAGGCAGATAAAAATCATTGGGTTTTTTCTTCTCGTGGTTTTTTAAAACAGTGATATACAAAATAACAGAAACAAGAGCCGAATTCATGCTTTATTAAACGGGAATATATAGACTTACAGACATCTTCTCGTGGTTTCATAGCCGTTGGCGTGCGCTACTCTCTCGAGTGAGGCCAAAATTTGGAAAAAAAAAAAAACAAACACACACTCGAGTGAGATCAAATTTTGGGAAAAAAAAACACGCCCGCACATTTTTTCTTCAAAAAAGTTTTTTGCGACATTACTCATTTACTAATCAAGAATTTAATAACAATGTCTTATTCAATATTAAAATTAATATAGGAGAAATAATAATAAATGTATTATTTTAGCAACCAAATCTTTTTTTTTTTTTTTTCAAATTGATGTAACAATTGTACCAGTAATTGTGATGAGAGAAAGAAAACTTCAGAGTGACATCTTTTTTCTCAAAAAAAACACCAAGATGTTTTTACATCTATATTGAATGTCTTTTTTACGTAGTTTATTTTTGTTGTTAGCATGTGTGAACATAAGCTGAAGATTTTAGCCTAAGATCATATTGAATGTTTTCTCCACGTGGGCTTTAATAAATTTTTGAATTAACATACTAAAAGATACCTCTTCATTAAAGTGTTCCCTTCAAGCTAGCCTTTTTCAACTTCCCACACTAAAGTCATAAGTGATAAGGTTTAATAAATCAAACCTTTAATTGCGACATTACTCATTTACAAATTAAGATTTTAATATCAATGTCTTATTCAATATCAAAATTAATATGTGAGAAATAATGATGAATGTATGAATTTAGCAACCAAATATATCTAATCTTTTTTTCAAATTGAACAATTATACCAATAAACGTGATGAGAGAAAGAAAACTCCAAATAGAAGAGGGTTAGTAACATCTTTTTTCTCAAAAAAAAAAACACACCAAGATGCTCATAGCCAAACAAGGAAACACTTAGCAACAAATACTTGCTTTAAAACAACTACCACTTTGTAACTTCTAGAATGGAAAATCGTATATAGTGAATAAACTCAAATTTTTGGAACCCTAGATTGCTCTTCACACTTGGCTTATGTGAAAATAAAGAATGTCCATCCCTTTTGGAAACTCATAGTCTAGCATATATAGTTTTCAATTTTGGTACCTAATTCCCCATGAAAATATTGGGAAGGACATTAATTCATGAATTTCGCATGTGGGACTCATTCAATCTCATGGAACTTACAAAATTATTAGCAGAGACCTAGAACACGAGGCAACAAGGTTTTAGGGACATCAATAAATAACATTAATTGTAGCATGGCCACCTATTTGAGTATAGTATCATTTCTTTGTCATTTACAATATGAAATCATGGCCTAAATGATCTTTGTACTCATGAGGCATGGTACGACACCTCAAATATATTAAATAGTTCATCAATAATGGTTTCCCTAGTGTTTTTATGTTACTACACACTATGAGTACATAGAGAATAAAAGACAACCCTCTAGGAGATATGAGTTATTATACGTTGTAGTTAAGACATCTTATATTTATAGGGAATACGTGAAATAATACTTTTTGATGAGGGTTCCCTAGCCACTTTAGGCACGTGGTAGGTTTTCACATCCCATGGGAATGAGAATCATGGATACAAAGAGAATATTTAAGGATTAATCCAACCAAGAAAGGAATGTAGAGAAGGGAACACATGAGAGAATTAGGGTTGAGGAATCAAAAGATATAATGGATTAGGGTCTAAAAAGAATCATAGTGTGAGAATTAGGTAGTGTAAAGCGAACTTGAAGGGGGATGTGAAGCAAGAAAGTTGAATAAATGCAAAAATAGAATAGGTGTGATAGTGATAGGTTCCCTTGAGAGTACAGGGTCTAAGTGGAATATGGACTCTAGGCCTTGAGGAGGAGAAGGAATTGGGAAGGCCAAAGATAGATGGTGGAGGAGGGATCAAGCCTTGGATGGTACATAAGATCAAGTGTGCAACTAAAGGAGCATAGCAAGTAATGAGATGGAAATAAATGAGGTTGTGGGGATTGAAGCATCAAGAAAAATATGGACCTTAGAACTAGGATCCAAGGTCCCAATTCCATACAAGGGTCTACACTCAAAAGTGAAAGGGAATGAAAGAAGAGCGGAGAGGACTAGTACATACTCAAGAAGTTTACAAGGATGATGATCTTGTAACCTAGTTATAATATCTTGGATAACCTATGAACCACAAGAAAACTAAGAGAGAGGGTGAAGAATGGGAAGTAGATGTGGGGGAGCTTGGAACCTAAATATTTGGTCTTAAGGCAACTAGGGCTCATAGCTCAAGGAAGAAAATGAACCCAAAATAACCACTCATCTAAACATAAAAATGGTCTATCGCAATGATTGACATAATTGACTAGGGTTAGAACACACAAATGTTGACCTAGGTGAATTTGGAAATTATAAAATTGAGTTTGAATATCAGCACTAGTTGGGGACACATGTGTCTTGAAGATATCTAGTGAGAATTAATATACATGGAAGAAAACCATAAAAAAGTGCAATAAGGGGCATGCAACATACACTTAATCATTAATCAAATAGGGATCACAATTGCAATAAGACATGAACAATATGATATTTTTAAGACATGAAAAAAAACATAATATTGTACATGGTAGAGTATCATTACTCACATGAATTAATGGTTTATCCTTTAATTTTAGCCATGAGCAGGTAGCTCCATCAAATTTCCTACTGAATATTTGAGATGGTACATATCGTGAGTCAAATATCCAACCTAGTTCTAAGCTTCTTTGAAATGATTTATTATTAAATATGTGAGTTTCTTGCTTGTGCGATAATGCAAGCCTTCTTCTTTCATCTAATTCAAATAGTTGCATTGCTCACTATTAGGTTTCATTATTCTTTGCTCACATATTAACGTCTTGCAATACTTAATACACAAGTACTATAAACTTATTAACACCTTAACATCCAACCCATAAACAAGTTCAAATGGACTATATAACCAATGATTATCTAATGGATTGTCTTGTCAACCCACAATGTATACTATAAATTATCATCCCACCATCTTTTGTTATCGTACAATATTCTATTAATTATATTTTTGAGGCTTTTATTATTGGACTTGACTTGTTTGCATCAATGGGGATGATAAAGAGATGAATGGATCACATCAATTTCATGTTTAGTGTATAAATTTCAAATGTCATGTTTCTTTGTAGTGATCATTGTAGGTGCATGTAATTTAATTGTAATGTTATTTTACAGGAAACATACCACCACTTTTGATGTGGTCTTATGAGTTGGAATCTCTACAACCCACTTGGTAAAGTAGTAAGAGACCACAAGAATCCACTTGTATCTATTTCTATTTTTGTAAAATTATTCTATAAAGTCAATTCCCTAATGCTAGAAGAGAGACTCTATTATAAAAAAATACATAAGAGAAAGAGCTCTTAAAAACATCAGCTTATCTAAAAATCTAGTAGGAAACATATCTTCTCACCCTTCTAAACACATCTCTAAACAATTAGTATCGTTATATAAGGATCTTGTGCACATTTTTCGTAGCCTTTAGTTATCTTCCACAAATACATTGATGGCACTCATCCTCGCTTTTTTGAATTTTTCTTTTTCTTTTTTTTTTAATTCACTTGATAATCATCCCATTGGAAATCTTTACATTAAATGTCATGCACTTGTACATACTTTTCATACTATAGCTTGAAATATATTTTTCTAGCACTCACTCATCCCAAGGGAAAACATCATGTTCTAGATGTAGAAGATAATATTCTTGTACCAATTCTCACCTTTCCAAACTTAATCGATCAGTACTCTACTGAAAACATTAGTTCCTTTCCTGAATTAATCATGGCGAGTTCACGGACCTCCCCGACGAAAGAAACTAGGGTTTTGGCCACTGGTTTGGGGGCCGGTCCCTCCACTGTGCGCGACGATGGATGGCAGGGAGGTGGCTGCTCTCTGCACAACAAATTGCAACTCACCAAAGGAGCAGAGACAACATTCAGGGCCTGGCTGCAAGGGATATCTGTAGGGGGCCATTCTCAGGCGATGCCTTGCAATGTAAAAATGCAGGCTCAGGCGGCGGTGAAGGACAAGACTCAACCGAAGGCCATGCATGCAGAGTCAAATGGTGGGAAAGGAGGCCCTACTGAGGGGATTCAAAACATTGGAGGCAAAATGATTTTGACAGGTGAGACAAAAAACCTAAGGAGAAATCAGGTGCCTATACATTGCCTAGGGCCCCGAAAATAGGGTGATGCAGATGTGAGGGGTCATTTAATCCCTACAAATGATGCAGTTACAATTGAGCTAAGCTCGATGGCGAAGGAGGAAATCACCCATAACATCTCTATTTTCTCCAAGCTTGGAGTGATAGGGCGGTTTCAAGGACACTAGCCAAGTCTACCTGACCTACACTCATGGATTTCAGACAACTGGGAACCAATGGTTGCTGTAGATGTTCAAATTTATTCGGCTGTAAGAGGTTTCTTTATTGTCATCTTTGAAAACGCCAGGATAGGAATAAGATTATGTGTGAACACTTCTGGTGCTAGGAGGAGAAGTTTTCTTTGGTGCTTAAACCTTGGCATACAAATTTTTGTCCTGCAATGGAAACTTTCAGCAAGGTGCCTCTGTGGGTAAGATTGCCAAATCTGCCCCTTCACCTCTGGTTTGATACCCTGCTCGAAGAGGTTGGAAACTCTTTAGGGGATTTCTTGATGGTAGATTTGGATTCCTCAAATTTACTTCACTCTACCTTCTCTCATATATTGGTCGATATGGATACTTCTGATGGACTTCCAGATGCTATTTCCATTAAAACTTCCAGGGGATGTTGGATCCAATCCCTGGACTATGAAGGAGTCCCCTTTCAGTGTAGATGATGTTTCCAAACAGGGCATTTGGTTGTCCAATGTTGCAGAGAAAAGCGGTCAAAGGCGACATCATGGTGGAAAGATGTTTGTGAACAACACTATATAGTTGAGAAGAAAGGCGCTAAGCAAAGGAGTTTCGCATAGGTGGTAGCTAAGGAAAAGGTGCAGACACCTCCTACAGTCGTCCATGAGAGTGCCCCAATTCTGGAACACAAGGAAAAATTTTCAAATGGAGTTTCTCAAGACACGGGGATTGGCACTCCTTTGGGCAGAGAGAAACAAAGAACTGCAACTTCTCAGCATCCTGCTTTGGAGCCTAAGGACGGGATGGGTCAAGCAGATGGTTATTTTGACAAGGGGGATGGGATAATCACAACGGTCACTTTCTCAGACCGACAGAAGGAGACATCTACAATGGAGGATGGTTGGCACACGGTGAAAAATAAAAATGATAGAAAACAAAAGGTTTTTGATATGGTCCTGCGCTCCCATTCAAAAGGAGTGGTTAAAAGAAAATCCTAAGTCCTGGACTTGGTGTTTTTATTTCTCGTCTTAATTTTCTTTAGGGACTTTTGAATTTGGGGAGGTGGTACCCTTTCTTGTTACCACCCTTGTTTCGGGTCAAGCTCCATCCCGATTGACTATTAATAAAATACTATCACTATTACCGATCAAAAAATATATATTCTTGTACCAAGGATCATCTTTTAATGGACAAAAAGTATATGCATAATCAAAACCATCCACATTGACCTCATTTTCTTCTAAAATTGTATTTTTCATTAGTTTGGCAAAGCCTTGGCCTCTAACCAATTTTGTCTTCTATCCCACAATTTCATATTCTTGGATCTTATAGTAATTTGTTTGCATCTATTTCTTAATAATTCTTGATAAATAAATAAAACCTATATGAATTTATGTGACACACATGCAATCTTTTTCTCTCCTATTAATCATGGTTTATATAGTTCTTGATAGCTTTAATACAAGCATAAAATTGTTTTTCATTACTAAATAATTTAATTATGCACCTTGTAATGAATTATGAAAATATGCAATGTGTTGCTCATATCATTATTATTTTGGAATAGTAGATAATCAATAGTATGAAGAGAGTAAAATGAGAAGATGTGGAAGGGTTTGGAATCCTTGACTTACCAAGATTGGTGGATGCTTGATGGTTTCCTTTATCTTCATAAATGTGTCCATTGGTTCATCACTCCATGCAATCAATTGTTCCTTCTTTAACATCTTGGAGTTCACTTTTCTCTTCTTAATAAAATTTGGTATGAACCTCCTCATGAAGTATATTTTCCCAAATAAGGATTACACTCCCTTAATTATTTTAGACCTTCAAATAGGGATAATTATTTTTACTCTTTATGGATCTAGATTTATTTCATCCCTATACATAATATGTCTGAGTAGTTTTTCTTCTTATACACCAAATTTATTTTATTTTCAAATTTAAGGAAATCATGAATTAAAGTCACTTATTGAATATCCATACTCCAAGTGTTTGTAGTGATCTTTTCTAGTCATGGAATAGACAGTTTTTTCATCTTTATAAAGGACCATAATTCCATTGATTAGGCCTATGAATACAATGTCTTGGCTCTTTAGAAAATTGATCTTGTGTTTTTGAGTCATGGATCTTTAGGATGTATGGTCTTTTTTTTAGTCCAAATGACAAATTATCACATAAAAATAGGTGTCCCAAGTAGTTATGAATGTGAAATTCTCTATTGTTCTGACTTCTTGACCAATACTTGGTTGTAAATTGAGAATCCATCATTCATGGGCATTAATTTTTATTTTTTTAATAGTCTACAACATATGAACCATATAAGGAAGAGAGTAATCATCTTTATGAAAATTAAGATAGAGACACAGGGGTAGAGAGATAAAGGTAGATATAAAAGAGATGGGGATAGAGGATGATATATATTGAGAGAGAGAGAATGGTAGATAAGTGAGACATGGATATATAAAAAAAGGTATGAGGAGATCAAGATATGAAGAGAGAGGGCAATGTAGTGATAGAGGTAGACAAAAGGAGGGATTTTAAAGAGATAGAGAGGGTTAGATATGGATAGGGGGAGATAGAGACAAATAAAGGGACGGAGAGACTAATGATGGGGAGGGAGAGATAAATATGGAGAGGGAGAGATAGAGGGTTATATATAAGGAAATGGGGAGAGAGGTGGAGATAGCATGGAGAGAGTGGCAAAAAGATAAATATTTAGAGAGAGATAGGGGGGTTATTCAATATTTATCTTGAACATCTTTATGTGTTTATTAAGTAATACCTAACATTAAAATTTGCTAATTTCAATATCAAATTCAAGCACATAACATAATTCCATATGCTTACGATTAAATTACATTTTTTAAAATGCTAAAAGGTAGATTCTCAACATGCTATAAAATTATAAAAATGGATCTATGGCCTAAATATTATTTCAAGTCAACTTATTCACATGCTTCCCTTTGTACTATTAAACCTAGTTTATATGATGAAGATGGAGGTTAAGTTTGTTATAGTGACACCTCAACTAGACTTTTTGATATTTTTGTATCATCCTCTTATCCTTGTTAAAATCCCAACGCATTTAGGAAAATGTTTAACTAACTTATAAGCCAATAAAATGGTATTTGAATCTAAATAAATAGGTGCAAGAGCAAAGCTTGCAATGACAACAAATCAAATGGATAAACTCTTGTACATCCCATTTAATAATTAGTACAATTAGTGAGGTTTATCTTATGTGACTTTTAGCAAGCACTCCATTCCACTTGACAAGCATATAATTGATTTGTGGCCTACATGATTATAAATGATTTCCAGAGGTACTATTATACCTTGTTGACTTGCTAATGTATTAAAGAACTTAATTTTGGTGTTGTTATTTTTTGACTCATTAATTTAGTACACTATTCTTTATAGTAGTATATAAGAGCAAAGGATATCATTTATCCCATGATACACAAGACTATCTAGGTCTATTAGATAACTCTAAAAGGTGGGATTAAAAATTAAATAAATATTTAATTGAAGAGAGAGAGAGAGAGAGAGAGAGAGAGAGAGAGAGAGAGAGAGAGAGAGAGACCAATGTCCCCTCTCTCTATTTTCATCTCTTTATCTCAAAATCATATCTCCCATCCTCTCTTCCCATTTCTATGTACTATTTCAACCACTCTCTTTAATCACCTTATTTATTGCATCCTTCCTTTACCTTCCCCGTAATCAGAAAATTTAATTTCTTTAATTGTGATACCAAATACCTAACATCACACTAAGAAATAAAAATTCTATATATATATATATATATATATATCTTTTTATGCCATGTATCCCCAAGCCTACATCTTTCCCTGGGTAAATTGTTGGGTCCCCTATGTTTTCTTTTTGCTTCCCTTGCTTTATTTTGTTTTGACTTCGGAGTCTATGACCCTAGAGTTCGCCCTCCTTTATCTCATTTTTTGGTTAGATCTCGAGCCCCTCATTAATTGATAGTAATGTGTGAAACATTAAATGCACTTTTATCTGCCAAGTTAGAAAAGGACCTTCTAAAGGTCATTTTAATCACCAAGTGATTGAAACTATTTTCGCGAGCGCTTCTACAACTAAGTCTTCAAGCCCGCAGAGAGAAGTATTTTTGAGGAATTTCCTAGCCAATCTGTGTGACATACTATTTAGGTAAGTGTTTTTTGCATTCTTGTGAGTTAATTTAGGATTTTCCTTTGCATTTTTGTTTTTTTTTTCATTTTATATTGTTTAGGGTTTGTCTGTAGGGTAGTTAATAAAATAGATTTTTTCTTGTAAATTCCCCAGCTCTGAATCTTGTTAAGGGCTTTTAGATTTAGTGTTCTAGGGTTATTTTGTGCCCTTGTTGTATGTGTTGAACATTTGGCATCTCGAATTGTGATTTTTTGTATAATTAGGGCTTTTATTTTTATCATTTTTGTGCCCTAGTTTGTGTGCAAGGTTTCAAGTCATCAAGTTGCATTCATTCCAAATGTAAGATTAGGGCTTGCTAGGGTTTTTAGTCATGTCTTACCCTTCTTTTGGCCTAGTTGCAAGCAACATGTCAAGAAACCAACACTTTTAATGCCTAGTTTAACATCATTTTTACCTAGACATTCACTATTCGCCAACTAGCCATCGACCCTCATGGCCTGAAACTTTCATTCTCGACTTACCATTTGTTTTCAGAATTGCAATTCAAATTTTCCTAGAGTTAGTCTAAGTTAATATTGGCTTCAAATAACAATATCTTCCCTGAGGCCCGTACTTTGAAAGGATTTGACTCCTAAAATTGTTATGGTAGAACTAACAAAATTGCTTTGGAATCTCTAGACTTTGTATCTCAAGACTCCCTTATTCCATCTACTACTAAAAATAATAAGGCCTTGTACTGGATCCATGATTTAGTATCCCTGACTTTCATTTCCCCGATCATTTCTTTGAATAAAATGTTGACTCTAGGCTTTGCATCCCGAGAATCTATCAATACACTATCTTGTCTCTTCTAAGAAAAACCTTTATACGAATCCCCAGACCCCATACCTCTGTCCATTTAATATGTTTTAATGTTAACATATTTATTGTGTCTTTGCATAAAATTGATAAAATTCCTTTGTTTTGTAGGATTATACAACAGATACAATGACATCATCATCTGAAGTTCATTTGGTTGAGCCCGGACTAGCATTGGGGCTCCATCGAGAAAAAAATTCTAAGGTGGAGAAAGAATTAGAAAGGACACCCCTAACCATGAAATATATCCATGAGGGACAAACTAGAGTTTCTAAGTTGGAAAGAAGTGTGAAGAACATCAGAGACATGGATCTAGGGGATTTTGATTTATAGCTAATGAAAACTGCAATAGAGATTGCACTACCCTCAAAGGATCATACAATTTAGAAACTCGGGAGGTATGGGTTTCTTGAGGTTGTTGTTTTCCCTTAGTCGCTCCAATGGCTAGAATTTATTACCACTCTAGTTGCTTACTACAATGAGGCTACAATGAGGTGTACTCGATTAGATCAAAAAAATGTAGCCTCTTTTGATGTGGATAATATCCATGTCATCTTTTGCATCCGAGAGGTCAAGACCTATGAATGCGAATGAGGCATTCACCATGGTCAAATACAGGAAGGAAAAGATAGAATATAAGAAATATTTGAACAGTCATTGCCTCAGGATGCTGTGAAAGGACAAAATTAAAATGCTAGACACAATTCCACAAGCTGACTATTATTACCTAAATGCAACACCCTTTTTTATTAAACTCGGCCTATTAGTGAACATGGGAAAGCTTCCCTGATTATGGGTTCAGATAGTGGAAGCTAACCTCTAGAGTAAGTTGGTTCCTTTTGGCACCTCACCTGAAATTACCTAAAACTAAGAATTTTGTTGAGGGAAAGGGTTAGAAGGAAAACATTAAAATGAAATCTAACTCCTAAATGTGATGCACCAAATACTTCACTAAACCTGCACAACATACCCTCTTACAAATTGACTCTAAACTCAACTCTAACATGCACAACTCATTACTACACATGTTCTTGCATTAAAAATTTATAAGAAGATCATGGAATGTCACAATCCTAACAAGAAGAAACTTATCCCCACAGCTTCAAACTACTTCCTACCTTGATACAATTTACACCCTACAAGAAGATATATACCTCTACATAAAGGTGGTTTTTGGTAAGGCACAATATCAAGGAAAAGAAGAAAAGGTTTCACAAGAGACTGCACTAAGACACTCAGGCACACAAAATAAAAGAAAATGAGAAGGCCCAAAAGCTTTATTTGTCATCCAAATGTGAAAACTTGTCCATACATCTTAGTACATGAGTTACAAAACTCCATTAGCCTCTGTCAAGAACTCAGAAAGTTACAGAACAACAAGCTAAAAGGTAAGAACTTGCTTCAAGATGAAGCCTCAACACATATTTATGCTTTTCAAAAGCAACTACATCATTAATGCAGGCCATCACTTCCTGGGTCGGACTCACTCAATAAGGCCCTTTTTTAGCCCCTAAAACAACTCCAAAAAGGTGTAAAAAGGCTTCCAAAGTCAATCCTTATCAACTCCATCATAATGACTCCTCATAAATGATCTCTTATCTGCATGACTCAACCTTTATCAAAAAATATCTTGATTTTGACCATAATATATCTCTCTTTGATATCTTGAATTAATGACCCCCCATTCTCTTTTGACCCTCTTCAATATTTTTCATTTAAACATTAATAATCATTACATGCTTTATATTTTAACATGTAATGGATATTACTTACAATTAGAAAAAATGTAAAATAATTAAAATAATTAATTATATACATATTAATATTTATTAAATAATATAATATATTATTTAATGAATACTAAATTTTTAAATAATATTTATTAAATAATATATATGATATTATTTAATAAATATTAATAACAAAACCATTAATTATTTTAACTAAGGCATAAAGCCTCTCACAAAGGTCATGGGCTTAACATGAGAAAGCACCACTTAAAATAAAATGTAAAACACAATGCATCTTCCTTGGCGATGACATAGGGCTTTGAAACCCTATGAAAATACACACACTTCATTTTAACATTTAATTTTCCTTCTGCTTGGGCACCTCCATGAATTTGCTAGGGTCTCGAGGGCATTTGGAGTGGAGACTCTAAAGCTTTTGTTGAAGAATTCTTGGATCCTTATATAGGTCATGGCTCACTATAGGTGAGTTTTCCTTTACCTCTATTGTGTCTGATAATTTTGAGCTATATATATGCCGCCATGAGGATTTTTTCATTTGTACAGAAATTAGTAGAAACATTTTTCTACTTATGTATATTTTAAGCTCTTGAGAGCTATTGAGCTCTATGACCCATATCTCTCTGAACTACTCAACTAAAAGAATAAGTAACACTGAAATTCATTTATTCGTTGGCTTTGATCTTCAATATCATGTGTTCAATCTATTTTTTTCATGATGAACATGATCATTGAGGTTCCACTCTTTGTTAATGTGTGTCATTCTGTGCTTTACATTCCTTGCACAAAATATTTGATGAGTATTGTTTTTTCTCTTTGATGTGGCTCCTATGTTTGCTTCTTTCTTGGAATGATACAGGCCATAGCTAAGATATAAAACTTGAAGGATAACATAAAAATCTGCATATAGCACATACAAGACATGTTTGGGGTTTTGAAACAAAAGGGTTTTAGGCTATTCTACATACCTCTGATTTTGATTGTGATTTGTGAGATTCTAAATGTCATAGTATGCTATGTTGCACAAGAGATCTGTAACTTATTTTCATGAAGGAGACACTTTTATATATATGCTTTCTATCCACCTTAATACCTTTTGTCTGTTCACTACTCTTTGTGAAGTCATTGCTTCATTGTGATAATCTTAACCTATGTTTAATGCCCTCTTACTTTGAGTATACACACCAATGAATTATGTAGCCCTCTTAGTAGCATATGTATGGTCTTGATACCATTGACTATCTCTTGCAAAATATAGTTATCAGTATTGTGTAACAACAAATAGCTCTAGTTTAGTATCCTTATACTGAATTCATTGTATTAATCTTCTCTCACAGATCATTGCTATGTGTTACCATGTTGAAAGTTATGATAGTACTTTACATTGGAGATTCGTATCATGCCTTGATTGTAGCTATCCTTAGTTACATCAGCATTATCTTAGTACTATTTTCACTATATAGTTGTATCATCACTATTAATGTATGGTTGTTCATTTAATGACCTTTCTTCATGTCTTTGAGATTGAATTGTCCTTCCATGGCAGATAACCATTCATGTAGCATCATTTCATTCACTTGATTATGACAGTGCCTTTGGTGACTGGTCTGCTTTGCTATTCTTATAAATTGAATCTATCATAGTATCTATTCAATGCTCTAGCATTGTTAGAGCATTGTCTTGAAACCTTTTACAAAATGTTGCTTGGATAATGAATCATCCTTTGAAAAAGAGAACATATTTGATGCATGGATATTTCTTGAAATCATAGTCATGGCGGGTCCATGCTTGAGATTTGCACTTAACACAACAACCTTGTGTGGCATACCTTAGACCCTTTATCCCAAGACATGACAAATTCTCATAACAACATTGGCCTATGAATTCCCTTTACATAAAGTAAAATTATGTTTCTTTTATATTACTGCATTCACTTGAAATGATGCTTGATCTTTCACTACTCTTCACTTTGCCTATAATGCTATTTTTTATATTGTTACATATCATAATACTAAATCACCGTGATTTTGACTATGATTCGAATATGTTGTTGTTTTGTGGCTACTAACATTGGGTACCATTTCCTCATTGTATCTCTACTATAGAAACAATGGTTTAGCGAATAAGATGGGCCCTCAATTTTTAAAACTTATTCTATAATGTTATAAATGTTTTATCTGTTGCCCCTTCATAGATGTGGTATTGTTTGTCACATGCATTTCTCTATTGTAGGGATTCTTTGATGTTCATGGAAGTTAAGATCCCCTACCATCATTCATGTGTCTCTTCATGGAATGACTACAATAGTCATTGTTGGCATTAATTCCTCCTGTGAAAAGATATTGGAGGGTAATATCTCTTGTTTATAATGTGCTCATAACTGAAACTGGGGTGTTTTCCTATTATTTGTTGTTCTTGAACTCAAACTCGAGTTCCAAAATTGAAATCTTGGTCATAAAATTGGTTTTGTTGTTCCATTGTTCATCGTTCAAGCTCTTTGGCTACCTCCATGACTGTTTGGGTTACTTCCCTTACTATCAATGTCTTTCTCACTACTATTTGATAAACCTTTGTTGATGGACACACCAATGAATACTTTGATTGTTTCATTAATCATTGTATCTATCTGACAATTGTGACCCTCATATACCACCATCTCTTTAAGGATTGTCCTTATATTGTATGATAAAAAAGATGTTTTCATGCCATACCTATATTATAACAATGATATCCCCCCTTTATGATTACTTTATACTTTTGTAGTAGCAAGTGGCATGTTTATTATGATGTATATTGCAACATAACAACAAATTACATTTACAACAACATACCTTTGTATTTGAAATTCCTAGCACTATTATGTCACCATGAGTGTTTCCTGCGACTTTTGATATTTACTAATTAAATGAATAATATTTCCATGACAACCCTGATCCACTTTTCTTTGATTGCATTCAATGGATTTTGACTTAAAGATAAACCTCATTTCCTCCCTATATTGTGACCTTGCATCTGTGTATTTCATTTGATGTCCATTCTTATGCTTGAATATCTACTTTATTCAGAAGATCAACAACTTTATTTTAATGAAAGAATTATTGTTATGCATCAAGAAAATCCATATTTCTTTGTCATTTCTAAAGAGTTCCATATTGGTGGAATCCTATAATCATACTTTGTCTTTGAATTCTATCCTCAATATAGTTGATTTGTTATGATATCTATATTCTACTCAGTGAATTTTGTTGAAGTAGTTAATGGCATTGTATCTCCTCATGAACTTCAAGCTTAAAAGAAGTTGTCTTCAAATATAGTAATATCTATCACTCTTCATTGCTTCCTTTTTAATATTTTGGAAATGTCTTCCTCTTTGTGCCTCTTTTAAATGTGATCATAACAATACTCTACCAACTTAGCGTTGCATTCCTAGATATGTTACTGCATGGCTACATTTTGTTTCTTTGAATTGCTCTTGAATAAAACATCATCGTTATGCTTGTGAACAGTTCCCTTTTGTTTTTCCTTCACAATCACTACATCCTTTATTTCCCTCTTTAGATGTCATTCATCACTGAAAAATACTATTTTGTCTCTTTGTGAGTGTTTGTAGTTTTGTACCAATGGCATTCATAGTTGTCTTTCTAACATGTATCATGATTGTTTCAATTATGACTGTTGATGGAACTTCATGTCTTAGTTCTCTAATCCTATAACATTATGTAATTGCTTCTATATATTTGATCATTGTATAAAATGATGGAATGAAGTAATAGTTGAACTTCAATCTAAGTTCTAACAATGAGTGTATATTGACTTATGATAACAAACATATATGTTCATATATATAATAATACTGATGAAACATTGAAAATAATTGTCATGTCATTTGTTTTATTCTTGATTTATCAACATTTCTTTGTTCTGATATAGCAATGACACTCCCCAAAAGTTCTCTTGTAGCAGCTATCATTTGGACTCCTATAGCATGCTATCTTTGCATTGAAAATTGATTCTCCCTTGCTTTGAATATATGATCATGTCATGCAATTGAAATTAAGCTTTAGAGTTGCATGCTTATTATTTATAAGCACGTTGGGCTCAACCCTTATGGGGTCCCACTAGACTCCCACATACCAACAAATAATAACTATGTACCTACTCATTTACACAAAACAACACTATCAGATAAAAATGAGCTTATGGATCTTGCTTTGATAATTCTTATTTTCTCATATATCTATGATAGCAAGCTTTTATGATGCATATGTGGAATATATTATATAATTTATATATGCATGTACACATAGTTTATGATGACTCAAAATTGCTTAGATCATAAATCTAACATCATTTTATCGTTGAAATACAGGGACAAGTAGCAGCAGTTAAGCAAGAGCTAGACTCAAGGAAAGTAGAAGGACTGAAGACAGTGCAAGGAAATCAAACCGGGCTCTTCATCTAGGAAATGATGATTCACCCTTCACTACATGTGCCTTAATTTTCATAGCATCTAGAAATGTATAATATTATTTTCATGTGCATTATAATGGTTAGTCTCACGGCTTGCGTGAGACATTAATCATTTACATTGTGAATAAAGATTACCTTTTCTCAAAAACATTTTGCACTCTCTCCTATGTCAAATGCATGCACATAATGCAATGTAACTTTGCAATTTTTTTATCTTTTCTCTATGCATATGAATGCGATCCAGCGAACTAAAATGTACCTTGATTCATTTTAAAACATAACAGCTCCACCTGATTGAGTTTGGTACCAAAAATCAGTAACAGTTTTTGTGACATCTACAATATGTTTGCCTACTAAACATTATGACCAGTTTCCTTGACAAGTCCATTGGGAATAGAGTCACCTATATGAAAAAACCTCTGAAAAAAACATCCTTCTTTGTTGCCACTCACTTCCAAAAACAACATCTTATAATCCATTTGGTACATATGTATGGTTTATGGTAGTGAACTAACCGACACACTACCATGAATGATATATGATTATTTGATGCACTAGAAGAGGTTGAAACAAAGTATACCTTCTTAGAAATTTTTTCTAGTTAATTATAGTTCTATGAGTGGGGTGTGTATGATGTGCAACAATGAATACATGTATTCACTATTTCATACGATGGATTCCCACCTCATGCAATTGTAGCTTATTACAACAGTTACATCTCCTTCTTAGAAACAACTATCTAATTGTGAAACCAACACTAAGTGAAAGAAAAATGCAACTAATGTATGTGCAAAAACACTTATTGAACTTGAAACTTACTCCATCGTAAACTAACCAATAGTTAGATACCTTAAACAAATCCATTTACTATTTTTGTAAAGTAACTCCCTTTTCTCTTCAATTTGCAATGATTGACATATACATGGGTAGCCAGGGAAGGAGATATTTTGGATATAAATTTGACAAAACATTGCAACTCCTATTGAAAGTCACAAATTAGTTCACCTACCTCTTCATGGTGTGCATGCACACTATTTCTTGAGAGTGTATCGATCAATTGTGTGTGCTCTCATTTGAATTTATCTCTAGCTGGAACCTCTTGTTTGGGTGTTGACATGATTAATGGGTCTTTTATATCCTCCACCTTAAATAGATGCCTAATAGGGGATCCTCTCTCTCAAGAAAACCTAGATATTCATTCTTTGGTTCCAAGTTGATAGACTTCTTGTTTGACATTATGTCGTTGATCAAAATAAGTCATTTCAGGTGGCTCCAGCTGATTAATGGTTGCTTCCACATTATGTTCATGTTTCTCATGACTTTCAAATCTATGAGATGTTAGTTTTGTATCAAGGTCTGAGCAAAACAACTCCAGTTCATCCCAAAACACATCTTCCTTTCTTTTTTGAATAAGAAGAACATTTTTAGTAGCATGATAGTTTTCTCAAAGGTCTATAATAACCTCTATGTGTGCTTTCTGAAGAAAGGATGGTGGATTAGCATCCAATATATCTTAATGAGCAACCTCATGATCCTCCATCCTCCCAAAACACAAAAAATTGTTATTCCCATGTCCTTCCTCATGGTTCAAGGTTTTATTATCACACTGATTATTGTGAGACAACAATTCATCATTATTTTTAATGTCTTTTTGTTGGTCGATATTCATTATCATTTTTAATGTAGTTGTATCCTCATTACTACATTCAATAAAAGAAGGTAACTCATTCAACTAAGCTACACACTCATCATTTTCCTCCGCCAAAACTTGTGTCAATAGTAAAAATTTTGTTTCCTCTTCATCATCATCAACAAAATAAGGTAGTTCATCAAACCAATGTGTCAAAACATGTTACTCATTACCTCTTACTAGGTCTCTATCCTATTATTTTAACTGATTACTCTTGATATTGTCTTGAAAAAAGTTTTATTTATCAATTTGAACCTCATTAAAAAAGTGTATTAAAAGTGGGAGACTCATCTTGCTCTACCTTAAAAAAATTTGCATTCCCCGTGATGAGCCCATCTTCCTCATAGACAATGGGTCCTCCTATATAAAGGTGAATAACAAGATGGATAGAGGGAAGTTTTGGAAGGGAAACTTGACAAACTTTTTGAGTTTATTGAATGGAAGTAGGGCCCTGATCTTGAGAAACACCATGCTCATTTGGTATGTGTACAAAATATTTCAATGAATGGAACTCTTTAAAGATAGGAATTTCAAACCTAGCACACTTACCTGAGGACTTGGGAGGCATAACAATCTTTAAGCTAGGAAGTATGCATTTGGAAACCTATACTTTCATAGGATGGTTCATAGATTCAAGAGAAGTCAATCTGAAACTAGGAATACAAGGAGTTGATTGAGATTCTAGCTCCTTGGCTCTAGAAAGTAATAATCTTACCTGATTTTATTTTGTATCCAACTCCCTTGAACGATCCTCCGTATGTTATATTTTTTGTCCCTCTGCCTCCTGCTGATAGTAGTAAGATTGGTAAGCACACACACTCTGCTGCAAGCTACACTCTTTCTCTTGTTCAACCTCACTCGAATTCTCTTGAAAGCTAAACATTATGTCTTGTATGCTTATGCTTTCAAAATATTGAAGATGATTTTGTGAATAACCAAGATGACATGGATTAAAATGGTTTTCTCGGTGCTGCTGATGAGCATACACATGATGCCATGGAGTTTGAGCAAGGGTGGGTGGGTGGTAAACATATGGAACTTGTTGAGTATCTTCTTCTAAAGGATTACTTTGATTCTTTTAGGAAAAACCAACATCATATATTTCTGGATACGGTTGATGAGGAGGTGTAAACACAGAACCCTCATGAAATGGGGAATTATAAGCCATGTTCTCATAAAAAGAAGACATACAACACTTATATAAGATGGATAAATATGAAAATCATTGAAACTATAAAAACCAAGTTTATTTTTACATACCAGCAACTGCATCTTCTTAAAACCAATGAATATTTTCTCCAGAGCCACCAAGTGTGTTACTTTCCCGCTTCCAAAGGCAAAAACTATTGCTATACACACTAGACAATAGTAAAGAAACCCTAAAAAAACACAACACTAATAAGTTTTTTTTAACATACATATATAAATCATTCACCAGTGCATAAATAATCAAAAGCATTAACTATAGAAGTGCATAAACATAACATCAAAGCATAAACAATACAGAACTAATAATGATCATCTCATGATCGTGCACAAGTGAAAGTATTACAATCACTCCCAAGGGTTCCATGACAACCCAAAACACACTCAAAATGGATTACACACATCCACAAAATTTTCTAACAAGATCTTAGACTACGTCCAATGAGATAAAAGAGGCCAAGCTGAAAATAACTCATAGCATCCAAATGGAGGAGACTAAATCAATCCTCTGAATATGTCTAAATAGAGATTCATTTTAAAAACCAAAGAAAATATTCCTAATGTGGTTAAACATATAAGTACATTTCCTTTCTAAACATGATAAGAAGCAATAACTAAACAAAAATCTATCAAAAGGCATAAACAAGGTCTGGAAGGAATCCAAGGGCCCTCGAGAATCCAACTTGGAGGCTAAACCAAATTGGGTGCATACGTTGAAGGTAGGTAGAGACGTTGGTCTAGTAGCACATATGTTGATCTACATGTAGAGACATTGATCTGTGTGGATCCAGTCTTTGCAGACTTCAAGCTATCAATTAACAACCCTCTGAGGCAAAAGTCTCAGTCCAAAGAGTTGGAGACACTAGTTGTAGGCAAAGACGTTGATATGTGAAGACGCTAATCTGCGCAGACATTAGTCTGTAAATTTGGTAAAAAAAGGTGGATAAAATCCCAAATCCTAAGCCGACACCAACGTACGAATGATAAATGACTAACTCCACACTAGGGAGTACCATATAGGATAATTTGGGGATGTACACACCTAATACATCAACAACACATAATGGAAAAATAATCTACTAAGCATGAGCGTCAAATACATATAACATTGAAAAGAAATGTAAGGGAAAGAAAGGAAAACCCCTTGCTTAGAATCTCGATCTCTAGAGGAAGGCCACCACCTATACATCAGTCCCCAACAGTGGTAAAGTGCAATGCCACCCTACATGTGGAACCCTCAGGTCCACCCCACCATGCTCATGGAGATAGTAACCCAACCACAAACACATGAGAATCACGCACACCAAATATGGATACACACACACACACACCAATCAATGTATACAAATGCAGATAATCAATAACACATGGAGATCACTCAACATGCAGACAAACATCACAATGTAGCATTAATGAAACATTCACATAATGCCAGAGTCACTACTCAGTACTACAATGGCTTGGTGCAGAGACTCACAAGCAAGGCACATGATGGCTCATGTAGCTTTGAGAAATCCTTCTCTTATAAGGGAAGCTCTATTAAGTCATCAATCTACGTAGACAACAAGCTGAATTTGTACCATGTCAAAATCTACAGATGGAAAGGTACTATGCCAAATCAACGTCCTCAATTGAAGATAAGGAAAATACATACCATATCAAAATCCTCAAGTGATGACAAGGTAGTCACAATAAATCTCATTTTTAACATCAGTAATAATGTTTTAACTCTATTCATTTATTTAGTTATCACTTGTTAAGAAATCTACTAAGGGATACCCCAGGACCCCTTTGTGTCCTAGCCCACCTTGGAGAGCCACTCCACTCCACTACTCAAACACCAACCATACTCATCTCGTTACAACAACGAGGCACAAGTAAAATACTATAACTAGGCATAAAGAAAAGGAAGACTCAAAGTCACAAAGAACATGGTAAACTCGATTGGTCTCAATACTGAGAGCATGAGTCACTCAGACCTTGGCATAGGAGCATAGCTCGACTACATGCATGGATGCAGTCTCAACACCCTACATCAAAATATCACATGCGAGCTCAAACTCAAGAATAGAGTGTGTCAATACAAGACAAAAACAAGAAACAATAACCAAGAGGACACAAAAGGCTCAAATAAAGTTTCCATTGAAATATAAGAAACACTCAATCAATCACAAATCGAGAGTACGGGTCTCTCAAGTTCCTATCAAGTAGGCATTTATCAACTACAATCAAGGTTGTAGTCTCAAACACACACAACAACAAGCCCAAAAAATCCCAAGCAAGTATACAAAGGCCAAAAACATAAGGCAAGAAGATTATGCACAAGCATGCTCTATTGGTCTCATCATCAAGAGAACGGATCCCAAGATAGACCAACATATATACATGGGATACCAACATCCTTTAATGTTCCAAGATATATCTCACATCTCAAAATCAAGTGAGGAGCTCAAAAGCATAAAAATACCAAATTCCTTCAAAATCTGGCAAAGGTTCTAAAATCAGCATTTAGCGTTGAAAGGGCACTTTCAGATAAAAATATAAAAATACTTGGAATGTCCTACGACCATTCTGACACCACAATCCTATTATTTATAGTAGATATTACCAATTTAAATAATTAGATCATGCCAAACATGATGAAAAATAGGTTCTAGATGGCACGCAAAATGATGCATCAACGAAAAAACCAAAAAATCAAACTTGGAATTTAGATACAAAATTAAAACCCATTGGTCTAAATCTACCCAACATCACACTTTTTAGATTAAAATTCCCATTCCGGCTCACACAAAAAAATGGGCAACATAACGACATAAAAACTTGCATTCCATAATGGAAAATACACAAGCCCAATTAGGCAACAAAAAAATAATTAAATTGTGAGGGAACACTAGTTTTCAACCCACAAAGTAATAGAAATTTACTTCATTCAAAAATATGAATTCAATCAAAAGATATAGAAGGCCCCACCTCACACCAAGAGGGAAAAGTAAAAAAATGAGATAAGAAAATAAATCCACCATGAAAATGCAAACTGCTCTGCAGGAAGTTTAGCAACGACGACACAAATCCAACGAGCCGCTACCCACAAAAATCTGTCAAGCCCAATACACGAGAATTTGAGAGAAATTTCTCTCCAAAAATGGCTAGGCACCAAAATGAAGTCTATTTCTTCATTATATGGCACTTTTTGGTCAAAACTCAAAAGGGCTAAATAAAAAACCCACTTAAGCCACTTAAAATAAAATAATTAATTTAATCAAATCCCAATATGGATTGATTGAGCATGCTTCCATAAACCAAAATTCACTTCAGCGCACTTGCAAGAAAAATAATAAAATAATCAAAAGGAATGAAAACCAACATTAAATTCTTAGTTTTTTGTGACAATTGCAGACCAACTCTAATGCACGAACACACAACTGGTCTCTCACAAAATGCATTATAAAATTTGGATTTACCGACGCGTACCAGAGGGATAAATAAACAATTACGGATACATCGCCCATACATGGACGATATTGGCTCAATCATGAAAGGTCGGTGAAACTGTCTCCTGTGCCATTGTCAGGGATACAAACATCTCAATAAAATATTTTGCAACATAAAAGGTACAATAGAATAGACATCAATAATAATCTGACATCTACTAGCATACACATCATCTATGCATCATCATTAATAACCAACATTTAAGCATTTCAATTATAGCTCTTCTACTAACTACATCATTTATCCTTAAACAATATTAATTAATACTAATATCATTAACCATCATCTAATCAATATATCATAATCCACCCAAGCTAACATGTGAGCATCATTTGTTATAATCTATGAATGTCAAATAATAGTAAAATCTTATCAAAGAACATTAACTAACATCATGGTATTTTGCTTAATGATTGCATATGTTTCTAGTGACATTAAAAAGTATTTATTACCAAGTATACTTACTTATTTTTGCTTGACATCCAAGGTCAGAGACCATATTTCCTTCTTCCAATGTCAGGGTTGGAGTGGCACTACAAACAAAGAGGAAGAAGCCAGAGGAAAAGAAGAATATAAAAGAGAAGAAGAAACAAGAAGAGGTCATCATAGAAGACGATGAGGAGACTGAGTCTGATGATGAGGTGAAGAAATTAAAGAAGAAAAAGAAGACTAAATATTCACTATTTACCAAGCCTTAATCGTTCGATGAGAAGGAACAAGTAAGTAAGCAGACCAAACTTGATTCTGATAAACATTTTATGTATGCCAATGATGCTGATAAGAGCATCGTATCACATGGTAATTTGAAGCCTGTAATGAAATTCTATGATAAGTTTGATGATGAGGAAAATAAACTAGTTGAAGAGGCACTAATCAAATATTTGTATAAATTCAAGAAATCTCTTATAAATATTGCATTTGAAGTACCAAAAATCCTATATAGTATCCTAGATGCAAGGAAATCATACGCATTGGAAGAGTAGAACAAGAAGAGATGATAGAGAAGGAAGAAGGAAAAAGGAAGGAAAGACAAGAATAGATGAGGATGAAGAAGGTAGAGAAGGGGAAATCAAAACAAGTAGAGGATGTTCATCCACTTGATTAGAGGCCACTATTGGAAGAAAAACCTAAGGAGACATAGGACATTAAAGTGGTAGTAAAAATGAGATGAAAGGAAAGGGAAAGGTAAGACATTGTTAAGGTAGTGAAAGAGTTCATGGAGAAGGACAGTTCAAGGAATATGTTCCACAACTATCTCAAGGGTCAGTTGATTTGTCATTCCTTTCACCCCTTCAAAAACTCAAACTTGCACAGTTTGCAGAAGCCCAAGAAAGGGGAGAAATACTCTAGAACCATATACAAGACAATACTTTGTTGGAGCAAGCATCTAGTATACTTGAGAAGTTGATGCCAAATTTTGTTAAGGATGCAATAGATAACCCCTCAAATAATCTCAAGAGCCTGATCAGTGTGGTAAGTACTCAATTTGAGTCACATGAGAAGTCAGTGCCTGAGATTAAAGTAAGGAGAGATTTTGATGAGAAAAGGTTCAAAGAAATGAAAGGTATGATTCCTTATGAAAGAGTCATTGTAAACACCAAAATCAAGGGCATTCAAGATGCTCTGACTAAAGGTGGTAATATATACAATTCATGTCTATTAGGATGATCTCACTACATATTAAAAGAAAGTTGAGGATCATTGCAAGCATATGGAGAAGATTTTTGGTAAGGCTTTGGAGTTTGGAGTATCTCTTAATCCAATAAAGTGTCACTTTGTTGTCTCAGAGGGAAATTCATTAGGACATATAGTGTCCAAAGAAGGAGTGAGAATATATCCAGAGAGGATTAAGGCTATTAGTATGTTGACTCCTCCTAAGAACATCAAAGGGGTGCAATCTTTCTTAGGAAAGATAAATTTTGTAAGGAGGTTTATTATAAATTTTGCAAAAATTGTAAAACATATTGCCAAGCTACTAAAGAAAGGTGTTAAGTATGATTGGGATCAAGAAGCTCAACTAGCTTTTGAGAAGATTAAGTTGGCTATTCAGGAAGCACCGGTTTTGAAGTCTCCTAACTATGAATTACCTTTTTCTCTTTTCTCATTTGCTTCATTCCATACCATTGTTGCAGTGCTATTGTAGAAGGACAAAGAGGGATTTGAACATCCTATTGCATTTTTCAGCAAGTCTCTGCAGACAACAAAATTGAATTATGCAATCATGGAGAAACAACCTTATGCCTTAGTTAAGGAAGTCAAGGCTTTTTAGGCCTTATTTAGTATGTGCAAGGTAATTCATTTCCTATGTACCTCAAGATGTTATTAAGGATATACTTTCACAAAATGAGGTCACTGGTAAGAGGTGCAGGTGGATCAATAGAATACAATAATTTGATTTGGAAATCCAGATTACCAAATTAGTTAGAGGCTTGGGGTTGGCAAAGCTCATGACAGATACAAATATGGAGCTTACCCAAGTAAACAATGTACAAGCAAATGAAATGCAAACTAGCATTGAGATGCAACCATGGTATACTAATATTGTATATTTTTAGAAGAATACCAAATGTCCCGAGAACATGATAGAAAATCAAAGAACGACTCTCAGACTTTAAGCAAAGAAATACGTGTTGATTCAGGGAGATTTATATTGGAAAAGAGAGATGGAGTTCTCTTGTTTTGTTTGGATAAAGCTCAGTCTGAGAAGGTCTTGAAAGAAACACATAGTGGTGTGTGTGGAGGCCACTATTCAGTAAAGACAACTGTGCATAAGATACTTAGAGTTGGTTTCTATTGGCCTTGTTTGTTCAGGAGCACACATCAGTTTGTGCACAAGTGTGAGGCTTGTCAAAGTTTTTCAAATAAGCTAATGTATTCAGGGGCTTTGCCTTTGAATCAAATTTCAGTTGAGATCCCTTTTGCCCAATGGGGCATTGATTTTATTGGAGAATTTTCAGGAAAGTCTAGTGGGGGTCACAGTTGGATCCTTGTTGCCACTGACTATTTCACAAAATGGGTTGAGGCTATAGCAACCAAGAGGGAAACCAGTAAGGTGGTCATTGATTTTATAATAGATAACATCTTTACCAAGTTTGGTGTGCCAAGAAAGCTAGTCATGGATAATGTTATGTACTTTAGGTATGAAGAATTCAAAGAGTTTTGTGACCAGTATGGTATAAAGGTTTCATATTCTCCACCATACCATCCAAAGGCGAATGGACAAGAAGAATACAGTAACAAGAGCATTATGAAAATCATCAAAAAGATATTAGAGAAGAACAAAAAGTCTTGGAATTCAAAGCTTAAGTTAGCTTTGTGGGCTAACAGGATAATAGTGAAAAGAGATATAGGTGTATCCCCTTTTGAAATGTTTTATGGAACACAAGCTAAATTACCATTGAATAATTTCTTGCTAGTCTACAATTTTATAAAAATGAAGACATAGAGGTGACATAACCAATTCAGAACAAAATGTTGCAGTTGGTAGAGTTGGATGAGATCATAAGTGAAGCACAAGTGCAAAATCAGAAGATCTAGCAATAGTCCAAGTATTTATTTGACAAGAGAGCATCAGAAAGAAAATCTCATGTGAATGACATGGTGCTCAAATGGAATGCAAGATTAGAAGACAAAGAAAAACATGGCAAATTTGAATCCTTATGGTTAGGACCATTTGTAGTGCATGATCTACATGGGAAAGATTATTAGTTCTTGCAAAGTCCTACTGGTGAAATGCAAGACCTCCCTGTGCATGGGCAATTTCTGAAGCCATTTTTGTCCTAATTCACTTTTCATGCATAATAATATATGAATATTTGTATATATTCTTGGTTTTTCCATTTTAGGGTTTTGGTGAAAGTTTTGGTCTACGTCCTAGAGTACTGGTTTTCTAGTGTTGGACTTGCGTTTAACCTTCCTCAGTCGGAGCCACTTCTAGGATTGTAAAATTTTGATTTAATGGTGTTCTTCTTGCCTTTTTTCTACAGTGTTTTAGACCTGGTTCTTAATCCCTGATTGAAAAATTACTAGCCCTTGGTTCATTTTTTTTCAAAAAACCCTAAGTGTCCCATCCTCTTTCTCCTTTCATGTTACTTTTTGGGCCACTTAAGTCACTTAAAACCCTTATGTCTTAAGTCATCGTAAGTGGGGCCACTATATTCTCTAATTCACCTTTCCTAGCGAGCCATGTGTTTAATTTTTCCTAAGTTTACATTCCAATATTGTTTTAAATGTCACCAAATGTTGAGAAGGTTTTTTTTGATCTAACGACGGACGTGATCCCATGATCAAAATATGCAGCTTGTTTACTCTTTGCGGAAATGCGCCTGAGTGACATGTGGAAGTGGCAGGGCTAAAGGATATAAATCATCAAGCGGTTTTGATAAGATCTAATGGTTGGCACTTTCTCGTGATTAAAAGATGTGTGAAGTATACCTATTAAGGCATCATGACTGGATGACAAGTGTCCTTTCTAGATTGTGGGACCAATAGCTTTTGCATTCAAGGTAGAGGTAAATTGTGCTTAGATCTAAATGAATCTAATGGTGGGCTCATTTCCTTAAACAAAGGATGTACATTGGATAGCTATTATGGGATTATGACTGATCGCCAAGTGTCATTTTTGTAAAGGTGGGGCTGATTCTTCTAAAAGCTAAAGGTAAGGTAAATCATGGTCAGATTTAAATAAATATGATGATGGGCGTGATGCCACTAAAGGAATTTGCATGAGTCTTATTTCATTGCAGCATAGTGCCTTTGCACCGCGTAGCATATGATGGGACCCGACCGGAGCTAAGGCAGGTTAAATATTTGTCAGATTTGAGAAGATCGAATGAATGGAACTTTTCCTTGATCAAAAGATGAGGACTATTTATCCATCAAGGCATTGCACCCATGTGGCATGTGTCCATTCCAAATTTTGGGCCTGGGGGTGACAAGTGGCGGTTTGTCACGTAGTGACGATGGTCAAAAGAGAGAGAAAAGAATGCTCGTGAGTTCATGAGGTGCTTCCATGTGTCTTGCCTGGAGCTGAAGAGAAAGATAAAGGATAGTCAGATTTGATAAGATCTAGCGGCTTGCGTGATGCATTAAAGTGAAGATGCACAAAAGATATTATTCAAGGCATCGCGCCTTGTTGACGCGTCTCCATATCTGATCATGGCCTACGACTATTAGTGGAAAGATCAATGACTGTATTTTAAACTTGAAGGTATGATTCAGTCTCGGTTGTTGATAGTGTTTTTTGCGCCATGGTGACTGTTGTGGCTAGTAATATTTGATTTTTCAAATCTGCGCAGAGGGTTTTTTGGCCATGGCGTCTCGTTCCAAGTTGTAGAGAGGTAGATGGATAAGCCTGATCTTCTAGGTTGCATTTATGTGGCCATAGGGTGTCAAAGAGATAGATTTTCTCTGACTAAGGCTTCATAAATGTTTCTTGGGGGTGACTTAGGTTTTCGATTAGATTTGCATGTTTTCTGTAACCCTTGTCGCCTCCCTGTCTATTCTGCATTAATGTTGGTTGGGTTATCGAGTTGTGGTGGTTGTGTTTTAGGGTTCTTTTTACCCTAATACGGTCCAAACTTGTGGTGTCTGAAGAGTATAATTAGGCTTTTTTAGGTCTTTTGTATGATGGGATTTTTATGCCACAAAAGGCTTGTAAGCTTTGCATATTCAGATTAAGACTATCAGTGGTTTCTTTGGCTCTGATTTTATATGTAATTGATGCTGGAATAGTAATATATGTCTGTAACTTCTTGTAATTTGTGAAATCTTATTGAATAGTTTTCTTTGCTCCCTCTTTTGTACTAATTTGGATTGGTTGTTAATTAGGACATTTCAATCCATCACTTAGTAAGGTGGAGGGTCTAGTTTGTTTAGGGTTTCTTTCAAAGAGAATTAATTTCCTTATGGTAGTTTCAGTGAGTAAAGAGTTGTAATGAATTTGATGACTATTTCTGCTTTCAAGAGTGTGAACTGATTATGTAAGGCATAGTCAGATTCAGTGATCATTTGCAGGTTTTACATTTGATGTATCTTGTTGTTGAAGGTCTTTCCATTCAAAGTGACTCCATGCCCACTGGATAGGGCACTAGTCTGATATGTTAGAATGTGTAGTTCTCATCAATATTTATAAAATTTGTTACCATTTACATGTTTTATGACTGCATCCACCATACCTACCTGTTTGTGATGATACTGAATATTGAAGGCAGAAGATAGGTAATACCCACCTGAGTTTGTGGAGCTCAAAGTGCAGAAGGTTTTAGGATCTTGTTGAACGTTGTTTCTTTTCCTTGTTGAATCAATGCTTGGGCCTATAGAGGAATATACCAGAGCCACAGGTATACAAGGGATCAAAAAGAAAAGGAACCAACATGACCAACATGATTCCTTGCACCATTACTTATAATCAAGTTTTGAAACCCCAATTATAAGGTGCTTTCCTCTTGCATCCATTTGCAATGGGGTCTTCAAGACCAAATTACATATCACTTGCTTAGGATGTTTGTAGTTGGGTTTTTGAAACCCATCTGCATATTCAATACCTTACTTAACTCTTGCAAATAGTTATTCAAGACTTGATTGCATATCATCTTCCTTGCACATTTGCAGTCGATTTTTAGAAACCCGACTGTATATTTAGCCTACCACTTGACATACACACATGTAGTTGGGGTTTTGAAACTCGTTTGCATGTCAAACTCCTTTCTCACTTGTAATCGGGTTTCTAAAACTTGATTACATGTTAGACCCTTTGTGTTTACACTTGCAATTTGGGTTTTGAAATCCAAATTTTAACTTCATATAGGCTTAGTCAATTTTGACCTTTCCTTTATATTTTAGGGCTTTTCCTTTGTCTTTACATGGTGCTTGTCTTGGATTTGTCCAACTTTGAGAATATTATAAATCCATTGCTACAACTCCATTCTAGATGCCAATTTATACACATCAAAACTACATGAATCTGAAGCATGGGATACCAAGAAAAGACATAAAGACTCTATTGGCAAAGAGTGTTGGAAACAAGTCATGTCTCTAGACGCTTAGTCTATTTCCAGTCATACATTATGCAATTTTATTTTGACATATCACATTTAAAGTGAAAAGATGCAATTACATGTTATCACATTAAAAGTCAAAATAGATTAGGATTGTAATATGGAATAATTCAATAGTTAGTTTTTTTCCACCTTTTTTTCTTAGCTCCCCTCCTATATATATGAGGGAGCTCATTGTAAATGTTACCCAAAATTTCCCATCATGTCCAATTTTGGCTACAAGTGGAGTAAATGAGGCTCCCACAAGGGTAGAGCCCAGCTTGTAAGGGTTTCTATCAAGTTTTATGGTCTTTACCTTGTTCTTTGCATATTTCCAGGTCTGGTTTAACCCTTATTCAAGTCTAAAACCCTAAGTTAGGCTCTAAAACCCTAGAATTTTTTGGCTCATTCTAATGTTGAGTTACTTTTCCGTGCCACTTAAGTTTCTATTTTGTCATGTGCTTTATCACCTTGTCTCTTATCTCCTAATATCCTAATGCCTGACGGTTAGTCACTAACATTAAGCAATCTAGCGACACAGTCAAGTCTTGGCGCGACCTTTATCTCGTAGTCTCACAAAGAAAAGAAATATGTTATTATGATATGGAGATCAAGCGCAAACCGTTGATACAGTTCTGATTGTGTGATTGTCGGTGAATCTCAGAGTAAACTCAAGGGTCAAGAAAGGATTCATCCACTCAGCGATTTAGTTTATCTCCCAATCTCCAGATTGAATTATGGTCAAGATAGTTAGGTTAGGTTCTATTCAGAGTTTGCAAAGATAAAGATCGTGCCCGTTGGTTGAATTAAGATCTACCATTGTCGCTGAATCGCTAGATGAAGTCAATGTCAGCCAAGGCATTTAGAGATTCAGCGATGACCGTGGATTGAAATATGATCTTATGGCTGTCGCTAGATCTCTGAACAAGTTTGAGTTAGGCCATTGCATTCAGAGGTTCAACACTGGCCATTGATCAAGTCTTGATCTTGCGGTTGTCTCTTGATCTCATAATAAACTCAGACTCAAGGAATGCATTTGGAGATTCAGAAATAGCTTATATCTCTCAATCTCATGATCAGACTAGAGTTAAAGCAAAGATCCAGAGACTTGGAGATACAAAGGATTTCAAGTGCCCAGGGTTAAAGATTGATTAAAAGAAAAGGTCAGACGAAAGACATATCCAACGGTCGGCCCTATGACTTAAGGGTTATGATGCTTGCTCGATAAGGTTGATCCATCGTGCCATTGTGCCACATGTCCACGACGGGGTCGGGTTGAAGTCAGAAATAATAAAGTAAAGATCATATGGTTTCCTTTTGATCGTGTGGATCCCGTGATGACTTATGAGGAAGATGCTCAATAGATAAACATTGAGCCATCGCGCCAGCTTGCCACGTCGCAAAGTCAGAGTTGAAGTTAGTGCCAAAGGGAAAGATAAAGGTAAAGCAAGTCATGATCGATCTGATGGTGGGCGTGGTAACTTAAGGCAAAGATGATAGATAGATAGTGCATAAGGCGATGCGACAGTATGCCATGTGTCCAAATTGGATCCGAGCTTAAAGACAAGATAAAGATAAATAAAAGATCTATGGTTACGTTTTAAAAGAAGATCAGGTCTTGTTCTAAGCCCTCGATATGACATTCCATGCCACCTGTGACCGTTATAACCTAATATTTAAATATTCAAATCTCTTTCTAAGGATTTCATGGCGGTGGCATGATTTTTTAGGTCACAAGCAGAGTAGATGGATCCGCCGACTTCTCTGGTCAAATTTATGGTGATGGGAGATATCTTCATGACTATATCTAATCATCTGAGATATTTCCCAAGTGCAGTTAATGGTGTACAAGACTATTTTTAGGGTTTCAATTTATTTAATGGATATCTATTGTAACCCTAATTTTGCCCTGATCTGATCGGATGGATTAACTCCCAAGCCTGTGTGGTGGAGGAGCTTGTATATAAGTTGTCTGTTGATCTTTTGTAGCTAGGTTTAGCTTGTGCAAGAGCTCTCTCTGTGACATTTTTCCTGTCCTCAAGATTTTCATGTGTCTATAATTCTCAGTTTTCCAAGCTTATGCAAGACTTTCTGTGGCATTTTTCCTGCCCTTAGGTTTTCATATATTTTGGGATTCTTTTTGAAGCATAATATATTGACTGAGTATTGAGGAAATTTGTGGGTTATTCTAAGTCTTCTTTCTTTTCTGCATCTTTGTGTGCTATTGTGGATGATTGATAATGATAGTCTTGTGAATTTTGTTCATTCCTTGTTATCTTGTCTTGTTCCAGCGCCTATTTGTTGGAGTGGATGTTTGTTTGCAGGTCATAGTCTGTGTCTATCTTCTTGAAGCTATTTATGTGAAATCTTTTCTTTCCATGAATAGTTTCATCTCTGGCTTCTCTATGAAACACTTTTTGCAAGCCTATCTAGGAAGTTGTACTTATCCTAATTCAGAAATTTCATGCTAGTTCTTAGTCATTATATTGTGATTCATGTATTTTTCAGTGTATCACCTTTTAGATTAAGTTTTTCTTTATTCTCTTTCAGTTTTCCTTCTATCCCTTTTCCTCCCAAGTTTACTTTTCAAGTTAAAGAGAAAAATAGGTGATTATCCAAGAGGAACCTACCTAGAACCCAGAGGTCTCACTTCAGTTAGCAAAGGTCCCACAACCTGGAACTGATTCCCATGGTATAGTAGATCATTAGACTTACGAGTTTAATAGGGTGCAAATTTGACTTGTATAATAGTAAACAAGAATCCTTTGGGGAATGCAACAAAACTTTATTAGTTTGGGAAGCACTCTTAAACTTTGATTTTAGATGTAAATCAAGTTGCAATTAAGAAAAGAGGTAGGTTGCTTTCAATCTTTGTGTTGGAACAAGTTGTTATGTGACAACATTATCCAGAGTTGATTGTGAGTATTGTGATATTATCTAAAGGGGATTTAAACCCAATATTGAAGTCTTTGAGTTGCTTATTATGTTTAGCAATAATGTTATGTTTTCAAACTTAATCTTGTAGTCTTTGAGATACTTATTGAGTTTGGAACTAGTGTTATATGCTCAAACTAAGTGATAACTTGAAGTCTTTGTGTTGCTTTTATTTTCTACATTTGTGTGTTTAAGGTGAGTGTATGCTGGAAGACTTTGAGCTGCACATTTATTTCATCTCTATTTCTAAAACTTTATAAAAAGTCATGGAAAGTCTTTGATCTTTTGTGAGCTTCTTGGTTACTAAATCTTCTGTATTGTAATTGAGAGATTGTTGTAAGGAAGGATCATCTATTCTGAAAAAAGAGAATAGATGAAGGAAAGAACACCTATTATGAAAGAAGAGAATTTGGTGAAGGTAACACCCTATTGATTAGCTTAGTGTATATAATCTTAAATCCTAGTAAGTGTTAGTGGTTTTCAGTAGCAATAAATAGGGGGAACCCCCCTTACAAAGAGGAGAGATTGTGTCTCACACACTGTGGTTGAAACTGCTATTTTTTTGTTGGTTGAATCAAGTCGGTTGCAAAATACGATCTCAAATAAGGGAGATTCTTACAAAAAATTCAATGGGTGTTGTCAAGATTTTTAAAGATAATTTTAAAGTCGATGATCTCATGAATTAAATAGTGTAGCTCAACTTAAAAGTTTAAGCTCTAAACTTAAGGGAAGTTGATGTCTTCATAAACAACACTATAATTGACACTAATAATTTACTATCATTTTCTCCTATTTTTTTGTTTTTTGTTTTTGATGAGAATCTAAAATTTCATACAACTAACAAGTGACAACAAGGATTCTTAAGATGGTAGGTAAATTCTAACTCCACCTCAATTTCACGAGCTCAAAACTACAATCCTTGTTATACACTTGCAAACTCTACCCTATAAGAGTATGATCATATATCCATCCAATTTTTTTTTGAATATTATATTTTAATTAAATATTAAATATACACACCTATTAAAATAAATTCAAATTAATCTTATTACACAATTTTGGTTGTTTTTTTGAGATCTACTTGATGAAGTAGATCCTCAAACTGTGAGAGCATAACATTAGCCGGAAAATAGTTGGCACTGTCTATGGGGCATGAAATTTGCACCTTAGTAAACAAAATATATTGTTAACACAATATGTTAACAACATGTGTGTTAGTCTATTGTGTTAATGTGTATTAGTAATTTGCAAACAAATACAATAGACTAACACACATTTTGTTAACATATTATGTTAACAACATATTTTGTTTACTAAGGTGCAAATTTCCTGCCCCATAGACTGCCAAAATAGTTTCCCATGACCCCATGAAGAGGGTTAAACAAAGACATTAGCCAAAAAATAGTTTTTGTTTTTGTGACTATCTAGAACATTGGGCTACTAATATCAAATTATCACATTAGTTTCTCTGTCCATGGCAGAATGGAAAATTCACAGCCGTCAACGAATGTTTATTTAACATGCATTGTTAGTTTGAAATTCCAGGCTGATCGCTCATCATTCAGGTCAATGTCATTCATTGCTAATCTCAATCTCAAACTCAGAGAACTCTGTAATGCGGGCCGTTTAAAAGAAGCCCTACATCTTCTGCTCACTACCCACAACTCTGCGATTCACTCCTCCACTTATCTTCATCTATTGCAGGCTTGCATTGACAAGAAAACTCTCGCAGAGGGTAAGCGAATCCACTTACACATCAATGTCAGGGAACCTACATTTGCTACAAACGCTTTTTTACAAAACACACTTATCAACATGTATGATAAGTGTGGAAGTGTGGTGGATGCTCGAGAAGTTTTCGATAACATGACACAACCAGACGTGTTCTCATGGAATGTCATAATTGCAGCTTACAGAAGGCATGGTTTTCTTGAACAAGCTTTGAAACTGTTCCATCAAATGCAACGAACAGCTATCCAGCCTGATAACTTTACCTTCTCTACTATTCTTCCTGTTTGCGCTAACGTGGCGTCTCTAAGACATGGTTTGCAGATCCATGGAAGGATACTGAGATGTGGCTTTCAGTTCAATATAATTGTGATGAATACCCTGATAGATATGTATGTTAAATGTGGAAGAATGCATAAGGCAGCTGAACTGTTTGACAAAATGTCTCAACGAGATGTGTTCTCTTGGACTGCAATGATTGCTGGATATACGCAGAGTAGCCTAGCCGAAATTGCTTTTGAGATTTTTAAACAAATGCAATTGGCCGGTGTGAAACCAAACTCACCAACCTTTGCAAGCATCCTTCCATCGTGTGCTAAACTTGCTGTCTTACAACAGGGTATGGAGATTCATCAAAAAGTGATGGAGAGCGGAACTTTGTCAGATGTAGTTGCCACTGCACTGATAGACATGTATGCAAAATGCGGAAGTATACTCAAGGCAAGAGTCTTGTTTGACAAAATGCCTAGACGAGACGTAGTCTCTTGGACTGCAATCATTTCTGGCTATGCACAATATGGATTTGTTGATAAAGCCTTGGGTGTTTTTAAGCAAATGCAATTGGCTGGTGTAAAACCCAATACAGCAACCTTTGCCAGCATCCTCCCAGCATGTGCCCAAACAGGAGATTTAGAGCAGGGTATGAAAATCCATAAGAAAATAATTGAAGTTGGACTTTTGTCAGATGTCGTAGTTGTGAATGCCCTCCTAGATATGTACTCAAAATGTGGAATTGTACAAAAGGCCCGTGAATTATTTGAGGAAATGCGTAATACAGATGTAGTTACGTGGACATCAATCATTGCTGGACATGCACAGAATGGGCTTGATGAAGAAGCCTTGGAATTTTTTAAGCAAATGCAATCGATAGGTGTAAAGCCTATATCAGCAACTTTTGCAAGTTTACTCCCAGCATGCGCCAAAATGGGATCTCTGGAACAGGGTATGGAAATCCATCAAAAAATAATTGAAAGTGGATTTTTGTCCGCTACTGTAGTTATGACCGCCTTGGTAGACATGTATGCAAAATGTGGAAGCATAGAAAAGGCATGCGAATTGTTTGGAAGAATGCATCATCCAAATGTGACCTCATGGAATGCAATGATTACAGGATATGTAGAAAACGGTGCTCTTGATGAAGCTTCAAGGATTTTCAAAGAAATGCCCCAGCGAGATGTGGCATCATGGAATGCAATAATTACAGGATATGCGCAAAATAGACTTGCTGATAAAGCCTTAGAGATCTTTAAGCAAATGCAACTGGAAGGCATAAAGCCAAACTCAGGCACCATTACTAGCATCCTCACAGCTTGTGGCAGAATAGGAGCCTTGGAACAGTCTCTAGAGATCCATCAAAAGCTAATCCAAAGTGGATTGTTGTCTGATGTTGTGATTGTAACTGCCCTGATAGATGTGTATGCAAAATGTGGAAGCATACAAAAGGCACGTGAATTATTTGACAACATACATCATCCTGATAAGACCTCATG
>MU225309.1:1758543-1779861 GCA_018584345.1 Thuja plicata
ATGTATTTATATATTATATTTATTTTATTTTGATCTCATGACATTGACTTCTTAATGTGCATGTTCTTATCATGGTAAGTAAAGATAGATTTAAAATCTTACTAATCATATTGTGGTAACTCTAGCTTAAATTCATCTTCCATCTATTAATTAATTACATCTTAAATCTATTTGTGCGCTTGTACACTTATGTAGATCAACATGGTTACCTATTTTTAATCAAAATTATTTATCATGCACTTAAGCTATATATTTTTTTGTATCTACTAAGGGCCATTTGAATATATTATCAAATTTGGGTAGCCATACATTTCTTTTAATCTTGTTTACATGTGCATTGTGCATTCTTTATGCTTCATCACCCATAGGTACATAGATATATGGTCCTTGTCATGCATACTTATGATTTAGGGTTCCTAATGGTTACAATATAGGGCTCCTAAATATTTGATTTGATCCACCAACTTGAGGTTTTTGATGTGACCAAATAGGAGAAGTTTTAGGTTAGGTCAAATACAATGGTATGTAGGGCTTTTCAAAGGTGGAAGGAAAAGTTTTCCTAAGAAGTCACAATGTTGCAATGTATGTGGAAAACTAGTAAATATTATAAGGAAAAGATAAAATAAACAAGTGTTTATATTCTCTACTTTGTCATAAAATTTATTTTAAGTATTATTTAATCAAGGAAATGTCGAACACTCCTAAGTATTATCATAAGTATAAAAGGGCAAGTCTCTCAAATATCTTATAGATGGTTTATATTGAATAGAGATATAATCTCACCCAATGGACTATATGTATTACACAATTATAATTGGAGAACATTTCATTTCTCACACTAAATATACAATTCTAGCACCCATAGCTTCCCTACACTATCTTAGGGACTATATTATTATAGTGTGGTAGTGGTAAGATTGATATAGTAGATGAATTCATTTTTTTCAAGATGATAGGGTCGATCATTCATGGCAACTCCATAGTGCGCAAATATCTAGTTCCACTTAGTAGAATTATAATCTATATAGTATTGAGCTATGGAACTCAAGAAAAAAATATCTAGAGGCAACATAATCTACTCCAACCACTAAGAGGGGTCAAATTAATGCAATGAGCATGCACACACAAAAATGTCTTGTGTCAACTAGAACTCCATGATTGCAGAATAAATTAAAATGGATTTGCTAAATAGGACTTAGATAATTTTAAGCAAATGTAATTGATGATTGTAAATATAGCATTTTCAACCTTTGACAATGTCTTCCTTGCCATATACTTAAATTGTATATTTGAAAGAGGGTATGACCATCTATCAATACATAAGTTAAAGTAAAATCTCACAATATATAGTAATTGTAATTGTCAATTTTAGTCATCACAACCTTCATAGGAACTTATATGCACAAAATTTACAACTTTGAAAAATCTATGCCCCTTGACTACTTTTATAGTTTTGTAAACCTTCTTTATAGAATATATTGTGGATGATATTTGAAGTTGCTTATAGTTTTTCATTACGTCATGGTATGATATATATATAGATGCAACTTTGCTAACTTTCTAAGATCTCTTAAAATTCATGTCCATAGATTTATTGATAACAATGATGTTGAAATAATCGTACAAAACGAATGCCTAGTTCTATATAAGTTTTGTTCTAAAGAGTTAATTTACCCACAATAGTTAAATTCAATTCATTTGAATCTTGTTTTGTATTTTTTTTGGAAGAAACATTTTGCTTGGACATTATAAATGTGGTCTTGACATCCTTATCATTTTATCATCTTCTACAAGTAAGCTTACCTTATATAGTGAAATGACCTAGGTACCTTATCTCATGAATAATATTTGTCAAGCCTTTGTATGGAATTACTCACATGGTAGGTTGGGCCTTACATCATCATATTTTGTTGGTTATTTAAATCTTTGAAGACAAATATCATAAATATATCTATCTTCTCTAGAAAATTGAACAAACAATTGTATTGAAAACAAATATCTTAGTTTTTAATTAAATTATCATTGTTTATTATATCTAGTATGTAAACTTGTGTACACTAAACCATTGGAGTGAATAGCCCAACTTTTGTTGATGTTTCTAATTGCATCCTCCACCTCTAATTGAAGCATTGATATTACTATTACTCAAACTTGTCTACTTTTACACTCGTGAAGACATATTCAAGGTTTGTCCTAATTATATTTCCTTTTTGAAAACTAATTTAAATTTTGCACAAGTTCTGGATATAACATCTCAATTTGATGAATTTTGGGCCAATTTCTTCACAAGTGAATATTTTTTTATTGAATCTTTGACAGGACTATACTTGGAATTGCAGGAGCAGTTGGAATCCCTTTATGTAAGAGATTATAAACTATAATAAACTTCAAAATGAGAGAATCTTTTTGCAAATACATTGCAATACTTTTAGGTGTATAAATCACATGTTGGAATGATTAACCTATTACATACTCTTCATACGAGAAATATAGAGCTCATGGACTATTATCTACTCAACAAAAATGCACTCTAGCCATTAGTTTGCGAAGGAAATGAAGTGATTTTTACTAAAAACCTAAAATATTCCAAAATTGTTGTCAAATACCATTAAGAAAGAGTGAAATGCACTATTAATTATTGAGAGTACCTAAGATGATTAGTTTGTGACACAACCTAGTCTTGAAGAATCATCCCTCTTTTTCATGATAAAATACTACAATTTGTCTTCCAATTTGAAATAGATTTACACGTAGAAACAAGATGATAAAGGTGATATTCTCTTGGAAGTTGAACCAACTTTAGACTTAGCAATTTGTATGTGTATCAAATAAGTATATATTGAGAATTTAGTATACACTAGGGAGCCTACGATAAAAAGTGTTACCCAAAAAGATAAGGAATGTCAAGTGCATGAAAAACTAGGGTTTGAGAGCTCATACTTGGTATTGATAGAGCGACTTTGCTTGAACCCAAATGACAGTCTGGTTTGAAGTGGTGTGGTGGCATGAGTTCTCCACTATAGTCCAACATTGTGGCGTAACTTCCTTATTTGTTGTTTGCAATTTGTTATAGCAAAAAATGACAATGCAATTGTAAATTTGGGCTTTAATAGATATTTCTAAAAAGCAATAAGATAATGCCTTTGAGCGAAGGGCACCTTCACTTGAAGGCATTATTTTATTCAAAAAATTAATTGACTTGGGGTTTTCATTCGAAGGTGACATGTGAAACACCTTCAAACAACAGTTCTCACATTGAAGACCTTTGAACATTGGGAACCAATATTGTGGGATGACCCTATACTCCAATATACAAGTTGAGTCATAGCCAAGTAACAAAATATAAAATCTTTGAAATTCCAATCTCTCCTTGACCTCTTCCCTCCTTCCAAATGATCATGGACAACCCAAATATACATCTCTCTAACCTTCTGATTGATTTATATCAATTTTTGAGGCATAAAGCCCTAAACTCTTCAAAACATTTAGTTGGCCAGTAAAATGCTAATTTCGCAAATCAAACCAAAACAACAAGTAACATGTTGGTTGTCTCCTATGGACCCAATAAGCCTTCCTATATTCTTATTGATTGTATATATTGTACCCTTGAAAGAATTATCCTCAAACATGGACATGTCTATTTAGTACAGTGCTAAATATCGCAATGACTTAATTGCTCTATTCTCTTATAATGCTCTTGCATATCTTCTAAAATTTGAGAATAATACATTTTAAAAGTTAATATAAATATTAGTTTATAACTTAATAGTAAATATATTAAATATATTAACATTCTTTAAAAAAAGAAAAAAACTAAGAATGGAGTATATAAGCCACAAACCATTTCATAACTCCTGTAAGTGCTGTTACTTATTAAGTTAAAATGAGGGACAGCACACTTTTATGCTATGTCATCCTTGGCCAATCTCAAAATCAGAGCACTCTGCAAAGAGGGTTGCTTGAAGGAGGCCATGCACATTCTTCTCACCACACAAAACCTTTCTGTAGACTATTCCACATATATTCATCTATTGCAGGTCTGCATTGTCAAGAAATCCCTTCCAGAGGGCAAACAAATCCACTCTCACATCAATGACAGGGCATTTACATTTGCAGCTCCCACATTTTTGCACAACACACTCATCAACATGTATGATAAGTGTGGAAGTGTTGTGGGTGCTCGCAAAATTTTTGATGATATAACTGAACCGAATGTTTTTTCATGGAATATGATAATTGCAGCTTACCAAAGGCATGCGATTCCTCAAGAAGCATTGAAATTGTTTGATAAAATGCAACGAACCGCTGTACAGCCCGATAACTTCACTTACTCCACTATTATCCCTGTATGTGCAAGTGTCGCATCTCTAAAACATGGCTTGCGGATCCATGGAAGGATAACTAGATGTGGGTTTCAATCTGATGTTGTTGTGGTGAATTCCCTGATAGACATGTATGCTAAATATGGAAGCCTACACAAGGCACGCGAGTTGTTTGACAAAATGCGTAATGCTAATGTTGTTTCACGTAATGCCATGATTACAGGGTACGTACAAAGTGGTGCAGTTGAACAGGCTTTAAGGCTTTTCGAAGATATGCCTCACAGAAACGTAGTTTCATGGAATGCGATGATTACAGGATATGCACAAAATGGTTTTGTTGAAAAAGCCTTGCAATTTTTCGAGCAAATGCGAGTGGCAGGCGTTATGCCAGATTCGGTAACTTTTACTGGTATACTGCCATTGTGTGCGAAAATGGGAAATTCAGAACAGGGAATGGATATCCATCGAGCTATAATGGAAAGCGGTTTGCTGTCGGATGCTGCCGTAGTGACTGCCCTGATCGACATGCATGCAAAAAGTGGAAGCATACAGAAGGCACGTGAACTGTTTGACAAAATGCCTCAGCGAGATGTGGCCTCGTGGACTGCAATCATTTCTGGGTATTCACAAAATGGGCTTGCAGATGAAGCGCTGGAGGTTTTTAAGCTAATGCAATTGGAAGGTGTAATGCCAGACTCGTCAACCTTTTCCAGCGTTCTCCCAGCTTGTGCCAAGCTTGGAGCATTAGAACAGGGTATAACAATCCATCAAAAACTAGTTGAAAGGGGATTTTTATCTAATGTTATAGTTGTGACGGCCCTGATAGATGTGTATGCAAAATGTGGAAGCATAAAGAAGGCACATGAATTGTTTGAGAAAATGCATCAACGAGATGTGGCCTTGTGGAATGTGATGATAGTCGGATATGCACAGAATGGACTTGCTGATGAAGCATTGGATGTTTTCAAGCATATGCAATTATCAGGTGTAAAGCCAGACACATCAACCTTTTCCAGCATCCTTCCAGCTTGTGCCAAGCTTGGAGCATTAGAGCAAGGTATAGAAATCCATCAAAAAATGATTGAATGCGATCTTTTGTCTGATGTTCTTGAGACTGCCCTCATAGGTATGTACGCAAAATGTGGAAGCATACAGAATGCACGAGAATTGTTTGATAATATGCATCATCGAGGTCCAGTCTCATGGAATTCAATGATTGCTGGATATGCAATGCATGGATATAGCAAGCACGCACTCGAAATATTTGAACTAATGATGTACACTGGAACCAACCCTGATCATGTAAGCTTTGTTTGTGTTTTATTTGCATGCAGCCATGCAGGTCTCGTCCATGATGGCACTAGATACTTCAATGCCATGAGCTACTCTTATTACATCATGCCTACAATGGATCATTGTGTTTGCATGGTTGATCTTCTTGGCCGTGCCGGCTATCTTGAGGAAACCCTAAATTTCATCATCAAAATGCCAATAAAACTTGATGCAGTTATTTGGTTGTGTTTACTTGGAGCTTGTAGATCACATAAGAATATATGCTTAGGAGAATCTGTGGCAAGAATCCTTTTGGATTTGGATTCTACAAATGCTGCACCTTATGTTCTTCTATCAAACATATATGCAGAAGCAGGTAGGTGGGGTGATACCCAGACTGTAAGGAGATTGATGAAAGATAGAGGAATCAGAAAGATGCCTGGATGTAGTTGGATTGAAATCAATAAAACAGTTCATGCTTTTCAAGCAGGAGATAGATCACACTCACAAACACAGGAAATATATGCAATGTTGAGGAAATTGTCTTCAGAATTAAATGCAGCAGGGTATATTCCAGATACAAGATATGTATTGAATGATGTGGAGGAGGAGGAGAAGGAATTACTTATCTGCCACCATAGTGAGAGGTTGGCAATTGCATTTGGTTTGTTAAAAATGGCTCCTGGAACAACTATAAGAGTTGTCAAGAACCTTCGTGTCTGTGTCGACTGCCACACTGCAACCAAGTATATCTCTAAGATTGTTGCTAGAGAAATTGTTGTGAGAGATGCAAACCGTTTCCATCATTTCAAACATGGTCAATGTTCTTGTGGAGAATATTGGTGAGGCTAAGAGAAGCAAAAGCAAGCTATAAGCACACACCTGCACTACAACAGGGGGTACGATGTTAGGCTTGTAGAGGTAAGAGGGTTCAGGTTTTGTTTTCAATTGTTATTAAAAGTTTCAAGAGTAAGACCGTGTTTTTAAACATGATGAAATGGTATTTGGTATTCAATTTTTCCTATATGGATGTGTGGTATTTGTTAAAGTTGTGTTGTGTGAAATTATTGTGAGAAATGCGAACTGTTTGCATTATGTCCTATTTATGACATTGAACTGCTTTTCAGAATGCCTGTACAACTATGTACTGAAAAGCTGGATAGGAGAAGGAAGAGTAAGAAGAATGGGAAATGCTAACGGAGAGGTGGAGGAAACGGGAATCTATTCAGCACATTCTTATTGAAGACGAAGATAACGATGTGAGTGAACTTGAATTAAGTCTTTACCTTAATAACACGAACAGAGCTTCTCTTCATCTTTATTTACTCCTAATGAAAACTCTTCTAATATTCTGTTTATCTGGATTAATCGCAGTATCTTTTTCTTACATTAGATCTGGCGTTTGGGACTTAATTGTGTGTACTAAATTATATATGTAAATTGGTTTTTGTGCAGACAGATTTTGGTCATACACATCGAATGTGAGCACATTCTGCGTAAGTTTGGTACGTCCTGGACCGATTAACTGCTAAAGGAAGTTGCTAAAATCTGTTACTGGAATCCTCAATAGGGAGGGAGAAAATATAGCTCAATAGTCTATGAATTTTTAGAGATCCCACTCATAATTTATGTAAATTTGATTTGTTACGTAGGGGCATATAATATAATTACTTTTTGTAAAGAACAAATGATGAAAACATCTTGAATAATGGCTGCATGTTTCTAATGAGGTTTTACACGCCCATTACTTTCTTAAGGGGTTAACACGTTTTTGGCTTTCAGAACTGTCTTTTTTCTTTCATTCCAAATTGATTATATTAAGCTTTGTTACTAGGACATCCAGTAAGGTGTTTTTGGCCAATTCTAGCTACATATTTTTGGGTTCAAAACTTTTTTATTGACGTTCAGGCTGAGAAAATAGGTTCTCTCTTTCACAAGGCTGAATCTATTAAATATTCACATCTACCTGAGATTTAAAAAACTGGAGAACCTTGCAATCAAATCATTACATGAAAAAACTACTTAGGGAAGTTGGTAAATTATACCAGATTTGGAGCTTATATACTGGTTTTAACTTTTAACACAATCTGAATGAATATAGTCCACAAACCTAAACAACAATAAGTCAATAATTCAAGCTACTTCCTTATGTAAAAGTTGCAAGAGAAAAGAAAAACTGTAAAGAGGGTACATTTTGTAATGTTGATAGACTTCTATAAGCTACAGACACAAGTCTATGTAAAGACCTATGGTAGAGAAAACCTAAACTATAACAGGATATTAATTATGATGTAACATTAATGTATGAAATATGTCAGCCTTTCTTTTCTTTAAAACTAGAGGTGACAAGTACATTGTTTGTACTTTTTCCTTTCATTTTGTACCTCTTTTTTTTGGTGTGTGAATGCTCTAAATGTACAGTTTTAGTACATGCTTTTGTTTGACTTGACATACTCATTAATTCAAACTCAATTTCACACTCATAAAATAGTATTTACCTTTTTAAAATTTATTTCTCAAGTCTTGAATTAATGTTATTAACACGACTTATTGATTTTCATGTTGGAAAGTTCCAATTATGCACCTAGGAAACTTGTATAAAAGGACACAACCTTAGGTTATTTTTATCATCTTTTAACCACCCACTCCAATTATTATAATACATCCTTAATCATCAAGACAAGCATCTTACGTTCACTATCAAAAGGATCATTCAACAACCACAACTCTACTTTGCACCAATCATCTCACTTATTTTAGCTCTTGCATCAATAAATGTAAAAAACCTAGCTCTTGCACTTAATTTACCACTTTAGCATTCCTTTGTTGTATTGTCTCAAGCTACCCAACAACAGATTTGCCAATTCCAATTCCAATTTGAAAACTAGAAGCAAGGCTAGTTGAAGCAGCCAAAGCAGAAGTTCCATTAGACCTGGCTCCCCTTCGCATTGTACTAGATTCACCAGTGCAAGCACTTGTTGTTGAAGCACTTAGATTCATTGTACTACATCATTATCAACTAGACACATTTATTTGCATATGAAGCTTGATGTGTCTTCTAGATTATAATATATAACAAGACATGACCAAGGTGTAAGGGGAAAATTAGTGCCCTTCTAGGCCCTTGCGTAGGAGGCTACATGATACTTCTTAGATCCAAGTTTTGTATTCGTATGTACATACATGGGCGGGCAATATCTATAGCCATTGTTAGAATTTGGGGTTGCACAAAAAATTCAAGGTTGCACTTCCAAGGTTGGGTCCATATGTGTGGCTATGATTGAGGGCTTTGTGTTAGGAAAGGTGTCTCAACCTTCCTCTTAATGTTAATATTATAAAAATTATGATTTTCAAGCCACAATATAGAAAAAACTCAACTTTTGAGCTATAGAAGTCACAATTTGCCAAAATGAACATTCTAGGTTGTTTAGCATAAGTTTCTTGATACTTGACACATAGATCTATATGAGATTTACATTTTTTTAAGAGGAGCCTAATTGGCCTCCTATATCAAACTTATAGACATTAAAAGTTGGGCTTCCCACATTGAAAATGTAGAAATATTTAGAACACAATGGAGATGTGAGGGGTTGTTACACTTGTTGACCAACTTATGATACATGTTATGACATGTCATAAGACATCTTTGAATGGAGATAATAGAGCCACCATGGTGCATCCAAGTCAGTGAGTGGGTATGAAGAACTTATGATAGGTAGAAGAAATATTGTTTCTAGTCCATGAACTCATGTTGGGATTTGGGTTCCATGTTTTGGGTGGTTTTATTTCATGGTTTTGTAATTATTATTTGATGGTTGTGTGTATAAATTGTCCTATTTATTGGGTACTTGAGATGAAGTTTTTGATAGTGAGTTTTATAAGTATTGTTATGCTACCAAATTACTCTAAATATCTTGTTATTTATACTTTTGTAAGGACACCAATTGTAGAAGTGTATTGTAACCTTTACTTATGGAATCTATCAACACCAACACTAGAAGCTTCTAAGTTTTTAAAATGAGGGTGCTCGCTTATGCTCCCATTCATGTATCTTTGGTCCTCATGACCCTTGTAATTTCTCACATAGTCCTCGTGACTTCTCTGACACTTGCAGTTGTACCTTCTGCTCAAGAGTCAAGACCCTAGTTCTACTCTTGCACTTGACCCTCTAGTACTGGGTATGGATGTGAATGGAGGCCCTGTTCTTCCTCTGTTGTCAGACCTCTTTCTAGTGTGAAAGATTTCTCTTACCCTTTTGGTGATGCTTCACCTATTAGCTCCCCTGTGCTTTGTTTTGAGGTTGCAACTCATGCTTGGTTTTGAGGCTACAACTCACATTGGTCTTGTGTAGGTTGTTGTCTTTGTTGTGGTGGATGTCCCTAGGATCTCTTTTGGTGTTGAAGATGTTGTCCCTATTAGCCTCAACGTCCTCTCCCGGTGTGTAGTTCTTTTGTAGTGACTCATATTTTCACTCAAGCTATCAACTATAGTCTTGCTTGTCCCCAGTGAGCGAACTGGCCTCTCTCTTGTGTCAAATATTCTCTCATGGTAATTTATGGGGCAATGTTGTTGATAATGAGGATTTCTACCACCGAAGGTGTTCAGTCTGTCAATTCTCCAACCTTTGGCCTACTCTTTCAGACTTGCAGAATTGGTTTTTGGCTTCTTGGAAGCTTATTGTGATTGGTAGGATTGAGCTCATCCCTTGCGCTTAAGGTTTCTTCATTGCACCTTTTACTTCCTTTGAGGATCGAAATTTGGTAGTGGGTTAGCTTTGGGCCTTGAGACAACATTCTCTCTCTCCATCAAACCTTAGTCTCCTTCCTCTCACCAAACCACTATGTGTGCATTTGGTTTGGGTTAAATTGTTACAACCTTAACAAACAAACCAATCGACAACTCAATTAGTTGGTTTGTTAAGGTTGATGATTCCACTTCTCACATGGGTTATTCCACCTTTGCTCACATTTGGTAGATATTGGCATCCCCAAACCCTTCACGGGGAAGTGGTTCTAATGGTTGAAGATAGGCATTGGATTTAGTCATTGGATTATGAGGGCCTCCCCTTTAGACATCGTCAACGCTTCACTATTAGTTACATGGCTTCAACTTGCTCTCTTTTGCATTGAAAATGAATGCTACTTCGTGAAAGAATGCTAAGAAAGATCACTTGATTGTTGAGGTTTCTACCTCTTGTGAGGATAGCTCTCCCTAGGATTTCGATGAGAGTCTTCCTTTTGACATGACTTTGGTATGTGCGAATGTCCCTAATGTTATTTTTCCTACTACATGTCTAACTCTCATCGTGTTGGGTGCTTCTTCACAACTTTTGTCTTCTCTTGTGGTCAATGACAATTTTTCACTTTGTCATGTTGATATCCCTCCTTCGATCATTGTTGATCCCCTAGTAGAGGGATCATCTCTTGTTCCCCCTTGTAATGGGGTCTTGGGAAATAGTATTGCTTGGATTGTAGTTTGTAGGAGGAAAGCACCTTTATCTCCCCATACTCTTTCGAGTATTGTGAAAGAGAAGTATGTTGTATAGGGCTGGGACACTTGTTTCCTGTTAGTTCCTTTCTCTGATCAAAAACATTTTTTGTTTTCCCAATCTCACTACTTGTGAGATTCACTCTTTTTGTGTTGATGACTGCTATCTAATGTGACTAGGCCCTTATGGAGCTGAGCTAATCTATAAATTTGATTATGGAATTGTAGTTGTTTTGGAGCACAATTCTTTCTTTTGAAAGGGTCTTTGTCACACAAATCATTGTGCTATAGTATATTGGTCTTGTGCTTATTTTTTTGTCACTATATGATTCAATTATTTTGCATAGCTCCTTTCATTTATTAATGTAGGAAGCAATTTTCACTTTACTTCCTTTCATTTGATATCAAACCATGATGACGTTAGATTCTAAGTGTAAGGGACAAGATTTATTAAATTAATTTTAGATTGAATGGGAGCTTGTGTAATAAAAGATCTTATTGCAAGAAAAATACAAGTACATAAAAAATAGAGATGGAGAATTTTTTAGGCACAAACATTGAGTTTTGAAAGCTCAAAATGTTGGATATGCTAATGAACAAAGATCTATGGGATATAGTATTTGGATCCAAACATATTGTGATGAAATAAAAAGATTACGACATATTAAACTAAAAAGTCAAGGTTGTCACTAGACTCTATTAAGTTGATTTAGCATTAGTGAATGTGCATGAAAAGACAATTGCAATGAACTTTTGAAAGAAGGTTGGTGATATTTATTAGGCTAAATCCTTGGCAAACAAACTTTTCTTGAGAAACATGTTATATACCTTCAAGATGGAGGATGGTGGGTTTGTGGCCAAACATCTAAATACCTTATATATGGTCATTGAGCCAATTAGAATTTGTTGAAGTGGAAGATGGAGGAGGACTGGTGTATAGTTTTTGCTAGATTCATGGGACTACTCTATTATGGCTATCATAAGCACTACAAACAAGTTGAAAATACTATTTCCTATGAGCCCAAACTATGTGGACTTGGGTACATGATTTCTTTATATGGGCATTTTAAGTGATTGGCTTGAAATATCATTGAGATTTACCCAAAATTGGTATGCTTTCAGAGTGGAAATTCAAATCAAATAAGGAAAGATATCAATGTTGCAGATTTTCAAGTGCTTCTATAAGTGCTTAATTTTCATGTATAGTAAAACCTTTATATGATCTATATTATTAATATAGATCTAGTTCAATAAAGTAGATTTGGAGGTTTCTCACTTGTAAACTCTTAAAGCATTGCTTTGTGTATTATTCTTAATCCAACTTCTCCTATCAACATGGATGCTTCAGCTCCATGTGAATGTCAGCAAGCTCATAAATATAGTGCTTATTTCAAAGTTGGTTCTTACCTGTCTTCTAATTATAGATATCATGACTAGTCTCACCCATAATCTGACCAATCCTCTACTTCTTAACATAACCATTTCTTCTTAAATGATGTAAAAATGTGGACATCCCTAAGTTGGAACTTGTTATTTCTCATGCTCACATCATTCCTACAGATCAAGAAGAAAAGTAAAAAGAGGTTATTGTAAGGTCCCACGACCTTAATATCTCACAAATTAAATTAATTATTCATTTAACACATCATCAAAATTGTAATTTGTGCAATTTCATAAATTAATAATTAATTGAAATATGATTTAGATTTCTAGTACTTAATCAAAGTAAAAGCACATATACATATGATATACAAATTTAAATTGCATGATTACAATGATGACCCTCATGCGATGAGAATATAAATACTATTAAGAATTATACATTACAAAAATAAAAACGCAGACAATCATCCTTGATTGCCATCAATCATACAACCATTTGCAAGTTGAGAATGGGAACATGGCCTAGGCACTTTTCTTGACAACCATGAAGTAGTTATGCTTCCTCGAAGTTCTTCATGACATGTAAAACCACTGACCTTGCACAAAGATCATAGCTACCTAGAAACAATGGTAGGATGGAAACTTTGGTGCAACCTGATACATTTACATGCACATCTAATATATGATAATGCACTGTCCTATCATCAAGATATGACAAAGAAACATATTAAGAAACTTTCTAGTCTATTCATTTATTTCAATGAACAAGCTTTGGCCAAGGCACTTTTAAATAATATATTTTTCCGAAAAGAAGATCATCCTTCTCTATTTACCCATATTTGGCACCCTTCTTGGAAGCATAAGTTAACATACACATAATGTAGACAATTATACATGAATCTATGCTAATGCATCAATTTCCTACGGTGCATTCATATTACGAATTATATATCCTCTACATGGCCATTTACAATATGCAAGATAATGTTTACTTTCCACAACATGGTTGTTATATGCAAGACAATATCACTATGTGGTTGTTCACATGCAAGTTAACATCACTACATGGTTGTTACATGAAAGATAATATCACGACATGGTTGTTCATATACAAGCTAAGATCACTAGATGATTGTTATATGCAAGATAATATTACTACATGGTTGTTCATATTCAAGTTAACATCTCTACATGGGTATTCATATGCAAGTTAATATAAATAAATGGTTGTTTATATTCCAACATATGGCTATTGTATGGTTATACAAGAACATGATGAAATGAAAATTTTATTTTATAGTATAAAAATGCATTTAAGAAGGTATGACACATGTATGTATATATAAAAATATGTGCATATGTTCTTAATAAAAGAAAGAGAATTCGATGTTACAATACTAATCACAAGAAAGATCAAATGTAAATGCAGTCAATACTTAGTTTCTAATATGTTTAAACTCTCTAGTTTCATGTTTGAACTTATTTGCATTAATGATTTTTTATTCACTTTCAAATGTGACAGTGAAGAGGTAATAGGCTTTTAGTTTAGCCTAACTAGCATTACCAGTTTTAGGTTTACAAGAATGTGAAGGATTTTGCTTATAGCTTGTTCTATCTAAAATTTACATTTTTAGTACATAATGAGTGATAATAGGTTTTATTTCAATTTCGTTACTATTCTAGATTTGATCTAATATATGTTTCTTAAAATCAATTTGTGTTGTTTCGAAGAATGCACATCATTTGCTAACATATACATGTTCAAAAACATGTATACATGGCACACAATATGCACTATTTGGTCTTACATAACAAAGATGAAAACTCGATTCCATTTCTATATTTCAAATGAAGACTAATAGAATAGTCCCTACTTGGAATTTATTATGGCAAGAGTTAATGAAAAACCTAGTGTGTCCTTCCATAATAGATTCCTTCGAACTATGCTTCTTATCCACACTACGACAAGCTATTCCTATCTTATAATCCTCCAAGAACTAGTGATTTCTATGTTGAGATTGTGCCATGGTCAAATTCATAAAATTTCTATAGTCCATTATGATAACAATAAGTGCTTTAGGATTTAACTATGTATGTTTTTATTGCCAACGTTTCAGATCAAAATTATGATCCATCATTAGGGCACATAGCTAGAGAAGAGAACTCTATGCTATGGTATCAACCTTCTATCATTTCTCCATTCTACAATGTTGTAAATTTGCAACCCTTTGTAATTTACCATTACGTCATGCCTCTACCTTAGCCTAAAACATGAAATTCCACGTCACCCCTCACGTCCATTCATTTACCCTTTTCACCACCTGCTCGAAATCTCAGCCACACAACATGGACAACCCAGGACACGTACATGCTGCGGAGATGTCTGCATGATATGCATGCATCCTGCGAATCTATAGACATGCAAAGTACTATTGAGGCATTACAAACTACCACCCTTGTAGTGTAATGCATGAATCCTTCATCCACTAATGCCGATATTCAAATCTCAACCATTATAACCCCATTGTTTAAACTTCATTTGGCCTTCTTCATCCATTCTACACACTTCACTATTTAGATTTTCTCTTGAACTACACATTTTGATCTTCTACACATCTTCTTTCCAAATTCGGATAGCTTGCAACGCTTTGGATTTGATCATCTTCATTCATCAACCTTCATTCCATTGGGCTTTAGCTTCGTGGTTTTGAGGGGACTTCATTCTTTTCACTAGTTTCATGTTTTATTGAGCATATCATATTATCCTTACCATATTCTTGTCATTTTATCTTTGCATATCTATTGTCTTTACGATTTTTAATCATCATTTTTATCTCATCTATATCAGTTGTTGTGGAGGTGGAAACACCAAAGAAGGGATTTGACTAAGGCAGGTCTCCAAACAACCACCCAACAATTTTCCTTACTTTTGTGTATGCAGGTTTCGTGGGAAAAAGCAAGTTGGTAACTCATCTATTTCGCCAATCTTCTTGATTCCTGAGTTTTCATTCCTCTATCATCTTCATTTCATAATGTAGTTATGCTTGTTCTTCTTTTTTCGTTAGAACACTACTTTATCCTCTATTATTTTAGTTAACTTCTAGTTTTCTATCAAACTCTTTGTACTCTTCTCATATAGGACAAATGTGTGCCATGCGTACGTCCTAAATCCACGTTGTCGTCCTTGACTAGCGTGGGTGTATGAGGTAGTGAGCTTGCAGAGTAAGACAATTGTATCGTCCTAAAAAGTAAGCACTTGATTTGTGCTCATTTTAGGATCATTTTGGGCCTGCTTTAGTGTGGCTCCTTTGATTGGGCTTCATATTGCACTTAAATATAAACTTTATTAACATATGGGTCCTTGTTTCTTCCTTAATCATCCCTAATTTCTGCAAAATCGAGGTAGGATCTTATTTCTAGGCATCCTCCCCTATTTTCCTCCAATTGCAAAATTCCCCCTTCCTTTTATGATCTTGGAATTTGCTCCCAATATCAGAATTAACTGAACCTTTCGGATCCCGCAAACCTTATAGGCCATGTCCTCCAATCACAAGCAAGCAACTTTCTGGAGGGGTGCAGTCAAGCTCAACTTTACCCTTGGGTTTTTTATCCAAGATTGGTCCCTGGGTCCTATCTGGCACATTCATCGGGGTTCCAGATCCATGGTTGGCCTGTGTGATTATGATTTTGGATGCACTATAAAAGGATCTCCCTCTCTCTTCATTTTCATCTATGATCTATGGCCTATGATATACATGCACATACGTTCATACGAAATCATTGAGCAAGCAATCAAGCTAATTATTGAGCATCCAAGTGCAATCTCAAGTGGCATTCAAGCCTTCAAGTATTCAAGGTGTCCCCCATAGATCAAGCTTCTTTCCTCATTGAGGCAAAGAAAAGGATTTTCTTGGAAGTACATTGGCATTTTTTCTTCCTCAATCATTCATTGGCGATTTACGAAACATCTTCATAAAGTTTTGTTTTGCATGATTTCCTTTTGGTTTTTGTGTGGAGTCAAAGTTATTGCAAATCAATATTCTTGATCACATTCAAAGAGGTAAGAGTATCTACATTGCATGATACACTTCATTTTAAATCTAATCTTTGTTACATGTTAGCATTGCTTCATTTCAATTCAAGGTTAATTCCAAAATTGGGGCTTGACCAAGGCAAGCCCCCCTTCCACAAAGAATTTCCTCTTCTGTGTGCAGGAATAGGTTTCAAGATCTACATAACTGGATTCAGGCATTTTTGGGGTCATCTCAAAGATCGGAATCATAAAGTACACGATCACAAATAGAGGGGTGTAGTCAAACTTTGAATTGTACTTGTTCCTCAGAGGCTTATATTTTCATAGTCAAGAGTTACAGGTGCCAGGGTCCCAGATCCAAAACGGTTTCAGTCAGCAACATCATCGTGACTGGAAATTGCAATTTTAAGGCATATAACCTCCTATTTCATTTCAAGGTGCACAAATCCTTCTCCCTTCTTGCATTTTTCTTTCAGATTTGTTATTGCATCAGTCATTTTCTAGATCCATTATCAATATCCCTCAAAAGGAATACCAAATTCCCCTTTTGCTTGAACTATGCATTAGCACCCTTCATCAATTTGCTTGTGTTAATCAAAATTGGACTTAACGGTTGGATTTGTATTCCTAATGTATACCATACAATTTTTGTGAGTGATCTCTACCTTAGCATTGCTCACCATTTTATATTATACAACAGTTAACATGGATAGTTTTCCTTTTTATCTTTAGAATTTAAAAATCATTAACAATTGGTAGCATATATGTTATTTGAGTTTATTTTATTTTGTGCTTTAGCTAATTTAAATATCTTTAACATATTTAGTTGTTTTGATCCCCTACCTCACCAGAGTAGTGGTAGAAGTAAGGTGGCACAAGGGATATTTTATTGTTCGAGACTTTGACTGGTCTTGAGGCCAACTAACTTTCCCTTGTCCACATTTTGGCGAACCTGCCATGAACTAGCAACCTCTACATCAAACCTTTATTTCCCAAGTGGCAGTCTCTTTGTACAAATGGTGAAAATCACTCCTATCTCGATGATTTCTCAAAGAGGATCGAAAATAAATATCACCTTTACTCCTGTAGATGAGTTGTATAGCCAAGAGCCCTCTCCTCTTTATATCTTGACATTGATCAATGGTGTCTCTATTAGAGGTGTCTTGGTTGACCCTACATGCTAGGTTGACCTTATCATTGAGGAGGTCCTCTACACAAAGGATTAAATTGTGTTAGATATGATGAGTGTTCTGCCACCATAGGGACACATGATGGGATATTTCTTACCTCCTTAGTGTCCACCACCTTGATGGTCAAGGTAGGATGCAAGGTGTTCTTCTCAACTTTCATCGTGATTCCTTAGTCAGACCTCTTTAGAGTCAATCTAGGTATCCCCTAGCTAGCATCCATAGGAGTCGTCCCTTCAGTTGTGCAAAAGTGTTTAAAGTTTCTCCACGAGGGAAACATTCACACGATCCGGGAGATTGGTTATTGGTCGTTGGTGTCCCATGGGGGCTTTCTTCTTTTCTTCTTTACTATTTTTGGCCTACTCTAGTAGGGATTTTGTGTCCTTGAGAGGATGTGTCATTCCTTACTTATCAGAAGTACAAGGTTAGGGAACTAAACTTCAAATCAATATCACCTATCCTTTCTCCTCCTACCTAGCCATCTCATGAGGCTCAACGTGCTTCATCCCCTATCCTCTCTTTGTTAAGGGCTTAGGGAAAGTGTGTGCCCAATAGGAAACCTCCTTGTTTTCCTTAAGTCTCTCAGCCTCCAACGATGTCTTTTGTTCCTTTGTTTACACTCAATAAAATAGAGGAAAGGCACCCATGCTACCCAAACCCAAGGTGCACCCACCTTTTCCCATCCTGATCATTGTAGACATACCTCATCCTACTGTCTATGGTAAGAGTAAGAGGTATCCTAAGGCTGCACCCTCTCCCTTGGCACCTGTCTTTCAGCCTCAAAGGGCATGTTCAGTTCCTCTTGCCGCTTGTAGGGTGAAAAAAGGAAGGGTGCCCATGATTGAGTTGGTGGTTGTTATGTTAGTGTAACGCCCTGCCAAGGAACCCAAGAGGAAATAACCTAAACATGATGCTATGTTTGCAAAATAATTTTTTTTTAAAGTTTGCAAACAAGAACATGCATCAAAGCGGAAGCAATTACCATTTACTCACATGAATACATACAAGCATAGATTACAATACTCAAGGGTTCCATGACATAGAATTACGTAAGACCAAAACTCAATGAGATATCCATGACAAAAGATTCTCATTATTAAAAATAGATTACATAATAAACATCAATGATATAATTACAAGAATACAACTGATACCATAAGGTATACATCAAACCTACATCCTCTGCACATGTCGCAGGGTATGTGGTAATCACTTAATACAATAAGATTATAGTTATCCAAATCAAGTATCACATGTGATACGATAAATAAATAAACAATATGGAAATGATAAGATCAAAACCTCCAGCAGAGCATGATAAATACAACTGAACCATGAACATCTAGCATTGGCACATGATTGTTGGGACCCAAAATGGTAAAGAATCACTACCACCCGTCCATGTGGAACCATAACAGTCCACCCCATGTAGAGGATATAACAACAGACCCCACTCGGATATCATAACAAAAGCCAAGATCATCTACGCAAGGGGATCCTGAAAGCTTACTAACTCAAGGTGTACTAATCATGCTGCAAGGTATACTCACTAAATCTAGAGGCAACCGACACACATAGGAAACCTAGACTGTGTATAGGAAGGTGTCATCATATATGTCTAACCCTTAAGTCTCGGCCTGATAGTCTCTTTGGACCCCGTCCCTTAAGTGACCATATACGGTATCAATGGCTCCTCAACCAGACGAAGCCATTAACTATGCCAGAACCATACCTCACAGGGTGACAAGCATCATCTCATCTCCATTTTAGCCTATGCAAGCGCTCAAGCATGGGTGAGGTACCATATCTTATTAATTCATTTTAAACCCCCAATTATGTATAATGTTATCACTTGATTAAGAAACTTGCAATAAGTGATCCTGGCTACCACCTGTGGGCCCCAACACATTATTGCAAGCCACCCCCTATTACACAACTAGATAACCTACCCTAGGTTCATTGATCACACATACTGAACTAAAGAGGGTACATATACAGAAAATCCCAAAATCCAGTTCCTCTCATTATCAAGAGCGATCAACATAATATAACTCAAAGTAACACAATCATCAAATGAACCAGGTTTAAGGTTGAGTACATAGATTAGATCGGAACCAAAATTAGGACACGACACTAGATACACATCCCAAAACCTTTGGCCTTTTCTAGGTTCAATCTAAATCCCGAACCCATAAGCATAATGTTCACATCAAACAGAGAGTTCATAGTGTATCCTGATGTAAATTTGAAACATAAATAACATAACGATTCCAAAACTAACTTAAGTAATAATTACCAGAATTACCACTAAACTATGTCCAAAATTGAAATCCAGAAACTAACTATACCATAGGCATTAATTCTCAAATCGATATTCCACAAATTGTTTCAAAATACATTTCAAATCCACTTATAATTTCCACCTAAAAGGTCTATTAACACTAGTAGTTAAAAGCTCATTAAATACAACAACTCCTTAATTACTTAGGTTAAATAATGCACAAGAAACATTAACTTAACCAATAATAATACTGAAAAATAATAAATAAACATAATTCTGGAAAAAAAGTTTAATTTACTAGCTGTAAAAAAAATTACAGAATTAATTTTTTCCAGAATATATAAAAAAACATTTAAATTAATATAAATTAAACTAACCATTTGATAATCAAACTAAAATTAAAGATACTATTAACAACTATATTAAAAATTAAAAAAACAAGTCACTTTAAAAAAAAAAACTTTATATAACATACACGTTTAAAAAAAAATATAATTTATTGGGGGTGGGGGTATTATGGACCCACCAACCCCTGGCTGCACAAAGGCTGGCCTGTCCAACACTGCTTGCTGCAGTGGACCCTGGCGATACAACATTGGTACTGCCAGACGACAGGCACTGTCGGATGACAGTACACTGACGTGCCGACAGTGCATTGTCATGCTGGCGGTGCTTACCGTCGAACACAACAACGTGGGAGGTGGGGGTTGAGGGCTCCGCCTCCCACCAAAACCCTTTTTAATTTTTTTTTATTTTTATTTTTTATTTTTTCTTTATTTTAATTTATATTATATATATAAACAAAACGACTTTCAAATAATTTGAGCTTGAATTTCTGGTTTTGATTGTGTATGTTTTTAAGCATCAACGTTTCGGATCACACTCCGTGATCCATCATCAGGATGTGAGCAGAGAGCAATAAGGAAATGTAAAAATAAGATGTAGATTGGGCCTCACTCAAAAGATAAATGGATGGCTGGGGTGAGAAAGGAGGCACGAAAAACAAGGGGGAAGAAAGGACTACCTAAGAGCAAGAAGGCAAAGAAATACATAATAATAATAAAAAATAAAAAATAAAAAAATAATAAAAATAAAAATAAAATAAAATAAAATAAAAATAATAATAATAATAATAATAATAATAATAATAACGAGGAGCTCAAAAAGGCCGAGAATTAAAAGCACAAACAAACTAAAGAAGGACCAAAAAGGCAGAAAAGAGCAAAAAGTAAAAGAAAAAAGAAAAAGAGCCAAGAAGGACTCAATATATATATATCTGTGTGTGTGTGTGTGTGTGTCCATACATGTATAAGAAAAGACGAAAAAAAATAAAAAAACCAAAAGTAAAAAAAT
>MU225309.1:1780704-1793510 GCA_018584345.1 Thuja plicata
ATATATATATATATATATACACACGCGCAAGCACACACACACACACACATGAGTCCTTCTTGGCTCTTTTTCTTTTTCTTTTACTTTTTGCTCTTTTTTGCCTTTTTGGTCCTTCTTTAGTTTGTTTGTGCTTTTAATTCTCAGCGTTTTTGAGCTCCTCCTCCTCCTCATTATTATTATTATGTATTTCTTTGCCTTCTTGCTCTTAGGTAGTCCTTTCTTCCCCCTTGTTTTCCGTGCCTCCTTTCTCACCCCAACCATCCATTTATCTTTTGAGTGAGGCCTAGTTTGCATCTTATTTTTACATTTCCTTATTGCTCTCTGCTCACATCCTGATGATGGGATCACGGAGTGTGATCCGAAACGTTGATGCTTAAAAACACACACAATCAAAACCAAAAATTCAAGCTCAAATTCAATGGATTGTGGAAATCTGATCGATTTAATTTAAAATAATTATTATAATATTTTTTTTCTGGTTTAATTTTTTATAACCCGTGTATTTTTTTAAAAAAACCAGAAACCAACAAGTATAAAAAAAATTTAACAATCAATTTTATACATTTTTCAAAGGAAAAACATAGGGAAATAAATGAAAATTTTTCAACATGACTATTAATGCATGTAATTTTCTTGTTTTCCTAATGTTCAAATTTGAGAGAAATGATCTTCTTTAATGATTGAAATTTCCAACTGAATTAACATAATCCTCTCAATTTTTACACCCTAAATCCATTCCGATACAATTATTTATGTTTTTCCTAGGGTTTAGTTTTCTAACATGGAAACCTAGTTTAATCCATTTTTCCAAAAAGGTTTAAAACACATATTGTACCAATTTCACAAACAGTAAACATAAACTAAATTATCCAATAGGCATTTGGTCATTCAAACACGAAGGCATAATTTTTCAAAAAAGAAAAGAGAATAAAGCAAGAGGGTTTTCAAACCCTACCTCAAAAACACCGAAGGTTTGCACAGAAGAATACTAAAGCCGAGAATCTTGATCCAAATTTGATCTCTGCAATGAATTCAAAAGCAACACCACCTGCAACTATGTCTCCCAAAACCAAATCCAAAACTTCAAGCCAACACAAATTTCACCACAATGACTGAATAACACCCAGAGCTTCAAAACCTTCAATCAAAACCTGTGTATCTTTCTAAAATGATATAATAACCTCTTAAAAGTAGAAACCCTAATTTTTCCAATAAAACAAGAGATTACACCCAACTCTCTATTTTTTTTTAGAGAAAAATAATATTAAATAAAAACAAAAATCCTCTTTAATTGTGCAATTTCTGATTAGTTGATTTTCAAAAAAAGTAAAAAACAACTTTCCTATAAACCATGGTTATTGATTTATTTTATTTGCAAAATATATTAAATATAATCACAAAATCAAAAGAGCTTTTTATCAATTTTAAAATTGAATCAAATATTCAAAGGGCATGCTCAATTCCTCTTGCCTCTTGTAGGGTGAAAAGAGTAAGGGTGCCCATGATTGAGTTGGTGGTTGTTATGTTAGTGTCACCTCGTACTCCATCCATGTGGCCCTTCACTTTGTCGGTAATGACATCAATGAATACTCCTATGTAGCAGTATGTTTCCTTGCAAGATTCTTAGTCTGATCCACATCTACGTTGGAACCAGCTTGCGCATGAGTGGAAGCATCACTATCAAGAGACAACCTTGGCACATGAGGTTGTCGTAAGGGTGGAAAGTGCCTCTTTTGAGCTCATGGACCCGCTACTTCTGCTTCTACCCCTACCTTTACTCCTGCTCTGGTCTTATCTTCCCTAGCTTTTCACCCTACAATCTCCTCTATCTTGGTCCTCCCTGTACTAGGAGTGACCATTGGACCTCGTGCCAAGCGAGTCTAAGTCTTCATCTCTCCATCACAAGAGCTGCCACTTATCACCTCCCTGCTATATATCTCACTATTTTCTACGTTGGTGAACATGTTGCACACCTAGGTCATATCTAGCATAGTGATGTCTACCTAGCCTGTGCCAACCTCATCTCCTGATTTTCACCCCAAAAGGCGGCTACAGTGGATTGGAGGGCTTTGCCTCCATCCTTTAAGAGGAACTTCAAGTCCACTCTAACAGACCCCCTTTCTATTTTAGTCCTTGCAACGGATAAAGCTCCAGCTTCTCCCAAGTTCATTTCTGCCTCTCTCTGAGAGGCTAGCGGGGCTTCTTCTGCATCTTTACCTCACCTACAAGCTATGAGGCTTGTTTGTTTGACTCACTTGAGGATATTTCAACATTGACAACAGTCTTCACACGATCCCTCTCACTCGCCTTAGTGAAGCTATTGGATGATAATGTTGAGGCTTCCTCATCCTTGGCTCTAGCTATTGATGAGTGCCCGGGGATACCATCGCAGATGTACCATTGCAATCTCAGCCTCCCTGCCCATATGATCAAAACTGAGAGGATGATGATTAGTTGGTGGACAACCTATGAAGGTAGTACCCGCTTCTAAATCTTTAGATTAGAGTGTGTTTATATGTGTTCCCCAATGCCTATTTTTTAATGCTGTTACCTTCTAGAGGACCCTTGTCCTCTATTGGTACTTGAAAATAGGAGGTTATTTGTTGCACACCTTCTTCTATTTGTTGTCTTATTCTTCTATTTTTTGTATCTTGATTTTTGACATTTGGAGATGATGCGGGGTGTTAGGGGCATTTAGGCTTCCCTTCCGTGTTGAATCAATTTTTTTCTTTGTGTTCATGTGTTATTCTTTAGATTTGAGCTATGGTTGGACATGATGAAATAATCCTAAGAGGATGTAGATCACTCTTCAAGGTTTTGTTGCTAATTCATCGGATCCCCGTGTCTCTATTTGGATGTTATGGAGATCATGTATTACCCATCAGAATATTTCATGCTCCCCTCTAAGCACCATGGTCCATTCTAAGGGGGTTTTGTTATATGTATTTTATTTGATTGTCTTTTTATCTAACAATAATTTTGTCTCTACATTATAGGTTTTTATAAAAAAAAAAGAAATTTTTTAATCTCTATGTTTGCCTTTGTGGGGGCCAATCCATTATCTCGTCTACCTTTGTGTGGGCCAATCCAGTATCTCATAAAATCTCTCCCTATTGTACACCTATCTATCTTTTTATATGCATACAGACGTGATCTAAGTCACCCTATCACACACTTATCTAGATTTTGCTACGTGTGTTAGCTCACTATCTAAAGCTGTTGTATCATGTGACTATCTAGTTTTGTCTACTCGCATCGACACACTATTAAAATATCCCTATCCTATGGCTATCTGACATAAAATGACTTTCCACTCATATTGATGTACCATTGATAGTCTTTGTTTATAGGTTTTTGTCATCATCTAGCATGCCTGTTTGCATCTTGTGTGTTGGATGTGGCTCAACAATGATATAGGGATTTCTCATTTGGGGTAACCCTATTTGGATGAAATCCCCGTAGGTAAATCAGGTAAGTTTTTTCTACTTTAGCTCACATTCTCTACCATGATATGCTCGCTAAAGTGGGAGTGAAATGTAATGTCTTAAATTTGCATCCTTGTGTTATTTACCATTATGCCACGCCCCTACCTTAGCCTAAAATATTAAATTCCATGTCACCCCTTAACAACCATTCATTTATCCTTGTCACCACCTGCTAAGAATCTTGGCCACACAACATGGACGACCTAGGACACATGCACACCGCAAAGATATTCACGTGGTGCACACTCGTCCTACACATTCATAGATGTGCAAACTACTATTGAGGCATTAGAAATTGCTACCCTTGTAGTGTAATACCCGATTCCTCTTCCCCCGATGCCCATATTTGACTCTCATCCATTATAACCCCATTTTAAACTTCATTTGGCCTTCTTCACGTATTCTACACACTTTACTACTCAATTTTTCTCTTCAACTACACATTTTGATCTTTTACACAACTTACTGCATTGGGACAACTTGCAACACTTTGGCTGTGATCCTCTTCGTTCATAAACCTTCATTCCATTGGGATTTAGCTTTGTGGTTTTGAAGGGAGTTCATTATTTCACTATTTTTTGTGTTTTATTGAGCATATCATATTATCCTTACCATATTCTTGTCATTTTATCTTTGCATATCTATTATATTTACGATTTTTAATCACCATTTTTATCTCCTCTATATCAATTGCTATGGAGGGGGAAACACCAAAGCAGAGATCTAACTAAGGTAGGTCTCCAAGCAACCACCCAATAGGGGAGTTCATACTTGCATTCATTCACACTCATTTGCACATCAATAGGTTGGGTCTCAAAACCACAAATGAAGCATGCTCATGGCAGGAAAAACATAGTAATATCATAATTTAATTTATCATATTTTCATTCACATTTAAACACAACATTGTTTCTAACATATTTAATCATTTTTAATTAATCAAAGATAACTATTTAATATGAAAATCAACTTTATTCCACTAATTTAATCAATCCAAAATGGTGAGACATGACATATACTATCATAGGCTGGGAACCTAATCCTAATGGTTAGGACCTCAAAGACGACTGAGGCAAGCCCTTTGATTTTGACCCCCCTCCTTCCCCAATTTATATTACTTTAGTTGCATGGTAGTGTGACTTATTTTATTTTATATATAGACTTGCACCTTAAATTTTGGGGTTATGATTCCATTCCACGTATCTTTTATGTGAGTTATTATATCATATGTTTATTTAATTTAATATAAAAGGTGCACTATTCATCATGAAATGTACAATTTAACCAAAGCAATCTTAAAACATAACCACATAAATGAATTATTAAACACATTGCAGTGATGATGAAATGTAATTGTTATTAGTACTTACCATGGTAGGTACTCTAGTGTTCAAGATATACAATTTTTCAATTAATTTCTCAAGTATAAATCAATCATACGGTGAATTCTTTTCAATCAATATCATTTACTATGTTACAAAACTTATGATTAACTATTCAACTCACTTTGTTATTAAAACCTTTGGAATCAATGTACACATCTATTCCAACCTTGAATTTTGATATTGTAGTAATTTTACATTATCTATAAGAAAGAAAGTTTGGAAAGTTATTGTAGTAAAACATATTATTACAAGGGTTCTCCACTATACTACATTTCTTATCGAGATTTAAATGGAACTCCAATTTATGATTCATACAATTCTATACAAAGTTTGAACCAATGTGACAAAACAAAATAATGCTAGCCCATAATATTGATTTACTCTTTAAAATTTAATGAATATTTCAACATCCCTTATTCTAGTACTTTGTGTGTATAATAATAAAAAATTATTGAAAAATATGACAATCTCCTCCATTCACAATGTTCACCACCTATTTTTCTTATTTCATTAGAATTGTTACTAGGCTCCCCACACCCACAATTCTATCTAATTCTGTAATCAACATTAGAATTAATATGCATGACAATTATGTATGACGATTCGTCACCAATATAAAATTATGAATTAGGTAGTAATTTGTACGACCTTTTATTTCAATTTTAAAAATAATTTAATTATATTAATAAAATATATTTAAATTAATATTATTAATAATTAACAAAAACATAATATTTAAAAATATATAAATATTTAAGTTTAATCTTATATATTTTATTTGATTAAGTATTATATATTATCTAAGCACAATACATCAATTAGTTCATATTAAATTTTCTTTCTTAAAGATGGTGTTTGTGATGAAATTTAGGTTTGTAAAAGAAATTACTCTTTTTTTGGTTCATGATCTATAATTATTATAAATATTATATTTAACAATATATTAAATATTTAAATCTATTTTTTTATATATACTTTTATCAGTCAATACTTTTGACTAGAGCTATGAACTAGTGAGGTCACAAGTTGGGAGACCTCATCCCTAAACCTAACAATCCAAACCTGCGAGTACAAAATCTCAACAATGAACCCAAGTCTATTGGAGTGAGACCCACATGAGTCAGATATAGAAACACCGTGTTCGAAAGACTCACGTGGGTCTAACATAGAGTTTGCGAGCAAACACCTACCAAGGAGAATATGAGTCCGCGAGCACTCTAGCCCAATGAGAGTTTGACCTAGTTAGCCACCAACACGACCATCAATTTCATACCCACCACCAATCTCCTACACATCCACCAAGGTGGGCCCAAACCAACATTAACACTTGTTTTGGGCTAGGTGAGGATTTGAACCTTTGTTGCACCATTAACAATGCAACCAATTCACCACTACCCCACAAGGTGATCCCCCCTAATCTTTTATATTTTATTTGATCATGTATTATCTATTATCTAAGTAAACTACATATAATTGATTCACATTGAAAACATTTTTTTCCCTAAAGATGACATTTTATTAATGTTATACTTGATGAAATCTAAGGTTATAAAAGAAATTACTTTTTTTTTGGGACCATGATCTATAATCTAACTTCACTCAAAAGCCAACTTCATATTTTATACTCACAATTATATTTTTTTTGAAAAAGAGGGTAAAAATTTATTGAATCAGAAAGCACAAAGGCTACAAAAAGCAAGAAACAAAAGGTGCCACAAAAGGAAACCCAAACTACCCTATTATATCACCTTCAACCATATTATTAAGAGTCTAAGCATAATCCTGAGGCAAATCAGTACTGTTCCCAACATTCCATCCAATCATCTTCTCAGAGGCCCACTTAACAAGACAATCCACTGCTCTATTCTACTATCTAGAAATATAACAGAATGAAACTGAGTTAAAAGAACCTAACAAACTTAGAATTTTTCTTCCAACAACAGTTAGGTGCAAATCCACACCTTCCCGTTTCTGACTATTCAACGTGTCCATAACATTTCGGGAATTCGACTCACGGACAATCTTGTGCCATCCAAGAGTACCAGCTTTCTCAAGAGCATAGAGAACAACCAAAGCTAAACCATATAGTTATTAATGCAGTGTCCCTTGTTAGAGGAAAACACATAGACTACATTTCCAAAGTTATCCCTACCAATACCTCCTATTCCCGCATGTCTTGGATTTCCCCGTGAGGAGCCATCAATATTAACCTTAAGAAATCTTAGGGGGGAGGAGACCACTTACCAATTCTTTGAGCCTTCTTCCTAGCATGGAAAAGTCTAACCTTCCTTCTCCTCATAGGAAGAACACCATTAATATCCCCTAGAATGTTCAATTTTTGAATAATAAAACCATCACCTAGATCCACATCAATTGATAGGTCACACTTTCCAGTAAAGTCTCTTCTAGCATAATAATTATCCTTTTCCAAACCTGTTGAACCAACATTTAATTATCTTGAAAAATCCTACAATTCCTTTCTAACCACAATTTCCATGTAATAAAAGAGGGACCTATATCCCAAGCAACTAGGAGGAAAGATGTTTTAGCTGGGGGTCTACCAAGACTTCCAAAATTCCAATAGAGAATTAGTATGAAGACACACATGATTCCAGGCACCCCACCACAAATGCCAAATTTTCCTAGAAAATTCACACTGAAAGAAGAGATGGGAATTATTTTCCTCACAATTTTTGCACAAAAAGAATCTAGAGGGACCATGAAATCCCCTTTTTCGGAGGTTTTCCCAAGTTAAACACTTGTTTTGCACCACCAACCATAAAAAGAAGTTACACTTGGGCCACTAAAATCTATTCCACACCTGTTTCCACCAATGGAAAATAACCTTACCATGAGTCAAGTAGTCTAGCTCTAAGTACCTTGGACAAATGATAAATTTCCCTTTTAGGTTAGGCCCCTAGGAAAGAACATCATGTCCTCTTAGGGATTTACAAACCTTACCAGCCAAAATCCTTGCTAACTCATCCTAAGACCTAGCCAAACCTCCCAAAGGCCATTCATGAGGTTCTTTCCATGTAGCCACTTCCCCTAATCTAAGCCTCTAATACCTTTTAAAATCTGCAACAGTACTCCACCCTGCTTCAATAAATCTGTCACCCAGAGTTTGAAGCTATGGAAACTAGGAAAGAATGGGAGGGAAACCATCCCAAGAGTCATGACTAAAAAGAGCCTCAACTCCTTTATTACAAATTTAGAAAAGTCCCTGCTTTGAGTTCCTTTTTTAAGGGTATTCCATATCATTGATCCCTTAGCTGTCATATAACATCTAGGTATATTTGTGCTATCAACCCCCCTAGATATTTTAAGTTAAGGATTTTAGCCCATTTATACTCTTGGCTGATACACCATCTCCAAAATAACTTTCCAGCCAAAGCACAACTATTCATACCTGCTTGTCGAAGCCCAAGGCCACCATAATGTATTGGCCTACAAGAAGAGTCCCATATTACCAGACTCCACTTTGAAGAAATCAAATTACTAGTTCAAAGAAACTATCTACATAACAAATCAAATTCCTTAATGAATCTTACATGGACAAATTGAACAAAACCTCCGTAGATTGGGAGGGCATGAACCATAGACTTTAAGAGAATCATTCTCCCAGCTGAAGACAAGCATTTATAAGTCCAATAACTTTCCTTCTTGCAAAGCTTATCTAGAATATATTGCCAAAAGGCCCTATTCAGAGGGCGATCAAATATAGGGATCCCAAGATAAACAAAAGGAAGCACACCAAAATGGAATCTAAGAACCCTATAAATCCTGGTTTTAAAAACTAGAGGCATGTTGAACAAATAGATAAAGGACTTATCTTCATTAATCTATTGTCTGAAATTTCTCACGTAGATATCAAGAGCTTGCCTAAAATTAGTAGCCTCCAACAGTTTAGCCACACACATTAGAGTGGTGTCATCAACAAATTGAAGATGAGAAGAGGGGGAGAGACCATTGCCCCAATCCCAACTTCTAATCAGACCTTGCCTAGCTCTGGAATCAATCAATCTTCCAAGACCTTCCACCATAAGAATGAATAGATATGGGGAGAGAGGATCACCCTATCTTAAGCCTCTTGAAGCACCAAAAAGTTCAGTGGGCTCACTATTGATTATAACAAAGAAAGAAGGGGTCGAAACACAACTCATGACCCAGTTAATCCAGTCCTCAACAAACCCAAAAGCTTCCAAAATTTTGCATATAAATATCCATTTAAATCTATCATAAGATTTGGCCATATCCACCTTAATGAACATAGCCTTCTCCTTTGAAGTTTCCATAGACTGAACTGCTTCAAACGCTATAACAATCAGCGATAATTTTAGTGGCGATTATTCACCATTTGGCAAATGTCGCACTTCGGCGACCAGGGATTTGGCAAATATATTGTGTATATCAAGTTGGCCCAATCACCTAAACTTTATAAATATTGGGCCGAATGCCCGGGCCCATCGCCCATCTGTTTAATTAATTTTCTACATTTATTCTACAATATCGCCAATCGAATATATTTTTTGGACACGGTAAATTTTAAATTTTTTCCTACAATTTCAAAGCGACCTCTAATCGACGGCCTATATTCGCCAATGGTTTTACACAAATATATTTATAGGTAGCCCCAAATTCTCCTGGCATTTTGCGAACGCGTGTCTCAAACCGACACATTTTTGCCAACTTTATTAATCGTAGCAAGTTATTGGATGACCCATAATCACCTTGGAAATAACATAAGACATGTTATAATTACACGGGCTTCACCAAATATTTGTATACCTAATACCTCCCACCAAATTCACAAAAAGATTGGTATAAATACATTCATAGATCAAGGTTATTGTACACAATTTGGTTTAGTTGGTTCTGATATCTCTATTTGATCGATAGCAAAGTTTCAGACTATTGAGTGCATTGGCGACTTTAATTGAGGCAAAGGTAAGTGATTATTGTTCCGATTCCTAATTTCACTTGAGGTTTCACCTTTATTTGTCTGTGACTCTACAATTTTGAGTTCATTCTTATTTAGCGGCGAATAGTTAGTACTTAGTGGTCAGTGTTGTGGTCACTAGGGAGACCTCATACATGATTTTATACCCAATGAATCATATTTATATAGATTATAGTCTATTGTAACTTCTTCAACAAGTTAACATTTTTTTTGGCAATCTTAATTTCATTGGAGACGTCGAACAAGAATAAGGGTAAGGCTCCTGCATGTGGGGAAAGCCAAGAGAGACTACTCAGGCCAGCAAAATGCAAAACCTTATCATCGTATTTTGGTGTTGGAAATGTTTTCAGCCAAAATCGGGAAGCTACTAAATCAAAATTAGATTTACAAGATTCACAACCTGAACCTACACGACATATTGAAGAAGTCAGCAAACCTGATATATCAGATCATGATGAACTTGAAGAAGATTTCCAGGTAAATACCCGGAGTAGCCATAATGATATAATCGACTTGAATGAGACTGAGAATGCTAGAGATGATGATGGTGTAGGGAAGAAGAAAAGAAAATACAATTCAAAGAAGGATAGAGAATAAAAAAAAGATCGGATGTGAGATCTGTCAAGGAATTTTCAAATAGAATGGGTGTCAAAGTATCCATTCATTGAACCAGTGGACAATCCAATTGAAGGTGAGCCTTTGGTAGAATGCAGATGTAAGATTTGTACTAAGAAAAATAATATGGAAAAGAGGTTGCAACTTAAAATTGACACCATAGAGAAGCATATCGGTAAAGCTTACGAAAAGAAAACTATAGATGGAGTTGAAAAATCAGTAATAAGATGGAAAAAATGAGGAATATCAACATGTTAGGAATGCATAATTATTTGAATTTCATCAGAATATACAGATGAATCCTGCTGAAGTTAAAGGCTCTATTGAAGCTTTTTTTGGAAAAGCAATGGAAGTAGAACAGATGGGAAAAGTTGTTTAGTTAAGTGTTGTCTTTTATATTTTGAGCAAAGAGCATCCTATGACAGACTACCCATTATTGAGTGCTTTATTACAATTTCAGAAAGTTTGTAACTATCATAATAGTCACTGGTCAGTAAATAGTGGATGGGAATGGGAAAGTTGTCTTGTCGAGGTTGAAAAAGAGGATCTAAAGGCAAAAATTGAAGAGTCAAACTTTATTGCATTTTCTTTAGATGAAGTTACAACAGTAGATAATACTTTCTAGGTATGCATGCCTGTTTATACTCTACACAATTTTTTCCGCCAACCTCATTTACTAATTGTTGCTAAAATGAAGGATAATGTGACAACAAAAAATTTATTTGAATTAGTAAAGAGTTCGCTAATTGAATTTTGAGGTATAGATGACATGACGATTGCCAAAAAGTTGGTGTGTGTTGGAGCGGATGGAGTTTCAATAATGCAAGGCCACATGGGTAGTCTTTGCACAAAGATACAAATTTCTTGTGTACCCTACGTTACTGTCATTCATTGCATGGCCCACAGAATGAATCTAGCTTTTGGATTTGTCAGCAAGCATGCTCTAGTACAAAAAAATGAAGTTTTAATCAAAGAGATCTACCAATACTTTTGTCTAAGTCTGAAATGATTCAGGGAATTTCAACACTTTGCCGAAGGACTAACTGACGAGAACAAGATTTTTAAGGATAATGATACCAGATGGATATCTTTGGATAGACCAACACATCGAGTTTTTTCTGAATATAAATCGTTGCTTGGTCTAATGAACTCAAATCGTGAAGAAGCAGGGCAACTGAAATTTCCTGAGTTGTTGCAAAGGTTAAGTAATGTAGATACACTCTTAACATTAGCATGTCTTGTCCCCATGCTGGAGGAAATGAGAAATATAATAAAAAAGGCCCAACAAAGAGCTATGTATATTGCATAACATGTTGCACTGCGTAAATTGACATGCATGATGCTCGATAAGCTCTATCGATCATCTAATGATGTAAAATTTGCCAACTGGCTCAAAATCACAAATTTGGACAATCCTGACAATTTTTTAAAGATCGGTGCAAATGGGGAGTTATATGCAAAAGTAAGAAGAGTTGAGATGCCAATGCACTACTTTTCTAGGGTCGAGTCCGAGGAAAGAACCCCAGGAAGGAACTATCAAGTGTTAAAAGGGAACAATTTACCAAGATTGTTGAGTCTGTAATTCCTTTTGTGAAGCACATTGCCTATGATCTTTCGTCACAGATTAGAGAAAGATTCCCTCCAGTCAAGCGACTTGAATCCATGGCTATTTTGTTTCCTCAATATTGGAGTATCAACAATTTGAAAATTTTTGAACTAAGCTACTAACTTTGATAGATCATTTTTGCAAAACCAAACAGTTCAATGGAGTAACTCTAAATAGAATTTTAGATGAATCTCGTTTGAGAGAGCAATCAGGCCATTTTCACAGACAATGAGGGAAAAATGTAATATTATGTGGAACCCCCACGAAGATAGATCGGTAACAGGGCTTTGGAAAAATCTAGCTTAGAGAAAAATGTTGATTGATTCAATATCATAATTTTTCAAGCTTGTTAATTTATGTCAGACCATGATATTGGGGTCGATGGAGGATGAGAGATTTTTCAGTGCTTGGGGGTTCCTAAAGTCAAAGCTAAGAAACAAACTAGACAAGAATTTGTGAAATTACTTGAGGCTCTATACATCCAAGTATGATGTAAATAATTTTCCTTACGATAGGGCAATAAAATTATGGAGGAAAAAATGTCAAAGAAGAGGGTTGGGCAAAATTTCAAACCAAAGTGGGAGTGCCAGAGTCAATGATGTTAGTGAATCATGTACTCGTACTGGTGTAACCACCTGAATTTGGTCTATCACAACTATGGACCCTATTTGCCCTAAGTGTGATCATACCCTTGATTTATGTCCAAATGACCCTGTTACTGCTTGGCATAATTCTTTTAATCAATTTAATATCCT
>MU225309.1:1808082-1818301 GCA_018584345.1 Thuja plicata
TCCTAGTTAGCAGGCAATAGGTCGGTTTTAGTGGGTTTTACATGATTTTCTAACCCTTTTGGACTAATATAATGACTTATTGAGTGTTTGTGTTGTTTCTAACAGGTACCCATTTACACACACACAACTGGTACTGGTAGCGTTGAACTTCAATTAAGAAGAGGTATGCAGAGTGAAGAAAATATAGCGAAGAACCACAAAAGCTATGATGTCGATGGTGATGAATCCAAGGATCCCGATAATGAAATGATGTTGGCATGTCCTAGGTATTTATTAAACTTATTGTTGTATTCTTCTGTCAGTGTCTGTATCTCATCATCAATCATGCATAATAGCATATTCCAATGTCAAAAACATGAATGTGGTTGATAATGTCATCAATTCTACAATTAATAATGGTTTTCATTTGAATTATTCAGCTCATATGGTATAATTATTGAAGGTTTTCATTATTTTTATAAAATATAGCAATTCATATGATACAATTCATAGAGATTCTCACTAATTTATTTACAAATATGATACAATGTAACAATTCATTCATTAATAGTAGTAAGTACACAACTCTATGTGATTCTGTTTGCAAAAGTCAATGACTCAATAATATAATACCCTTAGCAAATGACTCTGAATTCCCTTTTATAGAGAAAAGGGAGAAAAAACAACTTCAAGGCGATTTGCCTCATGTGAAGTCTCAAAATCAAAATCAATAAGACAAGTAAAACATCTCTGCAAGTGTACATTTATGCATTTGACAGGCCGGTTTAGTAAATTAGCAATAGCATCTAATCTGCTACATTAATCATGTTCAAAAAACAAAGTTCAAACTTTAAACTCAATTCAATACATTAGAAGTAAAATATAGATACGATTGAAAGTACTTTGACAAACTATGATTAATGAGATGATTTTGCCATTTTTTTTGGTATGCTCCATTCTGCGTCGTTTGGAAGGTCACCATTTTTCAAGTTATAGTAAATGACCTACAACTTTGTCAGCCATCCATACTTGGAAGAGTGACATGAAAGCAACAATCCATCCAATACTACATTCAAATTTGTCAATGGTTTGATGCAATTTGCAATGCCTTCATGAGTTGTGTCCTGAGGAAGATTGCCTAAATCAAACGTCATTGTGTCCTCCAAACTTTTTTTGTAAGCTTCTCTTCCAACTAATTTCATTGATAAGTTACTAAGACCAAGACCAGGGTTCGAAAAACCAAGACTTATCATTTGGGTTATTTTTTATGCATCTTGGCAAGCTTTCTCCCATATCCAGCGACAATTTCCTCTCCTTCCCTTAGTTTCTTACATTTGTGAAAGACATATGTTTCCTTTATTGTTGCATGAACGCGTCACTAATTCCCTTGCTTGCCAAATACCTGTCACTAGTTGTGTTGATTTGTTGCCAAATTTGTTTTGCAATATTCTCTCTCAGAGAAAGATTTTTGTTCTTCTCAACGTGCTCTTTGAGTTTGCCAAAAAATATCTCTAAGACTTTCATTCAATTCAAACCAATCACACAAAGTATCACCACTCACCTTTATTCTCCCCCAAATGTCTTGTTTTATTTGCTTGAATGTATTTTTTACTTTGTCAATCAAGCTGTTTTCGTAAGTTTTAATTGTATTATTTGCCTTCTTTAGCTCTTCTCTCAATTTTGACAACTGGTGTTCACTTTATTTTCTTATTTTCTCTATTTTCTCTTCCCACTGTTTTGATTTTACCCTCTCATTCTCCAATTCCTTATTTAAGTTATTTTTTGCATGTGTCGTATTCTCCGCGCTTTTGTATAAACATACTGAAGAGTCCTTTTCATCCTCAAATTTTTTATGGCTCTCTTCCAATTTTTCCCTTAAACTTTTCAGTTCTGCATCCATATGTTCTTGTTGTGCAATTGCTTCTTTGGAGGAATAATTTTTTTATCCTTTGCTATAATTCTTTGCACATGTTATTGACTGTTTTCTCCTTTTCCTTTTTATTTGCCAGGTCTGCCTGTAACTTTTCTATTTTGACCAGAAGCTTTCCTTTCCCTCTCTCCAACTTCATCATTGAACTGTAGACCACTTGGTTGGTCTTTTTGACACATTTATCTTGTCCACATTTTTAATTTTTGATAAATCCATTTGGAGGGTGCTAACGTGAAATTCAGATGGATCTAACTGACTCTCTGATGGATTATTATCTCTAGATGGGGGCACAACAACCATGAAATCCATCATTTCTTTGATGGGTCATATGTGGGAAATAACCTATTCGATACATGTTCTGCATCATGAGCTACAAAAATTGCATCCCTCTTTAATATCTTAGTATTTTGTCTTTTCATATTTTTTGTTTGTTTAAAGTTAGTTACAAAATCATTGAAATGAAAATCAAGGTTTTCTGACACAATTGAATGTTTGAAAGGTGAAATAGAACTTGCAGTGATGTACAAGATTCCACCTATGGTTCTAATAATTTCACCATGAGAATTAGCAACAATAACACCCTGACCCATTACAAGTGGAGTTTTTAAACTGTTCAGAGGGTTTTGTCCTGAAGGCGTGGCAATTGTTGGACTCACAGTCACAAACACCATTGGCATTGTTGTCATAACCTTTTGCTTCTTTAAACTGCCTTGTTCTCTAGGATCCACTGATTTCATGTCCATTTGTAATGTCCTTTTCGGTCCACTAGTACTACCCATGCCATCCCCACTAGTGGGAGTGGCAATTTATTCAGATTGAACTTGAGTGCTTGGAAAAGGTGGAACTGGATTTGAAGCTGCAACAAATGAAGGTGCAAGGGTATCAGACTGAGTAGTACCTTTTTCTAATGAACCTCCAAGGACTGGTATCTCACCACGTTTTTGTGGAGTGGGTGTGGCAAGTGGAAACCAAGGCCCTTGTCCTATGGGACCTAGACCACCCCAACATGGAAAAACCATCTTTCTATAATCTCTGCCCCATTGCTATATTTTTCTTTTGTGGACACATCAACTCCAGTAAAAATTGAATATACATCGATGGATGTGGGATTCACAGAATCCCGCTCATACTCATTATCTTGACCTCATCATCGCTATGATATGCTTTAGTTGGATGATCCTCATTGCACAAATTGCTAAATATTTGATCCTCTTCCACTTCATAAAGATCTTCAGAGGTCTTTGGCTTGTCGAGATTCTTCCTCATTTTCGAAAAATAATTTTTTTTGGTTTGAGTCTAATTACCATGTTTACATTGACCCACTAGGTCTTTTGGAATAACTTTTCTAGATGGTTGAGCAACTTTCTGGTAGAAATTGTAGGATGTCTCGTGCTGCACTTTTCCTTTATGTTTGTGCAATGCCATAATTTGTGATGATAATTCTTGTATTGAAATATTATTTTCAGCGACGTATTTCTCCATCTCTTTTTTAACTTCACCCCGGGACTCCATGTTTTTAAATTTTCTATCGATGGCATACTCTCATGTTGACATTTACTTGTGGAGTTCCCATTCTCTCTAAGATTTGTTCCAATTATGTTGAGTGAATCATACTGCCAGTGACTGTAAAATACAAAATAAAAAATTGTAAAAAAAGCTTGTGCCACTTTGAATCCTCTTCTCTCAAATGTGAACCCTCTAAATGAGAAAGGCAAGGAAATAACATTTTCTTTTGCTGACCCTTAAAAAGTACATTTGTGCTCTCCATCTGCCATACATATTCCAATGCAAATACCCTCTCTATCACATGTATTAGAAGTTTGTAGGGTTCTACCACTAAACCATAAAACCTTAACACAGTGTATCTTCCATGAAGTACCAGTCAACCAATTATATTTCACTTCCGAGTTGAATGCAATCTTTACAAGACACACACAATCTAGAAATTGGAGTGCCTATAATTTTATGATACTATCAGGTACTAGGGGTGCCATTAAATTTTGGCTTTTTAGTACTAGTAGTCACCTAGTCACCTCACACGTCATCATTGATTCATCGAATGACATCGAATGTGTGAGTGGACACGTGTCATGATTTTGGAATAGGTTTGCAAAAATGGGGTTTATTTTCCCTTTTGGCCTTAAATACACTGTACATCGTTGATCTCTTCTCATCCAACAATCCTTGGCAGTCACTGTAAGGTGTCGTGGGTCCCATTCACTTTTTCTTTGTTATTGGTCACACATTATCATTGATTGACGCCTAACTGAGTGGACACGTGTCATGATTCTGGAAGTGTTATGCAAAAATGGGTTTTATTTCCCCTTCAGCCAGAAATACACCATACACCAAAAATTTATTAATTTTTTATTAAATCAAATATTTAACAATTTATTATATATTGAGTAATGTTTAACTCTGACTTTAACATTGAATTCAATTATCAATATTAATTTAATTATTTCTATTTGTATTATAATCAAAATTACACATCGATATGGCACATTGACATTGGCAAATTTGACATATAATTTATCAATATAGACCACATACTTTTTATAATTATTTTTTAGTTTGATGACATTGATTTGAATTAATTAGTAAACAATAATAAAACTCTTTTAAATGTTATAAATAGAAACTTGCTTTGTCTCTGGACTGATAAAGAAACTTAATCGTTTTAAAAATTTTGAATCTCAGATTTAAAAATGGAAGTACCAATCCATCGCTTCCTTATTTCTACTGAAGCATAATTTAATGTCTAATACATAGATAAAGCAACTAATTAAAATATTGCAATCATAGAGAAGTCTAAGAATCATTTTTTATACCCATAAAACACAAATTGAAACAAACTTGCAAAATTATTCTTATTATTTATCATAAAATTACATTGTAGAGTAAAAATAAAAACCTGCTAGGTCATTAGCAGTGGACCAGTACCATAGAAACCCTTATTTGGATAGATACAATTGAAGTAGAATACGCCAGTCGATATTTTAACAAAGAAGATGCTAAGTGCAAAGTAATGAAACTGAAATCGTTAAATCCATAAAACTTAAAAGGAAAACTGAAATGAAGTTGTAAAATTTCCATTAATATGTTCTAAAAATTTATAATTGTCGTAGTCCCTCTAAATTTTAAAGCCAAAATGAGGGGGTTCAGGGTTGCAAGTTTCTAGGTTCTTACTACTAGCCCAAAAACACTAAACTACTACTATTACTAGCCTACTAGGGAACTGGCAGTGGACCAGTGCTATGATGGTATCGGTATAAAAAAGAAAAACAAAAAAGTGAAACTTTGCATGTCAAGACTCAAACACTAGGGACATGCCATAGGGACAAGGTAACGGGAATGGGTAAACTAGGGATCTTCGCATCCCTCTTCGTCTGAGTAGAATTTTCAAGAGAGGATAATCTCTGAGAATTCTTCAAGCCATGTGTAGTCTAGCTCATCCAATTCATCAAGAAAAAACCATTTGCGGAGAAAATCCCTCCCAAGTCACACCCATTTCCTGTGTCACGTCAGTTGCTCTACATTGAGGTTCAATAGAAAGGGTTGTCGGACCACATTTCTGCCCGACTCCAACATCTTGGGTACATCTCTTGGCCAAGGGATCCTCACCTCTAATTTTGCAAAAACAACAATATGGACATCATCCTCTAGGAATTTCTCTTTAAAAACCTTCCTCAGTAGCATCAGCATTTCAACCTTCTCTCCTCCGAGGTAGAGGAGAGACGCAAAAAATGGGATGTAATATTTGTTTAGACGTGGTATTTGTCAACACTCTCAAGGAACTCTCGAACGAATAACACCAACATAACAACATTTATAAAAATGCCGCCACCAACCTCCCTACAAAATTAAGTGAGGATTTCTTCTAAGACGCTGCCCAAAAAGGACTTCTGCTCATCTGGGGATGTGCATCTCAAACGGATTGGAGTTTCCATCTTTAATTCTCGACAGCCTAAAAACCTACAAAACCTAAACCTTAAAACCAGATGTAGAATTTCAACCACCGTCAGCACTGACTCTTAATCTACCAAAAGAAAATTGAAGAAGAAAGAAGCTATATTGTCTATAAATAGCCCTTGATTGATAGTGATACTTAGTGATTAATTATTCTTTCTTTAATCCTATTAAATCCATTGTGCTTAATCTTTAATATAAATCTTTCCCATAAATGCATTATGCATGTGAGAGATTTAAATCCATTGTCCTTAATCTTTCATATCTCCATGTAAATCTTTCCCATAAATGCATGCCTGTCAGAATAAAAAATTGGTAATTTGGTAATTTCGTCTATAAGAATTTGTATGTCATTGATCTACATGTTGAGTAGATAGCAGTTAAAGAATGTCTGTTGTCACTAACAAGGCATTTATTTCTTATCGAGTTACGAGTTACAAGTTGCACTATCCAACGTCCATGTAAACAAATAACTAGTTTTAATCAACGATTATGGTTATGGTGCAAGTTTTAAGGCTTGATAGGTGTCATCATTTTAGTGACTTCCTAGAGAACTCTGTTTCCTTCAAGAAATTGGGGCCAAAATTAAACTTCAGTCTCAAATAATACATTTAACATTAATGATGAATGTTAGGTTATGTGTCCATGTGTGATCAGTGATGTGACTAGACGTGCTTATCGATACCAACGTGTTGAGTCTGTAAACAACTTGGCAACAAATAAAGGCGATATTTGTTGGATGTGATATTGTATTAATTATATCTCTAATAAATTTCTATTTGGCATTGGCCCACATGACGAGTCCCATCCTTTGAAAATCGTCAATAAAATATTTATTTTCCCCATAATTAACGAAAGATTAGCCAATAAAATAACTAAATTTACAAACGGTAGATAAAATTCGCGAGTACAATTATTTTTTCCCCCTCTGAAAGAAAATCATCGCCTCATATATTATAATTTGTTTACTTCAAAAGAATTTTTTTTGCCTCATACAATATATAATTTCCCCCACATTAAAGTATTATTTGCCAAAATTTTATGGAATTTTCATACGACAGGGAAAAAAATGCTAATACAAACTATTTTATTTTCTTAATTTGGATGAAAAATTTGCATTGATTAAGAAACTTTTCCCCCTAAAATAATGTTGTATTCGCCAAGATTTTACACTTTTTCCTAGAAGGGGGTTTCTTAAAGTTATCATTGATAACAATCCCAAACAAGAATTTGTCTACCCGCAGCAAAGCCATCCTGCTCCCCTGAAATCAATTTAGGTAGCCACCCTTTAAGTCTATTTGCAATCAATTTTGAAATAATTTTATAGACAACATTACACAAAGCAATAGGATGGAATGAGCTGAAAGAGTTGGCTCCCTCCTCAAGAATAAGGGCAAGAAAAGTAACATTCATATCCCTTAGCATTTGCTTGTTCCTATAGGTTTCCCTTACCACATCCAAAACATCCCATTTTATAATTTCCCAAAACTCTTGGTAGAATTCAACAGGAAATCCATCTGGGCCAAGGACTATACCCTTATTCACTCCAAATACCACCCCTTCAACCTCCTCCAAAGAAATAGGTCTGCATAAATTCTCATTTATCTCCGCAGAGACAATGGTGGGAATGCAATCAAGAACTATTCTTTCTTCCAAAATAGTCGGAACCGAATCTCCAGAGAATAAAACCTTGAAGAATCTGATGGCCTCTTGAGAAATTGCTCTTTTAGAAGAGAGCTTAAAACCCTCCTGAGAAATGAGGGAAGTAATAGTATTACCATGTCTCCCGTCCTTAACAAAATTGTGAAATAACTTTGTGTTCCTATCACCTTCCTAAAGCCAATCCACTCTAGCCTTTTGTTTCCAGAAAATCTCCTCATAAAGCTCCCATTCCTCCAATTCTCTGACATCCATAGCCTCAGCACTATACAAATCTTCAGAGAGGCCCTGACCTCTGATAGTGCAGATTATAGTGTTAAGCCGATATTGAGCCTGCCTTTTGTCTGAAAAAATATTGCCAAAGCATGACTTGTTCCATATTTTGAGTTTATACTTGACGAATTGAAGTTGTTTAATTAAGGAGGACATAGAAGTGCAACAAGCTAGCCTCCCCTCCTTTCACCATTCCATCATGAGATCACGAAGAGACGAATCACAAAGCCACATAAGATGAAACTCAAAAGATAATTTTTTTGTAACCTAAAAGTGCGAAGCAATAAGCTTGATCGACCAATGATCGGATCCCTTGCAATCCAAAATTTCAGAACTATTTGTGCAACTATCCCCCATCTAGTAGAAGGAAATGAAAAAATCTATCTAAACACTCTGCAATGGCTTCTTTTCCACATCTCTAAGATTCTAAAAAAAATCTCAATTGCAATAACAAATTCTACGTAGGTTTTCAAATGATTCTCAATCACAAAAACAAATAATCAAAACAATCAATTTAAAAAAGGCTCTAAAAATCATCTAATTCTTGGCTATATGAAAAAAAAAATGCTTGTAAGGGAAGAGCGCAAACGAGCCCATTCCAACAATGATGCACTTCTTGTGCACCCAACCCCCAACCAATTACTGATTTTAAAGAAGTAAAAAAATGATACTTTAAAGTTCATTGTGCACCACTACTCGGACATTTGCCGACAACTACTAAGACATCTGGCCATTTTGAGTGCACCTTATTAAGGTATCTCTAATAGGTATCAAAAATTAAAATGACACTTTGAAATGACCACTTTTTGACCCTTCTACACTTAACAAATTCTATAGAGTTACTACATGCAAGCCAAAAAAATATTTTGTAAATAGTTCAGTCACATACAAAGACAACAAAAAAAACTTGTCCAAATCGGATATATTATTTAAGCTCTACAAATACACAAAATAAGCTATAATGAGAACTAGCCTGCATTAGAGTGAAGACTGCTGAAAGAAGGTTTGAATGTTTTTTATAATAAAGCAACCAAAAGAAGGGGGCTAACCTGTTACAAAATAACAGAGCAAGCACGAGAAGTGCCACTACTAACAACACACTAACATAACTAGCACACCCTCAGCCAATACCTTTCTTTAAAATCAAAACATGATACGGGTGGCAAGAGGACCAACATTAACAACATAATGGGTAAACCAACAGTGATCACCAGTAGGTAAAGTTCTAGCTAAGTTAAACACAAAGTACCAAATAACCAAAATATTGGAGTAAAACCACCTACCATTACCAGTCTTGGAAATATGATAATCATAATTAAAAAACACAGGAATTAATAGGCCCTTAAGGCCAACCACCAACAACAAGAGTTTAAAACCAACATAAAAAAAATGTCATTTGGGGTTCCCCCTATCATTAAGCAGCAACTTGAACTAATCTTCCACCAGAAACTGGAACAGTTTCCCCTTATCCTTCTCCGTCGCCAAAGTCTTCTGATTTTCCTGCTGGAGGAGGTGAAGAGTCGTGGCAGCCGAGTGCATCACCTTCACTGCAAAGTCCGCTAGCCTATTGAAACTAGCACCAGATCCTTGACTTTACCTTACAGTAGCTGTAAATCTTCCTTAATTTGATGCAACTCCAATTTATAGTCCTTTTTTCTGCCATATGAGGCACCAACCTTGTCCTCCTCAGCCTCTTTCACGTCTTCATTATCCTCCTTAACGATATCCTCCCCCTGCAAGCCCAAAGGCGAAGTAGCAGTAAGAGGGGACTCCTTATTGTTTCCTCTCAACACTTTCTTTATTGAAAAATCCAACGAATTGAGTTTGAAGCTAGCTGACACATGCGTGGATTCCTGGCTTTTCTCTGCCCCCTTCATGGTCATGGTAGCTTTTCCCTTCCCCTTATCAGAGTTGTCTTCTTCCTTATCTTTTATCTTCTTTCCCTTCTTGTTCTTTTCTTCAATTTTCACCTGTTTCCTCCCTTCTTCCCCCTCAGAATCCACCTCTTCCTCAGCCTCCTCAAGATACATTTTTGTTAGGAATAAGGTGTCTCAACCTTGGATAATTCCTATTCTTATTATTTTTTTTGTAAAATGTATTTCTTGCAAATAATGTTGATGTGTCGGCATCTTGAATTGTGTATAAGGAGATCATGGCTAAAACGGTTATGACGAATTCCTATGACACGTAAGAGCTATGTTAGGAAGATTCAATGACAGGTGAAGACATGTGGCAACTGATAAATGTGAGTACTGTACACTCTTCCCTTTCCTATTTTCTCAGAGAATGGTAAAAACCCTAATACGGTTATCGTTAGGAGTAGCCCTAAAAAGTGAAGCGCATGATATAAGCATTTTTTAGGGTTGCGAAGATGAGAGATGCGAGTGTATTGTTGGAACGGTTTATGCT
>MU225309.1:1828394-1842319 GCA_018584345.1 Thuja plicata
ATATCCTTATGAAATTCAACTTTGTAATCTTGACATAATTGAGAAACTGAAAGAAGATTAGATTTCAATTCAGGAACATAAAGAACATTGTGTAACTTTCCATTTGGAACATTAACATCACCAAAACTATCAACTTTGCAACTATGATCATTAGCTAATTGAATAGGAACATTAGAAGTATCAGGTTGCAAAGAATCAAATACTTCTCTATGAGATGTAACATGATGAGAAGCGCCACTATCAATAATCCATTCTAATGCATGAGAAGCTTTATAATAAACAATAAAAGCACGACGAGATTGATTACCTTGAGATTTGAAGTTATTTTGATTATTGTTATTGATGGGCTTCTTATCATTTTGCTTTTTAAAACAAACATTAGTTAGGTGACCATCTTTACCACAATAAGTACAATGTGGTTTTTTATTATGTTGATTACTATAATTATTGTTATTATTATTGTATGATGGCCTAGAATTAGACCTATTGTTTGAATAATTATTATTATGATTATTGTTATTTGAATAACCATTATTATTGTTACGATAGTTATTGTTGTTATTGGAATAATTATTATTATGATGATGATTACTATTAGAAGTATGAGATTTATTACTTTGATTTTGAGTTTTAGAAACAAAAACATGTTCAAAAGTCTTAATAGTACCAAATTGCAATAATTTAGCCTCCTTTTGACGTAACAAATTTTGAAAGATAGCATAAGTTAAATGAGGAACTAAAGTAGGAATATCAAGTTGTGAGTGAATGTTAGTAATAAATTGCTGAAACTCTTTAGGAAGGCATTTCTTAAGAATAATTGTAATTAATCGAATATCACTTAAACCATGTTAGAAATCATAAAAAAGAATTAGAGCAAATGAAAGAATCCATGTTAGACATAATTCATTGTTTTCATTTCAAAACTGGAAAAACAGTCTCCTACCACAAACTTCTTCAAACAATGATAGGATTTGGTAACGAAAAATTTACATAACAAACAAGTTTTGGTGTGCAGATGCTTGACAAACAAAAGTGCTAAGGCAATCATGCCCACAAGTTCAACTATGGTATCCAACAAATTCAAACACAGAAATGCACAAAGCCATTCAGTTATTCCCAAAATTAAAGTATATTTCCTTCTCTCTTGCGAGAATGTTCAAACATCAAATCAGTAGAGCAACTGCATACCCAAAACCAGGGACACAAAACACATGGATTGTTACATCACAGTGAGCAAATGATATGAGAAGCAATAGAATAAAAGGAATTTAAACAACTCTGAACTTGTGTCACCTAGGAGTTGGAGAACAGACAGAGGCAGAGTGACAATAATTTTGTTGATCAGTGAGGCCCTTATGGGTCAGAGATGGATTGATTTGGACATTCCCTTTTCTTCCTTCCCATTCACCTCCAACATTTTCTTTCTCTATCTTCTTTGAAGGCTAAATAATATCTACATGATTTACATGCAACACGTTAGGTTTCCATGAGAATACATTTCAACATGGCTTTTCTAAAATGACATGGTGTACATACCAACAATAACTATCCTTTAAAAAAAAGTAAATTTGCTGACAATAAACCACCCAAGATCTAATTAAGGAAGATATTTTTTCAAGATAACTTTTTCAAGAGGAAACTCAAATAAGCCATCCTTATTAGAAATCATTCTACCAATCTTAACCATGATGAAGGTGTAACATATTTTTCACCTATAGCTCAATATAGGAAGCGATGATTGCATCTACAATTGATAAAGGTACATATTTGGGTTTGTTTTCGATATAGATATTTTGTTGTCATTAGTTAAGTCAAAGTCATATAAGTCAGAAGAGTCAATTGATAAAAAGAGAGAAACCAAATATTTAACAAGTTGGTAATGGATACCGAGTAAGCCAGTGAAGTCGGTAAAGCACACAAAAGAGTTAAAGACATTACACCGAGAGTCTACAGTTACCGAACACCGAGCGCATATGAAGTACATTGAGTTGACAGTTACCGAGTACTAAAGATCAGTTAACCGAGAAAAGAGAAGTTACTCTACCGAGTTACTTAATTGATTCTAAACGCGATAAGGACGCATTTAATGAATTGACATAGCATTAATTGTGATTATACAATGCATGGAGAATAGTTAGTTACAAGATCAACGATCGAATTAATTCAAAGAGAAGATTTGAGGAGCAGATTAAGAGGTTAATGAAAGTTTGTTATTTCCAAGAAAAACATCAAGTATTGAGGTAAAAGTGACACAGTCACTGAGCGGAAAAGTAGATCTAACAGTTAAAAAAAAATTACTGCGACCTAACGCATAAGATTAAGAGGCAATAACTCTTATATTTAATGAATGATTTACAGAGTAGAACAAAGTGATGATACAAAGAAGGATGATATTGTTAGTGAAAGTTAAAGAAGTTATTTGAAGAACAAAGATCAGAGCAGAGCGCACCGAGAAAATATTTAGCTACAACAGAGCAAATCCGAACAGTGTTACAGTTTGAGATTGAGGTAACACAAATTTCAGAGCACATAGAGTCTGATCAACATTTGTTTTGATGCAATATAATAGACATTGTTAAGTTGTTGATACTATTGTATTGAGAGCTAGAAATCCCAATATTGGGTAGATCTTAACCGATCTGATATTTGCAAAACTTTTAACATGATACATCTCTAAGTGTAGAGATTGTAAAATCCTCTAACCAAGTAGACTTAACAAGTCTTTGTATACTCTTAACCGGGTAAGCTATCAAAATGGCTAAACATTGTAAGCTCTAACCGAGCACACTTTATACTGTAGTTAGTGAAGGTTGTGGGTATCATCCCCACCGTAGTTTTGTCCTCTAACCAAGGATTTCTACGTAAACAGAATCATGGAGTTATGAGTTCTTTTGCTTGAGTGTTTTGATGATATATTTTATAAGCTTTACATTAGTTTTATTTCAAGTTATTGAATTTGGTAAACAACAACAAGAGTATATGGTTATAGACAGTTTTAGTTATAAACGTGTTTGTGGTACTGATTCACCCCTCCCCTCTCAGTCCCAACTTTCCATAATCATTCCAACAAGGTTGATTGAGTTTATTGCAAAAATCGTTTGCTAAACTTGAAATTTTTAGAAAAATAAAAGAGTTGTATTGGACAAAATCTGATTCAAATCAAAAGAAGTATTTCAATTTTTACTTGCAAACGTATTACAAATGAAATAGTAAACATATATTTGCAAATTATATGTTCTTTTGATACAAAAGAAAGTACAAAAATAAGAACCCACACAAGCTGTGGGATAGCTCAAAAACTATGCAAGAAAAGATGCATAAGTAAGAAGTCAAGATCTAAGGAGAGGGAATAAATCCATCATTGCCTAAAGGAAATGAAAGATGTTGTTGTGCCCATGATCCGTGTGTTGCAAAAATGGTCCCGCTCCTAATTGCACTTGCAAAATATGAGAGAGATGGTGTTAGTCTAAAAGACTAAGCAATGAAGGATCTAAATCCTATCTTTAGAAGATGATAGCCATACAAATGCATCTTCAGTACATGATAAGCTGAAAAGATCTAAAGAGATGTGCATGACGCAAAAATGAATCAAGATGTTTTAATTAACTAGTTTGTGATTTGTTCAGATACATGTATTGAAGACCTTTGATCATTAAAGGGACATAATAGCTTATTGTGAAACCTTTTGGTCAAACACAAATTATAGAATACAGAGTCACACTTTGTGAAAAGAAGACAATCATGCATAGGAAAGACATCACCATCACACCAAAGTATAGAAAAAAGACCGCAAGAAGAACTACAGAAGCAACACAATCAACAATATCAGACAACAACAAGGTCAGAGTTCCATATGTTTTATTGCTATGTTAAAGGAAAGAGAGAATAAACCTCTATGAACAAGCAAGATCAAAAAATCAGATGTATATATGGCTACTCAGTGTGCATCAGAATACATAAAAAAAACAAGTCAGTGAACCTCTTTGGTTGGCATCCTTTCAAGATCTGCTCACTCTCACATGAGAGTTTATCTATATTAGTGAAATGAGGTTGCAGATATTCCTGTGATCTCACTTAATGTCAAACATAGGATGATATTCCCTCCTGTGAGAGTGAACAAGATCTTGAGAGATGTAAACATAAGAGGCTCATGTTTTCTAATATGTTTGTTCCATGTGTAGTGCTAGGTGTTTCTTGTTTAGAAAGTGGAGATTTTGTGGGACCATAAGGGTTGATCCCAACTTACTAATGAGAGACTGAAAGATCATCTATAGTGCTAATGACAACAACATAATTAGTAATGTTGACATGCTTACTAAAAGTAACAAAGGTATGATTACTATGAAGTACAGTGGTACAAATTGAATGCAATGTTTATATCTTTTCTTTAATACAATCATGAACACAATAGACATCATTACAAGATCAAACATGTTAAGCATCAACTACATGGATCAATCAACAATATATGCTATAGGAATCAGAGGTCATTGTCATAAAGAGGATAACATTAAGGTAAAAATTATTTCTACACAAAGAGAAATCATCACAAGTCATGAAGACTTTGCAACCATGTAGAGACAAATAACAAAGATCATAAGTACATCATACATGTTTATTGAATAGAACAGAGCAACAACATTAAGAAAGTAGCAACTATATGCTTTAATGCAAGAGTGATGCTATCTACACATGAAAGGTGTTCACAAGAGCAGTGCTAAGTGAATGTTATTAATCTACAATCAAGAGGTGCAAGTAGTGCTTGTCATTCAAGAAAATACTACATTCATCATGCAAATGAACATTGTTATGGTAAAGAATATGGTCACAAGGAATGAAGTTGCCAAAACAATATACAACAATCAGTCAGTACATATGTACCAACACTGAAAGGCTTCGATGAAATTATTATGATAGTGCTATTTTGGATATCATTATAATATTTTCTGAAAGTGAGAGATATGAACTAACATTTATTGCAAGGTATGGACTCAGAAATATCTATGTTCAAGTGCATTTATTATAACATAGTTCATAATTATCATTTTACAAAACAAATGATTATGCAGAGCTAGTGATACTACAAAGTACAGTTATCTTAAAAGAAAAAGAACAACTAACAATAGAGAAACAATCTTGGTTATGTCAACAGTGTTAGAATACAATGATATCAATCATGAAGTACTTGACAGATCAAAGCAATGATGAAGTAGCAATACTTTTTATTGCCAAAAATAATTTTGATAGGATATCAGATTTGTTCAGCATGATGAAGTTAAGAATCAGATACAATTACAATAACAAAGAGTTCCAAACTTCAGATTGTTGAGAGGATATCAAACTATTTTAAAAGAAGCATTGACAAAACAATTATGCCATCAATATCATTTTTTAAGGTAATTTGAATAAAAGGGAACATAGTGCTATAGAGTTACAGTGAATATCCAACCTTATCGGGACATGCTTTCTAAAGGTCTAATCAAATCAATTCTTCAGTTTCAGTTAGAAAGACATCTATGTCATCATCAGAGGAAGTGGATTGAAATACCCAACTCATGGAGCCATGGTCTAAAATGCCCAAATATACGTGCAAAGAAAATAAGAATGGCCTGTTGGTCATTACAGTACAAATCAAGAACAACAACAATATCTTGGGGAAAGACAAGAAAAGGTATAGAAATGCTTTTATAAGGAATATATCAAAATGATGATGATTCAAATAAAAAAGCTTGAGTAATGCAAGTAATCAGTATCATGATAAATCAACATCATGGTTTCTAGATGCATAGTCATGGCATGTACAAAAACCCAAATAAAAAGGCACACAAATATATGAAATTTACAGTCGCGATTCACATAAATTTTCTAAGAAAACCCTCAAAGGCTTCAAAGCATATAAGATTTACATCATACATAAAATAACCATCTTGAGAAGCTGTACCCATGAGAAAGAATGTTTACAGTTTTCTTTGAATCAAGGACATCAGAAATAAACCCTTATGCACCAAGGAAAGTTATAGAGAGATCCCCATACCTGCTAAAGGCCAGATCATCGTCAAATTTGAAGCCATGAATGGAAGGTCGACACTAAGAAAGTACCAGGTGCATAGACCTAATTCTTCACACTCCAAACAAGGGGGTTAGTAGTATTGATTGATATGAAATAAATCGAACATGTACTATGAATGAGCCTATTAACAATAAAATAACAGATATCCAAAGAGAACGACAAACAAATGCAAACTCAACATCTAAAGCTTCTATTGCTTCTCTCTTCTCCTTATGAAACATTGTTTTGATGTGCTCAGAGTTGATACTGACAACGCTTACGACTTGGGAGATTTGAGAATATTGATAAAACGATTGATGTGTTGATCACAGTTAGCTTCAAAACCTGCATAAAGATTGTGCTCTAAAAAATCATGATGCTTCAAATGGGTTTGAAGAGGGTTTATGTAAAGATTTCAGACTGATCAACCGTTGAGATTGATTCTGTGAAAGCAAATCGAACAGACGAGATAATTAGAGATGGAGTGAAGATGAAGAAACTCCTATTTTGAGGAGAAAAAGAAAGAAGATAATATAAATCAACTTGGAGAAAATAAGTTTCCAAAACACAATTGATTTTTTGATTAAAAGAAGGATTTTCAATTTTCCAATTTGAGGATAATTAAATGATTTTATTGATTTAAAGCTCTTTTTGATTTTCAGAATTCTTTTATTGCTCATGAAATTATTTTTCTCTAATTTTTGGAAGTTTTTTAGAATTGAAATTGAATTAAAAATTCAATTTAGAAGAAAGCATAATTAATCAAAATTAGAATGAAATTAAATAGAAATTAGTCAGAAATGAAATGAAATTAATTTTGGGTTATTAATTTAATTGAGAAGAAATAATTAGCTAATTTAAATAATTATTGATAATTATTTAAACTATGAGAATTTAGAAATTGAATTTAATTAACTGATAAAGACCAATTAATTAAGGTGAAATTAATTAAATAAGATTGATTATTTAATTAATATTAAGAAATGATTAAATGATGAAAAGATTAGGACATAGAAAAACTAAGATGATTAATTAAACAATGAAAGAACCATTTAATTAATAGAGGAATGATTAGTAATTAAATGTGAACTCGCAAGTCTGTCCATTTTTTGGTGTCTACATTTTACCCTCTTTGATTCAATGTGATTTTGAGCCTTGTGTCAAAGAATCCTCAGATTTTGATCCTGCCCCAACTTGCCCTGACAATAACAGGTGGATTTTATGCCCCCTTTAATAAATTAAGAGAAAAATGTGCAGTAGGAGCGTCAATTTGTTGAAAATATTGTACTGTTATATGATGATGATGTATGCATTCCTATATTAGTCATGATGTTATTGATGATGTATGCGTTGATTATACGATCTAATATGCACATGTTTTTTTTCTTTTCTCATGCAATAAATGAATGCAAACCTAAAATGCACAATGTATCTGAGTACATGCATGTTTGTTAGAAGAAAATTAGTAAGGAGTTCATTGCGATCAACATGATTGATGTAACCGAGCCTTTGCCAGATTTTGTTTCAACATTTATTCATCATTGCACCTTACTTGAAAAGAAAGAGATACATATGCACCTAGATATTGACTATCTGGATACCGCTATTACCTCTGATAACAACAAGCAGATAAAAGACAAGGAATGTTCAATTCTCTTTTAGGGATTAGCTCAGATATAGTTATATTTAGTATTTTTCAAATCCCTTTGGTAGGATGATAGGTAAGAGTGAGATCTAGAAGTTGTGTATTTTTTTGTAATTTTCTAATGAGTATTTTTTTCTGTGATTTTTTGAAGTGACCACATATTGAAAATTTGGTACCTGTTCGTGCTCTGGGCATAACTTGTATCAAAATAATAAAAAATAATTTTTTTTTAAAGTGTATAGAATCAAGTGTAGAACAATAATATGTAATTTATTTGTAATTTGGTTAAGTATATCAAAAGTTATAAAAAAATGGTAGACATATGTGTGTGAGGACTGTCAAGACACTGGTAAAGAAAATTAAAGTTTACTATGCTAATGTTGTCCAAAAATAGAAAAATTTATATGGTTAGAAAGGTAAGAAGACATATGAGATTATGGTACAAATTATAGAGCTACCCTGTTGACAAATTGCAAACTTGATAAAGATAAAGTCGAGAATTTATCTTACAAGATGAAAAAATGTCTAAAAGAACAAAAATGGAGGGAAAATGAACCTCCAAGCCTTTGGGTCATTTTCCAAGTCTCTTCCCAAGCCATAACCTGATTGGCTTTCTAAATTTCAAATAACCCAACTGGGTTCTAAAAAACAAAAAGTACTTTTTCAACTCCTACATAACCTGATCGGGTTCTGGAGAATAAAATGCACAATTTTCACTTCTTCAAAACCCGATCGAGTTATGAAGAAGTAAAAATTATGCTCTCTCTCTCTACCCTCTCTCTCTCTCAATCCTACCTTCTCTCCCTCTCTCCCTACCCTCTCTCTCTCTCACACACATTCTCTTTCTCAATCCTCCTTTGTTCTTATTTTTTCAGAACCTGATCAGGTTTTGAGGAATTAGGAACATTGCTTTCCTTTATGTTCTCATAACTTGATCGGGCTATGAGGAAAGAGGAATGTTGAACCATTAAGTCCTTAGAACCTGATCGGGTTTAGTTGAATTAGGAATCTCTCTCTCTCTCTCTCTCTCTCTCTCTCTCTCTCTCTCTCTCCTTTTTTCTTAGTTTTTTAGAACCTGATCGGATGCTGAGGAATTAGGAACATTGAGCCTTTATGTTCTCATAACTCGATCGGGTTATGAGGAAAGAGGAATGTTGAACCATTAATTCCTCAGAACCCAATCAGGTTCTATTGAATTAGGAACGTCTCTCTCTCTCTCTCTCTCTCTATCTCTCTCTCAATCCTCCTTTGTTCTTAGTTTTTCAGAACCCGATCGGGTTTTGAGGAATTACGAACATTGAGCCTTTATGTTCTCATAACCCGATCGGGTTCTATTGAATTAGGAACGTTGCTTGCTTCAATGATCTAAAAATAGTCATTGCAAATTATCCCGAGGTCCCACTGCTGCTTTTCTGTTGTTTTATGCCGGTAGCAGATAGGTCTGCACTTTTTTGCATGTTTTTTATTTGCAATGATTGAATTGTGTTGTTTATTGGTGTTTTTGATGTTATTTTATCATTGTAAGTTCACATTTCAAGAAAATGGTTGATTTGTTCTTATTTTTTGGTTTTGATGTTCACATGTTATTCTATGTTCATGATATTATTCATAGGGTCCATTCAATACGAACAATGGGAAAGAAAAAAAGAGGAACAATTGAACAACGAGAGATATAAAAGGAAAGACAAAGGGAGTGCATAAGGAGAATACAAAAAGCTACATCATCAAATGCATGCAATGTAAGTGATGAAAATGAAAATGTTAATGTTAATGTGACAAATACACCGAATTCAACAAATAAAAATGTTCAACATACACCAATTGAAATGATGGGGATAAATGCACCTAATTCATCTAATGCACCATTTCAATTTGATGTCATTAATGAACAAAATGCACATAATGAAAATGAAAATGTTCAACATACACCAATTGAAATGATGGGGATAAATGCACCTAATTCATCTAATGCACCATTTTAATTCGATGACATTAAGGAAAAAAATGCACATAATAAAAATGAAAATGTTCAACATACACCAATTGAAATGATGGGGATAAACGCACCTAATTCATCTAGTGAAAATGAAGAGCATGCAACTGTGTTAACACCTCCTAGAATAATTTGTAGAAAACCAAAGTTTCTAATTGACATTCATGAAAATATTTTGAGGCCAATGCATGATAAAATGTGAGAAAAAAATTGTAGAAGAATTGTTAAAAATATTTGGAATAACTATTTTGAAAAAATTAAATCAAAGTGGAAGATGTCAAGTAGTTGTTGAAATGATTAAGAATCTAAAATTTAGAGAGACAATGAGAATTGTGGGGTTGAGAACATCTGAAAATAGTACTGAGAGAACCATTGTAAGAAATCTGTTGGATGCATACCAAGCCATTGGTTCAAAATCACGCAGTAAAGATGCTAATCTTACTTGACGTGTCCTCGCATCAACTATTATGGGAAAAGAAATGAAAAAATCTCATATAGTAAGCAAAACAAGAAAGTCATTAAGGATAGGTAGATCAACATTACAGAGAGCCTTACACAGGCGAGACAAAATTGAGGATCCAAACACTAATTCTCTTTGGTCATTCTCGGGTAGACTCTTACGCAAGGACAAGGTTGTTGTTGATGCATTAAGAACACTAATTGAAAATTTTTAGCATGACAACACAAGGATTTCACCCAACCAAAAAGACATTGTTAGGAGGAGAATCAGATCTAAAAATCGTATGCTACATCCAAAACAATTTTTGGATATGACACAAACACAATTTTATGAAAGATTCCTCCAAAGTGTTCCTCAAATTAAAATTAGTCAAAGATTTTTTGAAATGGAAAAACCCTTTTACGTCAAGATTAATCATGCGCGCACCACATGTTGTTGCAGGGTACATATTGAATTTTCCATGCATTATGAGATATATCATCATGTTTGTTGTACTTTGCACACTAACACTATTTTGCAGGAATGTGGTCTTCAAGCACCTCCTACGCCATCAAGAGATTTTATGTCAAGTGTATTATGTAATCAAGATGATGGTTGCATTTATTATAAGATGATGTGTGTGAATGGATCTTGTAGTGCATGTGGTGGTATGAGAAATTTACAAATATGTCACCATATAGAGAGCACAAATGAGATCAGAAATACACTAGTTTCTTTTGGAAAATACAAGACAATAACTTATGGTCTAAAAGATGGAAAAGAACTTAAGAGCCGGTGTGAGTTAGTGAAAAATGATATATGCGTAGCTAATTTTATGAAGATTTTTCAAGGGAAACTAGTTTATGAGTACATACGTCATTCACATAGAGCTAGGTGGTTGGATGAGAAATTCAAGATATGTAAGGACACTTTTCCCCTTGGTACTATTGTCTTCATTGTAAATTTTGCTAAGAATTATACACTTAAACCTCAAAATGAAGTGCAAGCATTGTATTACCATTCTATACAAGTGTCGATCTTTGTACATATAGCATTCTTTCATGCACATGATAGCACAAACATAGATAGAAAGGTTTTAAGAGAGTATCACTTCTACATCAGTGACAATCACACACATTCATCAGAGTTTGCGCAAGGTTGTTTCAAAGTTTTCTATGAGAATTTAAGGGAAAGAGGTATTGAGTACAACCAACACATAATATGGTCAGACAATTACACCTCACAATTCAAGAATGCAAGGATGTTCTATTGGTTGAGTAGGATGCATGTGACAAGTGGCATTCAACATTTTTGGAATTTCACCGAGGCGGGGCATGGAAAAGGCGAGCATGATGGTGTAGGTGCATGTGTAAAAAGAGATCTTGCAAGAGAGGAATTGAAGTACGAAGGTGGTGCAAAGTTAATAAATGCAGAAACAATTGTGCGATGGTGCAACTCTATGATGGGAACATGTAATGAAGGTAAGTCTATGGTTAATAGATTTTTTTGGTTGATAGGCAAGTCTAACATTGAAAACTATCTAGATTATTGTACACTTACAGGATCAAGTGACATGCACTCATTTAGAAGTTCAAATGCAACATCACTGGGTATTTATACTAGATTAATGACATGTTTTTGCTTGTCTTGTATGAATTTTTAATGTGAGGAATGTGAGTCAAAAGAGTGGTTGATGAATGGTCTTATACACCTTTGCAACCGCTTGATACATATCAACTTCCTAGAGCACTACAATTGAGCCATTTTGAAGCATCAACGGATTTTGATCACATAATTGACCTACTTGAACCATGTAATTTCTTAATTTATTCTTCATTTTGAGATGAACTCTGTTGAACCTACTTAAACTCATTTTATTAGGTGGTTAAGTGTTTAGGGTGTTAACTTATCCCTCTATAAATTGCAGGTCATGTATGTGCAGTTGTTGCAGATAAGACCAATGAGGAAGAGACTGATTACTTTTTGTGTCGTTGTATCGAGGGCAAAAATAATTGACAACTACAATCATTGATGGAGAGGGTATTGAGTAAGCAATAGGATCCGTTGTTGTGATAGGGACATGGCTTAGAAGGTATGCTATCAAAATATAATGTATTCTTGTTTGACGACTTTGAGACGTCTTATCATCATTCTATTATACTTTATATGTTGAATTTTGTATTAATTTATGCTTCTATGAAATGCAGGTACCCTATCCAAAAATCCAAGAAGGGGTTGTTTGAGGACTATGAGACACATAGACATATTTTGCATTACTTGAACCTTCTTGTTGCAACAAATATTGAATTGATAAAATATACAGGTAGACCTCGTAAGAAGAATTTATGGAAACTTTGTGAATCTAAACACAAGACAATACATGACACAATAAGGGTTAGAGATGATCCAAAAGGTTCGCTCAATTAGTTTTGGGCCATCATGAAGAATCATTCTACAAAATGGTAGAATTATTTTGTCAATTTTGTATATAAATTTTGCAAAACAATCTAACTTTGTTTTTTTATAAATATAAATGACTATGAAGTGGTCTACATGCATATTTGGAGACCACATTTTGTATATTGAAAGAAGATCAAATTGTATATAAAAGTGGCCATGGGTTGATTTGTATATACCAAGGGGCCACATTTTGTATAACTTACTGTGTACCATTTAACTAAGAGGATATGAGTGAATTACGATTCATTACAATTATAACAATGGCTCATGCAGTGGATATCTCATGTTTCATTAAATTATAATAATGGTTCATGTGTAGAATTTATGTATGTATGTTCATTTTCATATTATGTATTTATGTATGTATCTTTGTCATGCATTGTATTTATGTATGTATGTTCATTTTCATATTGTATCTTTTCCATGCATTGTATGTATGTATTATTTTAATACTACATATTTTTCATGCGTTGTATGTATGTTCTTTTCTATCTTATATTTTTGTCATGTGTTGTTATGTGTAATAGACCTAATCTTTTCCAAAGCAACTACCTTGAAAATATTTTTTCAAACCAAAGTAATAGGCATAATCTACAATTAAAATTATGGTGTTATATGTTATGCTTTGTGGACGTTTGAATTGTTTTACTTCTATTGCTGCCCAATTTGGCTTAGTGCACCTTGGGAACACTTTGGTTCGACTTGCGCCAGAATGTTCTCGATGCTTTGAAAGAGAAAAAAGGTCTCCCCTAGCATTTAACCGGCCAACTGGAGTTGATGGAGTTGACAGTTTGGTCCTACGATGAACAATTTGAAAGATGCACCATTGAGCAACTTTCAACAGAGCAATAATGCAACTTTTTGCACCAACCGAGATCGAGTTGCCAAATAGAATATGAGTGGAATGTCCTAGAACTGAGCTACATTCTTGTAGGCCTTCCCAAGATGGTCCTTGTGCACTTCACAGATCTCTAATATCTCTCACAAGGTCCAAGATATGGCTCTCCAAAAATCACTGCCCAATTTGGCTTAGTGCACCTTGGGTACACTTTGGTCCGACTTGCGCTAGAACGTTCTTAATGCTTCGCCAATGAAAAAAGGTCTCCCCTAGCATTTGCCCAGCCAAATGGAGCTGATGGACCTGGCGGTTTGGTCACACGGTGAACAATCTAAAATATGCACCATTGAGCAACTTTCAATTGAGCAAGAATGCAACTTTCTGCACCAATAGAGATCGGGTCGCCGAATGGAATTTGAGTGGAATCTCCCAGATTTGAGCTACATGCTTGTAGGCCTTCCCAAGTGTTAGTAATAACTAAGGGGGGGGGGGGGGGGGGGA
>MU225309.1:1849350-1869250 GCA_018584345.1 Thuja plicata
CATGTACAAGCTTCAGTTTGTCCCACATTGTCTTTGCAGTTTTGCAATCTTTGACATCTTCAAATTCAACATCAGAGAGTGAGGAAGAAAGCTCTATAACCATGCAGTTATGCTCATGCTTCACTCTTAATTGATCTACTGTCAATGGTCATGTAGGCAACACATATTCAGTATCTAAGTATTGAGTAATATCATTGCCAATACCTGATAAGTGGATTCTTATCTTGCTTTTCCATGAAGCAAAGTTGTCTTTTTTCAACTTGGGCACATCTCGTTTGTTCATCTTGTGATCTTTACTTGGGTCTTGAAACCTTCCTTCTAAGCACACAAGCTCTAATACCAATTGTTAGTAATAAATGAGAGGAGGGGGGGGGGGTGAATCAGTGGCCTAAAAAATTTATCCTTTAAACTTTAATCCACCAATCAATACACCTTAGATTATTAAGTCCCTACAAGATGCATGCCTTGAAATACTTTGAAATAATTAACTATCTGGCGGTTTACCTTGTCTGTCCTTATTTTCCTTGATTACTGATAAGAAGTAAAACTTATTTACCGATACTCAGTAAATATGTAGAGTATACCAATCAATCCAGAAATGCATATGTGAAATGTAAAACAATAAAGTAATAAACCATACACACATAACTCATGGATTTTAACGTGGAAACCTTGTTAAGGGGAAAAACCACTAGGACCGGTACCCCAAATTTTCACTCTTCTGAAGTGAGCCCTGTTAGGAGCCAACCCTGTTAAAGGTTACAAAAACACTATTAAGTGTGACCTTATTAGAGGATTTTTATACATAGGTTGTCACTTAGTATCTAGCATCTATGCTACCATTCTTGAATCAGCCTTCTTCTTAGACTGTAAAGAGGCTTTATGCTAATCTTACTACCATCCTTGAATTAGCCTCCTTCTTAGACTATCAATAGGCTTTAGGTAAGACCAATGCTAATTTCATGAGTCAACCTTTTTGGCACTCCTTGGGATGTACCTCAATATATAGAAGATGGTTAAGTCCTGCTCTGTTAAGAGACTTAATGCTTCAATGGTTAAACTGAAACACAATGACTTGTTTCTAATGCAACTTGAATTGTAGATTTTCAGATCTATTTAAGTACAATACCTCTCTGATCAATGTATCAATTCAATTCCATTTTGCTCCACACTTTCTACTCTGTTATGTTGTACTTCACTATTCGTCGGTGTCTTCAAAATTCTTTAGCTCTCCCTTAGCTTGATTGATCAGGATTGTATGAAGTTTAACCTTCACCAGTTTCTCTTCAGCATCTTCTTTCTATTCACTCCCCTTCCATGTATCTGAAGCTTGCGGAAATGAATTATGCTTGTCTCTTATATAGACATGATATTCCTTAATTCTTGATTCTTGGCATGAAAAACAATCCAGCCAATTTGATTTACGACTTTAACTCCTGATTTATCTCATAGTTATCTTCTTTCCAACTGTATAAATCTTCTTTAAATTAATTACTTAACGGTGGTCAAATAAAACAAATAAAACAACCAGTTAAGTCTATCCTTAAGCTCTGCCAGCTAGATATTTTGTCATTTTTTGAACTCTTTGTTCCGTCGGTCAATTCTACAGTTCATCGTCGGTGACAACTGCCAGTTTCATCGGTGTAACTCTAGTTAGCTTCGAGATCTCCGTCCTTTGGGAAACTCTATTTTTAGTTCGTCAGGCATCTTGTGATTTTGCTTCATCGGGCAACACTGTCGTTTGCTCATCAAGCATCACTGTGACTTTTTCTCTGCCTTTACCGATGGTGTGCACTCTATCGGTGTAGTCTGTCACTTAGTGAATACTTGACTTTTATGCATTGCTAAAAGCATAATAATTGCTCCATTGATTCTCTGAAGTCTTTGGCCTTGTGTACATGATCGTTCAGATGATATCAAGTTAACATCAATGACAATACAAACCATTAAATTTTTTAATGTCTTGCATCATCTTCAACTTAACATTGTCAAACATTCAATCAGTTACATGTAATCACCAAGATGGTCCTTGTTCACTTCATATATGTCTAACATCTCTCATGGGGTCTGAGATATGGCTCTCCAAAAATTGTTGCCCAATTTGGCTTAGTGCACCTTGGGAACATTTTGGTCTGACTTGCGCCAGAACATTCTTGATGCTTCACAAGCGAAAAAGGTCTCACCTAGCATTTACCCAGCCAAATGGAGCTGATGAAGCTGACGGTTTGGTCCCAGGACGAACAGTTTGAAAGATGCACCATTGAGAAAATTTCAACTGAGAAACAATGCAACTTTTTGCACCAACCAAGATCAGGTCACCAAATAGAATCCGAGAGGAATATCCTAAAATTGAGCTATGTGCTTGTAGGCCTTCCCAAGATGGTCCTTTTACACTTCACATATCTCTAATATCTCTCACGAGGTCTGAGATATGGATCTCCAAAAATTATTGCCCAATTTGGCTTAGTGCACCTTGGGAACACTTCGATCCGACTTGCGTTTGAACATTCTTGATGCTTTGCAAGTGAAAAAAGGTCTCCCCTAGTGTTTACCTGGCCAATTTGAGCTGATGGAGCTGATGGTTTGGTCCCATGATGAACGGTTTGAAAGATGCACCATTGAGCAACTTTTAACTGAAGAACAATGCAACTTTTTGCACCAATCAAGATCGGGTCGCCAAATGGAATCTCCTAGAACTGATCCATGTGCTTGTAGGCCTTCACAAGATGGTCCTTGTGCACTTCACAGATCTCTAATATCTCTCATGAGGTCTGAGATATGGCTCTCTAAAAATCGGTGCCCAATTTGGCTTAATGCACCTTGGGAACACTTCGGTCTGACTTGCGCCGGAACGTTCTTGATGCTTCACAAGAAAAAAAAGTCTCCCCTAGCGTTTACCCAGCCAACTAGAGCTGATGGAGTTGACGGTTTGGTCCCACAATGAATGGTTTGAAAGATGCACCATTGAGTAACTTTCAACTGAGAAACAATGCAACTTTTTGCATCAACCAAGATTGGGTCACCAAATGGAATCCGAGTGGAATCTCCTAGAACTGAGCTACATGATTTTAGGCCTTTGTAAGATGGTCCTTGTGCACTTCACAAATTTCTAATATCTCTCACAAGGTCTGAGGTATGTCTCTCCAAAAATCACTGCCCAATTTGGCTTAGTGCACCTTTAGAACACTTGGGTCTGACTTGCGCCAGAATGTTCTTGATGCTTCACAAGAGAAAAAAGGTCTCCCCTAGCATTGACCTAGCCAACTAGAGCTGATGGAGGTGACGGTTTGATCCCATGATGAATGGTTTGAAACAACAATAATGAAAAAGCTGCATAGCAACTTTTAAAATTTGCTCGACAACATTTGTGCAACTTTTGACAATGTTTCAAAATGTTTCTATTAGGACCTCTAGACCTATTGAAAGGACTTAGAAGACCCTTAGATCCTATAGTAGGACCTTTATTAGACCAAAAATATCAAACCTACTTATCCTATCATAGGTCATGAGTCTAATCAACCTTAGGTTTATAAAGACACCTTAGATGGATTGACTTTACAATGAGACCAATCTAACCAAAATGAATGGTTGATCTCTAGGATATAACCATGATTACAAATATGTGAAGATGAACCCATGAAGACTCCTATCCATTCTTGGTTTTTCTTGGGTTCCCTACACCAAATACCCCTATAACTTCCAAGGTGTACTCAGGAACATTATATGTTTGAAGTTACTCAAGGGGCTCAAAATTGCATAAAACATCCCTACATCCACTGTCCAAAAACAAAAACCGAACTCTCATACTCTGTATTTCAGTCACAAAAAACTTACAACAACAAATATAAATTCACTTAAGTCATGGAGTGCATACATATAGAGCATGAAAGATACACCTAAATACAATGTAGCACATCATGCATTAATTCACTTAAATCATAAAATTGCTTGTCCTAGAGAAAACATGTAGTACATACATTATGAAGCATAGACATGAATTCACTTACGTCATTCACATAGGTCGTACACATGAATTTAGGTTATAACTTATGAATCATATGCATGAATATACATGAAGTACACACACAAGTACATTAATTTGTAGAAACACACATGCATACACGCAAGTCATGTGAAACAAGAATACACTTAAGGCATAAACATCCAACCAAAAAGTTCAAGGATCAAATTTGAAGTTTCATATATAAAAAAATGAACAATAATAGCATACATATCAATACATGACATACATGACAAATCCATAATAGAGTTACAAAAAAGTGACATCAACTATGTCTAGGTCGATATATACAATTTACAAATGTCTCACACACACACACACACACACACACACACACAATTTGGTCATTCAATGACCACAACTAGATCTATACAATGTCTTGATATATCTATGACTTTAGTGATCATCAAAATTGAGCTTCTTCAAAACAACACTTGGGTTACTAAGTCTCTACACAAGAACAATTCAAATGCTAAGACATATATCTTATCTTAAAATAATAACAAAATAAATAAATATTGGGCTATAATTTGTTGATAGTTGAATTATTGATTACCTCATCTCTTTCTCCTATGCTTGGGATGAATGATAAACAAAATGGTCTCAGTCGTGGGGTGAGAGGGGCTCCTAGAAAAATGGCGAGGTAGAGGAAGGATGGGTAGTGGTGAAGGGTCCTATAACAGGAAGAATAAATAATACAAAATACATGTTATAAACAAGAAATACTAAAAAATAAAAAATGCATGGACTAAAAAGAAAATGCATACCACAACATGAGTTGGAATTCCTGTGTTAGAGGGAGCCAAAACCATTGATGAATCAGTTCAGACCTTTTCCTGTATGGTAAAATAGAAAAAGATGTTATAGTTGAGAAATACTAGCTAGATAATGCAAAAAATGTATACACTAGATTATACAAATGCATACTGAAGCCTCAGCTAGATCTCCTATGCTTGGGATGAATGATAAACAAAATGGGCTCCATCATGGGCGAGAGGGACTCTAGGAAAAATGGTGAGGTAGAGGAAGGACGAGCACTCCTGAAGGGTCCTATAATAGGAAAAATAAATAATACAAAATACATGTTATAAACAAGAAATACTAAAAAATAAAAATGCATGGATTAAAAAGAAAATGCATACCACAACATGAGTTGGAACTCTTGTGCTGGAGGGAGAAAAAACCATTGATGAATCAGTTCGGACCTTTTCCTGTATAGTAAAATAGATAAGATGTTATAGTCGATAAATACTAGATAATGAAAAAAATGTATACATGAGATAATACAAATGCATATGGAAGCCTCAACTGGATATCCTGTGCTAGGAAAGGGATCCCTAGGAAGTGGAGAAGGGAGTTGTAATAGGTAAATGAGAATTCATGTACAAGTTAATAACCGAAAGTTGTTGACAATCAAGTTATAAAACTATAAATGCATGCACTCATCTCTAAACAAAAATGTTTAACATGTATATAGAACAAATACATACCATAATCTTAGATGGCTCTACTATACTCATATGAGGATTCGCCTCATTTGAGGCAGTTATGACCAATTCCTATATGAAAATTCATAGCAAATGACATACTAATAAAGGAACATGATTTCTAAAATATTTTGAACAAACAAGAATGCGATTGAAAGTAAATATGAAAACATGTTACCTCCTCCCTCTCTTGAACATTAGCAGTGTCTGGTGCATTCATTAGTTCAGTGAAACCCAATTGATTTTATGTATGTATACAATAAAAAAGTCAAGTGCATTCATCAATATAGACTACATTGAAATGTTCATAATACATTTCAACAAATATACTTAAATTGGACTTAATTACCTTTTTTTTGTTTCAGTGTCCCTGATGATTTCTTCCTCTTTCCTAATGACCTCGAGCTTGGTGGGATAGGCTAACAAAAAAAAATTAACATAAGAGAAATAATATGATACTCCATGGCTTCAATTAAAACTATAAACAAGAGGTGTGCAAAATATGATACCACATAGCTTTGTAAGCCAAAGTCAATGACAGAAAGGGTGACATCGTCAATCTAAAAAATCTGAGCCCCTGACAAGCCCTATAAAACACAAAATAAATATATAAAAAATAGTTTACAATCAAGATTATGATTCACTTGAATTCCACAAATGCTTATGCTCCACAGCTCTATTATCACAAGTTTATAAACAAATTTTACGAACCATTATTACAATATAAAAATTTTCTCTTCTTTCACACACAAGAATATTCTTTAACAAATTTGTAGTCACAGTTAGAGAAGGATGGTCCGGATTGTATTCTTGGAGGTCAAAGGTTAGGACCACTTTTGCAGCAGGTAATAGGACTGTTGTAGCCTGGTAGTGAGTATGATTTAGTGTGTTTACTCTTAGCATGGGAGATTTGGAGTGCTTTTAGGTTGAGAGTAGGTGGTATGGGTAGTGATGAAAATATTTGGGGTGCTTATGAACCTAGGGTGTAGAGGGGTTCTTGTCTATGGTGAAGATATAGACTAGTATATGGGGACTTTCCTAGTATGACAGTGAAATGCCAGAGAGAAGAGTTTACTGAACTAGCAAGTGAATGTGCTTTGAGGGATAGGATAAGGATCTTGTGATAAGTTGAGGGGTTCTTGGGGTGTCTTAGAATTTATATGTTGGGAGTCTTCAGAAGACCATGGAGGTATATTGAAGGATTGAGGACATTCACAATCAGTGAACAATCAAAGATTGTATTCATGATTTTGAACAAGAAATAAGAGTAAAAGAATGATGGTTGGATGTTCCAGATGATGTTCAAGGTTGATTCAAAAGCCAATATAACTGATTGGTTGGGGTATGAGTCTATGTATGAGTTCAACAATGGTTTAATTGAGTCCAAGGATGGAGGGCGGGATTTCAAATCAGTTTGAGTCATGATGGCTGGACAAGGAAGTGAACTTGTTCAAAAGTATGATGTCTAGGTTACCAAAAGCTAGGGATCTTTGTTGAAGCCTTTGCGTTCAACCTAATTCCTTGAGGGAGTACCATCCTTTTATGAATTCCTTGAGTTGAATTACATTAGAAAAAAATATTTGACCATAAAGAAATAGCAAACAAACATACACTAATTCTTTGACCACACTAAGTTACCAACATACAAATTATTAAGATATGATATTTTGAAAACAACATATTATTCTATTTTATGAATATTTATAAAACATTACCTCAGGTATTTGAGCTACCCGTCCATGTCTACTAGAACTAGCACTCCTTAGTGTGCTCGTATCACCAGCTGCAATGCATATTATTCATGTACCAATTTAGATTCTTCTATACATAAAAGTTTATTTACTTTTAACAGATTTAGGTAATTAATTAAAATAACATGTCAAAACACAAATTTAAACAAACCTGTGTCGGCTCTCTACCAAACACCATTGTCATCAGATCATCTGTGAGGGTCATACCCTCAGTAGTGGATGCCTACCATCTTCTCTTGCAATGTACACATGAATGGGATGTCAAACCATCCACACTCGCCTGACTATCTACCCCATCACCTATACCATTACAACTGATGCAGATATGCTCAATGGGCTGGACTAACCCTACAACTGTATCTGATGATAATGGAGCTGGCACATGATGAGATGATCCTAATGGTGCATCTGATGATGATGGAGCTAGTGCAGGATGGGATGATCCTAATGACACATTTGATAAAGATGGAGGTGGCGCAGACACTGATCCAATATCCTCTCCTCCAACTAACTAAGTGCCATACTGGATAATGACATCAGTCAATGTTGGAGCTAGATGAAGAGTATGTATATCCATAGATTCCTTCACCACTACTGGGACCACAACATGAATGAGGGGTTTTCTCGCAGTACTCCTCCTCTCTTGTGGTCGAGTAATCCTATGTGCCCCAGGTCTATCCTGCGCAAAGCCTCTCCCTCTACCCCGGAACTCACGAAAGTTAAAGTAATTTAGCTTCCCGCCAAGGATAAACTCATAGTATAGCTTCCTCAAAAAATATAAAGGAACCTCATTATTATTATAAGGTGGTTGGTCAAATGCCATGTACCACCTATCCCAAAAAGCTGATTTCACCCCCCTATGAGCACACCAATGTATAGGAAACTATTTTGTATTATTTTCTAGGAAATTTCTAGTATTAGGATCGATAAAAAGGGCACATATGTCACGTTTTTGTATAAATTTTATTTTCACATCCTCATATGATAAACCATCAGCATAATATGTACGACATCTATCCTCCATGAACCCAATTTTTTCACCTCTTGAGACACCTCATTTGCACTATTGGACATTTTTTCTAATGTAGCGGCGAGGGTAAAGTGATGCTGAAGACCGGAAGCCTTCAACCTATTGACTAATATATTAATTTGTGTACTATTTTGGTTAAGGCATTGCATGAGGTCCTCTTGTGTTGCATTTACATGACCTAATGACACATGTGGAGGGTCTATGGGTGGCGATGGTTGTGGATGAGGAGAATTTTGAGGAGGGTTTATGGGTGACGATGGTGGTGGATGAGGAGAATTTTGAGAAGGGTTTACGGGGGGTGGTCTTTCATTTCTTTTTCCTCTTCTTAGGTTATTTGATGAATCTGATATGAAATTAATAAAAGAAAACAAAAAATCAATATCATAGCCTAATTTGATTTCTAATGCAAAAAAAAACAAAAACAATAAAGCATACCTTTGTTACAGGGCGCCATTGCTTGAAAATGTGGGAATTGTTGAAGAAATGTTCTTTTCTTCAAAGCACGATTGGGTTTTGATGTTTTTTTCCCACCTTCATGCTGCTGCTCCACGATTTAGGCGTTAGAAATGGCCTAAGCCACGGGCTTTCCAAAATATAATATGTTTCTAATAACCTGATTGGGTTATTAGAAACATCTCAGAACCCGATCGGGTTATTAGAAACATCTCAAAACCCGATCGGGTTCTAAGAAAGATAGAGTTTTTTAATAATATTATCTAGGCTTGGTTACCAAGCCTAGTACAATTTTGAAATTTCAATAACCTGATCGGGTTATATGAAATTTGATTTTTTTTTAAATACGTGTCCACTTTTTTGACTCACAACTTGGTGCACATACCCTGCAATTTGTCTCAACATGTCCATTATGGCATTATTATACTTTCCTCTGCCTCGAACCATCTTTGGGTTCCTGCAAAATCGTAACCCTCTGCAAGTTATGAACTTCACTCCAATCTACCAAGGATGAACTTCACTCTGATACCACCTAGTGCAAGGGAGGATATGAAGAGCCAGGGTGAAAGGCACACCCAATTACCCAGCCACTTTGCGGAGTAAACACAACAGAAGTAAAAAACATAGAGAAAAACACCAAGGAGAGAAGGAACAACAAAATATATTTTATTAATTCATCCAATTACAACATACATGCCCGGCTATGAGGCCTTCCAGATTACGACCAACAAAATACAATTTTTTCTATCTTCTACCTTCTCATATCATCTTCTATCTACTTGCTCTACTAGACCTACTAAACCTACATATAGACATCTCTATTTATACTTGCCAAAGTGGCTTACAAAAGATTCTAGACTATTAGAAAGAAGGAAGGCCGACCACCAACAGTTTGCACACATCCCAAGACAAGATCCAAATATTAAATGCACATCCTAAAATTAAATACATAAGTCAGCTCCAAAAAGAACCAATCACAGACAAACTCGGTCAAAGAGAACCGAGCATCAGGTTAGCTCAGCATAGGAAGGAACGCTCGGCCAACACTAGATAGCTCGACACATAGAGATCGGCCAACACTGGACATCTCGACACATACTACAACTCGGCAAGAATTGCAACTCGACACTTACTGGAAGAATGAACAAAGATAAGTAGGATAGCAAGGCAACCCAGGATGCTCCTACATCATACCTCCTTGAGGAATGCAATATACCACCAGTCAATTTGGTGTTCAGAAAAGTGTGTAGCTTAAAATAATATTCAGTTTGAGTCATTTGAGAAGGAAAAAATATTACTCCAAGTAGTGTTAAGGGGAATTAAGCATCAATAGTGATGTTCTGAGAGTATGTAGTATGTAAATAGTGTGAAGTTTTATGGTATATATTTAGTATTAAACAATATTCACTTTCAAAATATTTTGCATACACAGTGAATTAAACATTGATAGTGACTCTTTCTACTCTAAAAAGTATTCGGTTTTGAACAATATGCACTTGCAAAATATTTTGCATCACCATTAAAAATTGATACTATCTCTTCCTACTCTAAAAGGTACATAGTATGTAAGTAGCACGAAATTTTGTGGTATATATTTGGTAGTGAACAATATGTACATTCAAAATATTATATATGTTTAATGTGCAATAGGTAAGTTGTATACATTCAATGAGTAATATCTAAGTTATGTACATTAAAGGTATTGTACACATATGGTAAGTAAAAGCTAAGCTATGTTAGTATTATTCTAGCATTATAGAATAATAATTAACATAGACTACTCCATCTATTTCATGAGTTCCACACTCGATCCACGAAGTTGTAGAATGAAAGCTTGAGATCCATGGAATTGTCAACTCCATAATATTTGGTGTAACATGATTCTCTTAGTGTGTCATAATATGCATCCAACACAGTGCATGTTAAATGGAATGTTTGTTTGACATCATGGAACATTTGAACTTGGTGATCTTCCAAACGTTGAATATGTTTACATTCCTATTTAAGTTGTTCAACTGTATAATGACAAATTTTGAAAATTTTGTTCATAAGGTTTTCAATATTATGTTCAGAGAAATCAGGCAAGTCGACTGAGACACGACCTATTAATGACATTGGGGATGCATTACACTCTTGGGACAATGATAATTCTTGGGGTGGGCTACTCGGGATGGGAACATTTTCTTGAGATTCTCGTGAGTGTGCCATAATGTTGCCTAACATCGACCCAATCAATGACAACTATTAATATGAGGTAGACATGGTAAATTCAATTTAGAAAGCAAATGTGAAAATATTTCAATTCAATGTGTGCATAAATTATTATTATATGGTATGATCAAATATTATATTTTAATTATATGATATTATTAAATATTAGTTTTTTCATGTAATGATTTCCAAAATAGTGGCAAATACTATAATATAATTTTAAACATAAGTATTTCTAAAATTCTATGATACTATTACTGCAATATTATGATGATTAAAAAAAATTGTAACACTTGTTTATTATGTTTTCGTATATGTTCAAACAAATATTTTTAATCTTGAATTTTAAATTTAAAATATTACTTATTTAATTGCTCCATAATATTCTTAATTTAAACTTTTATAGAAATTTGCTTAATTTCTTAACAAATTACAAATGCTTACAAGAGTGTTGTCAAAGTTTGTGTTAAAAAAATATGAACATCAAAACTATTCAAAATGATTCTACACCCTAAAAAGTTGAACTACTTTAATAAAAGTTAAAAAAAAATATTAGTTTCACATGACTTGTGTTAACCACAATTTTTTAAAATAAAATACAATTATATTTCACTCAAGCAAATGTTGTTAATGAGAAAAATTAAATGGTTTCAAACCATACGTCGCAGCGTATGGTACATAAAAATATTATTTCTTTATTTATGTTATAATAACATTTAATATAACTTATACATTAATAATATTAAACAGATTTCAAAAAAGTTAATGGATTTAAAATTAATACTTTTGTTGTCATTATTTATATATAATTGATTTGATCTATGTATACAATATGGTTAATGTTTTTTTATATACAAATAATTAATTTAGATGTATTAATTCATTATTATTTTCAATGTTAAAATATAATTTTTTTTCACAATTAATTTTTAATCTAATTATCTTTAAAATATTAAAATATGTTAAGTGTACAAATCCTGTAAAAAATGCTAACTAAATGTTCAGTATCTAAGGATAAAAAAAGAGAACCGATCATGTTTGGTTTTACACAACTCAAGAAAGCTAATTAAGTGTACAATAAGAAATGGTGATCAAGGGGGATCAATCCAATCTTGTATTGAATATTAGGAATAAAAAACCACCTCAAGACACATATGATTGACAACACCTTGAAAGAAGAGATGTCAATGCAATACTTGTGCTTGAACGATTTTGGTTCCTTTTTTTCTACTTAAAATGAAGGAAGATATATAAAGCTACTATGCAAAATGTCTAAGTATGAACTTGTTGAAGCTATAAATGATAAAAATATGGAGATAGAAGTGGATTTGTGTGTACCTGGATATGGAATAGGAAGTATGCTAATGCAAATTTCAATTTTTGACAGTCGAGATCCCGCAAAAACCTGTACTTGCAAACCTAGAACCTGTGAGATCTGTAACTTGCCTCTAGAATCAATTTGGGCCTATTTTGAAGGGTAAAGAATGTTTAAAACACCTTGTACCTAGGAACATGGAATTTTAAATGCCTTGTTCCCTAGGTTTCTACCTAAAACTTGCAAGGAAGCTTCGTCTAGTCTTGATCTATTCGGATTTTGCCTGATAGCTTTGTCACCTGTTCCTGCACACAGAAAAATAGGGAAGAAAGTTTGTTGGAAAGTTGGATGTGTTGCCATTGATTTCAATATGTCTACTATGATGATTTTGATGTCTATTATGTTTCTTGGATGTTTAATGTGAAGATCAGATGGTTTTGATATCTGTTACGATTTTGGTTGACAGATATGCAATTTCTCCAGTAACACTGAATGTTTAGATGAATGGTGATAGAAGGTTACTAAAGATGAGGAGTTGCACACCTCATGGGATGTTGTAGAGGTTTTATACATGCTTCATTTTTAGTTTGAGTTTCTAACATGATGAATTGATCAAGCTATGATTTCATAGATGAAGACTGGTTATTTTGCTGATGACTAGTGTTACAGAGTTACAAAGTTGCAGAGATTGCTTTTGTGCAAGTGTTGTAGATGAGAATTTTGGTTGCATAACTATGAATGTTTTAAGGACATATCAATGCGTCTACCATTCAAATGGTTTATGATTATGATGATCTGCAAGGCAGTTACAAGTATTTTAGTGAAGGATGATAATGTCCTTGAATGTTTATCATGTTTGCAAGTGGTTGATTCAGGAGTGTTTTGGAACACTTGAGGGTTGTCATTTATGGAAACATATCTGGTATGGATGATCGCTGGTGTGAAACACAGTTTTGGAGTTAGGATTACAAAATGACTAAGTACAAAATGTAGAATTACAGGGTCTAGGAGTACAGTTTTGGTCAGCGAAGATAGTATATGGTGAATGAAGACATGTGAGCTTAGAAGAAGCTATTTTGGAATGTATACGACCTTCAGTTAAGTTTTCTTATGTTTTGGTGTTGATCACAGTAAGTTACAGTATGATGAAGACATGCGAAGACAAAGTAACAATGATACAGGGCAGATGAATAGTCATGATGATTGAGGGAGTATAATGTGAAGTCCAAATGTGCTATGTTGGATTCAGATTGTGGACTACCTATATTTTTTAATATATGATCGCCGACTTTGTATCTTGGTTTTGTAAAACTATTGGTTCCAGTTTTGATGTATTTGGGAGCCGCTGAGTAATGTAATAAGATATATATATATATATATATATATATATATATATAAAATTGAGAAGTAGAGAGAAGGAAGAATTAATGTGGATGTGATGCAAATAGATAAATGAATGCATTGTGATATTAGAATCAAACATATGGTGATGCAAGCTACAACTGGAACTACATAAACATAACAGATGCTTGTATTGTTCACTATTGAGAAAATCATTGTAATGGAATCATATTCCTGATTGCATGAACAATGAGCTCAGTATATATATATATATATATATATAAATTGAGAAGTAGAGAGAAGGAAGAATGAATGTGGATGTGATGCAAACAAATAAATGAATGCATTGTGATATTAGAATCAAAAAAATGGTGATGCGAGCTACAACTGGAACTACATAAGCATAACAGATGCTTGTATTGTTCACTATTGAGAAAATCATTGTAATAGAATCATATTCATGATTGCATGAATAGTGAGCTCAGTATACCTTTAACAAGGTTTTGTATTCCTCTAACAAGGAAATGTACTAATGCAATAATCATCTCCTAACAAGGATAATATAATTTTAATGCATATTTGTGGGTACCATCCCCACCAGGTTTTCCCTTGGCCAGGGTTTCCTTGACAACAAATTCATGGTGTTATGAGTTCTGTGTTTTGTGTTTATGTGCTTTTCATTTCAGTATTTATCTGGTTAAGTTGGAATTTAATTGGTTTAAATTTAGTGTTGGAATACTGATTCACCCCCTCTCAATATTACTTAATCCTAACAATTGGTATCAGATCTATTGGCCCTTGGAGAGAAATCTTAACAACTTAAGAGAGATCAAAATGGATTCTGAAATTTTGGAGGAAAACTTTGAAGCAACACTTGAAGACCTTGATAAAGCTAAAGAAGAAAATGGTGACTATAAATTCAAATTGAGAAGAGTAGAGGGATTCATCAAGAAACTGAAAGAAAAACTTGAACTTTTCAGAAATCAGAGCCAAGATCATATGGATAAGATACAAGAAGATTCAGACAATGAGACATCATATCAGATAAAATAACTTGAACAAGAGAAAGATACTTTTAATCTTGATCATGAAACTACTTCACTACATATGGCTAAAGAAACTTAACAGGAAAAGGATGCTAGAAAAAAAATTGAAGAAGCCTTAAAATATGTTAATATTCAGATGGGACAAATGCAGACTGAACCCGATCACTACAAAAAAAATCTGGAATTAGAGAAATATAATCAGATCATAAAAGATGAACTTGTTGAGGCTAAGAAACACATTGAAAAACTTCATATGAGCAGTGATAAGGTTGATGAGTAGAGACGTAGACAGAAACCTAAAGGAGACATGAATAGAGTTGGCTTCAATGAATTTGAATGTCCAAAGAATCAAGAAGAAAAATATGAACCGAAGATTGATGGAGAAAGACCTACTCTTGAAAAACCTAAAGAACTGATCAAACCTTTCAAAGGTAGATTCTTTGGATGCAACAAATTTGGACACATGAAGAGAGACTGCAGAGGTAAAGCCCCTTTTAAATCCTTTTATTTTTATTGTAACAATTGCCAAGCATATGGACATAAGAAAGCAGAATGCAGGAAACCTGATCAATCAAGAATCAAACAAGATTATATTAGGGAAGAAACAACAACTAAGATAACATGTTACAAATGCAATAACTTTGGGCACATTGCAAAGTATTGTAAGTTGTAGGTTAATTAGAATAAACCACCTCCTACATGCTAAAAATATAAGAATCTAGCACATATAGAAATATTTTGTAGATATAATGGAACTGATAATAGAAGAGGACCACCGCCTTGTTAATATGAATTCAAAATAACTAAGAGGGAGGGGGGGTGAATCAGTTATCCTCAGGTCTAGATGTGCCCATATAAAACTTTAAATTAACTTCAACAACTCAGATCTGCCAGGCAGCAATAAACAATAAAAGTGTGCAGTTTACTGTACTAATGGAATAAGCTTGCAGAAACTTAATAGTAAAACACAACAATAACATTCACACATTTTGACACCATGATTTAACATGGAAATACAATATGGGAAAAACCACCAGTAACATGCTACCAAAATTTTACTCTTATGAAGTAATGCCCTGTGAGGAGCCAACCCTGTTAAAGGTTACAAAACACACTGTCAAATGTGACCTGGTTAAAGGATTTAATCACCCTATTAGGAGTGGCCTTGTTAGAGGACTTAGAACATTCCAATCTGAATGTCACCTTGTTCAGAGGATTTATACAATGATTTTTAGGTCAACCTGGTTAAAGGATTTGAACTGATACAATGGTTGGAAAGTAGTCAGCAGGTGTGATCTGATTCATACAACTTACTTTGCAAATCTAGATCCAGTTTCAACTCTAATGCTAATTCACTGAGTGGCCTGCATTCTCATCTCAAACTTCAGATCTGCTTGGGAATTCGTCAAGCAATCTCTCTTTGCTTCTCTGTTCAACCTTCCCTGCTTAGATCTTGCCAATCAGTCAATTAACCATGCAACACTTTGCATTCCACTTCGATATCTTAACAATAACCATAATAGGTTATATTATACCTCTTCATTTAGGTCAGATAAATATTTTTTTTCTTAATCAAGATCATAGATCTTAGGTTAGGTCAGATCCAATGGATCTTTCCATCTTTACATTTAATTTGCTTCTCCAATACAGTCATTAATTAACCATTGAATCCATGCACTAATAAAAGTTTCCCGTGCATTAAATGAATATGGACCAATCTTAATTAATAATGCATATCCCAATAAAATCAATTATGTCAGTCATAGATCTCAAATCTCATCAATAAACAAAATATTGTTGCTCGACCTTTCACTATCTCCCTCGGCATTTCACTGGCACTCGACATCATCTTTGCTTTGCTCGGCATCACCTTTCGCTTTTCTCAACATTGACCTTGCTTTTCTTGGCATTGACCTTCCAGTGAATTGTCAGTGCTAGATAAACAACGTATCACTTTGCCAAAGTGACAGATGATCAAGTACCTTGGTTTATACTCATAACTCAACCATTTCCTTGGTCTTCTTATTATCCCATTCTCTTCAAATATTCATCAATCAATGGATGAGGTACTCAAACATACATCAATAGTCTCACTAGTTAAAGTTTTACATCAATGAAAAAATAACAATTGTCTACATTATAGCAATCTTTCCAACAATCTCCCTCTTTGGCATTGATGGAAACACTAAACTATAAAACAATAATTTCCAACCAAAGTTACCATACAATCCAAAAAGTGCCTGTGTTCCTAATATGAACAAATCTTCATTAATGTCTTTAGCTTCATTCAGACTCCCTTTGTGTCTATAATCACACTGATGTTTTTAGCTTCATTCAGACTCCCTCTGTGTCTATAATCACACTGATGTTTTCTGTTACTATTCAACTCCCTCTTTTAGTAATATCTCCCTTGTATCTGTTGTTACCTATTGTTTTAGCAATAATCTCCCTCTTTGACAACAATGCCAAAGATTGACATCTTTATCATGTATATTTTTCTCTATGCTAAGCTTTGTATCATGTTGTTCCTGTCATCTTTGTGTATGACTAATTTACTTTTCTGTTCTCATTTTCCACTTCACATTTTTTAGGCAACATCCTAAAAATGTGACTTACTGTGCATCAATGTGTCAAGTGTTCTGATTAAAACATTTGATGCAACATTACCATTCAGTACTATTTAGTCTCAACTAGGGGAATTACACCCAATTTACCTCTTAGATACTCATGAGCATCCTTGGGTAACGCTTTTGTAAATATGTCTGCCAACTGTTCCTTAGTGTTCACATATTCCAGTCTCACTTCCTTGTTCTGTACCAGCTCCCTCAAGTAATGATACTTGATAGCTATATGTTTTTTCTTAGAGTGCATTAAAGGATTTTTAGAAATATTAATGGCACTCGTGTTATCACAATATATGACAACTAGTTCTGTGTGAAAGGAAACTTAGTGTGTGGAAAACAGTTCCCTATGCTAAACTCCTGAGAAGAGGATCATGCAAATTCAGATTTAACCCTTATTAACTATAGAATGATAATACAATAACATGCATACATAGAAAAATGAGAATGACACAATGATTTACCCTGGGGAAAACCTTTCGGTAAAAAACCCCAGCACTCCAAAACCTGCACAATGTATTAATCAAAACTATTACTATTTTTACAATACACTTGCAATGCAAGTTATTCCAAGAGATAATCGACACTTGAAGACAAATCCGACAGCATAAAAATGTTCCAATAATACACTAACTTCTAAATTAGATTCGCAACCCTAAAAAATGCTTATATCACGTGCTTCCCTTTTTAGGGAAACTTCCAAAGACAAGTGTATTAGGGTTTTACCATTCTCTGAGAAAATAGGAACCTGAACCCCACGGTTGTAGAAGAGTGTACAGTACTCAACATGATCAATTTCCACATGTCTTGCATGTCTTCACCCATCATCAAATATTCCACAATTAGCTCTTACAAATATTAATGACCATCATAGGAATCTGTCATAACCGTTTCAATCATGATTACCTTACACATTGTCCAAAGTGCCATAATTTGGAAAATATCAAATGTAAGGAAATATACAAGGTTGAGACACCTTATTCCTAACATTCTCCCACTTGTCGAACACCTTGTAAGAGCCAAAGGAAATAACAGGATTTAATTGATATAGGCTGAGATGCCCATAGACTCCGAACACCATCTGAACTTCTCTGTGCTCACAGGTTTTGTCAATGCATCCGCAACATTCTTTATTGTATCTACCTTCTCCAAACTTACCTTTCCATCCTCTACTAAATATCTCTCACAAATTGAAAATGCACATCAATGTGCTTGGTTCTGGCATGGAAAGTTGGATTCTTCGCAAGGCAAATAGCACTCTGACTGTCGCAACAAATTGTAATCTGTCCTGCATCAACACCAACATCCGAACATAGTCTCTTAAGCCAAATGGCTTCCTTACAAGCATGAGTAGCTACCATGTACTCTGGTTTTGTTGTGGACAAAGTGACCACAGGTTGTCTCTCACTCATCCAACTGATGGCACCACCAAACATAGTGAACACATATGCACTGGTGGATCTCCTGCTGTCAATGTCACCTGCCCAATCTGAATCCACAAACCCATGAATACAAAATAAATGCAGAGCTCCAGAAGAGTTTCCATGATAACATATGGAATACTCTGATGTACCCTTCACATATTTGAACACTCTCTTAACTACATCCTAATGTACCCATCCAGGTTTAGCCATAAACTGACTTAGGACTCCCACTACTTGGGCAATGTCTGGTCTAGTACAGACCATAGCATACATAAGGCTGCCAACTCCACTTGCATAAGGTACTTTTCTCATGTCCTCCACCTCACTAGGAGATTTTGGACAATCATCCATAGATAAATTTGTTCCCATAGAAACATGAACACACAATGGTCTGCAATTTGCCATGCTAAACCTGTCCAAAACAGACTTCAAATACTTACTCTGACTCAACCAAAGTTTTCTGTTCGATCTATCTCTGCTGATTTCCATTCCCAAAATATACCTGGCTGCCCCTAGATCTTTCATCTCAAACTGTGCTGACAACTGAGACTTCAAATTAGAAATCATACCCATACCCTTCCCAATCAATATCATATCATCAATATATAATGCAATAATAAGAAGGCAATCATTGTCAACTTTGAAATAAACACAATGATTTGATTTTGATCTCAGAAAACCAATCAACAACACAAAGGCATCAAATTTAATCTACCACATCCTAGGAGATTGTTTCAAACCATACAGAGACTTCTTTAATCTGCAAACCAAAGACTCTTTACCTTTTTGAATATAGTGCTCAGGCTGTGACATATAGATCTCTTCCTCCAAATCACCATGAATGAAAGTTGTCTTCACATCCATCTGTTCTACCTCTAAATCATACAATGCTACTAGAGATAACAAAAATCCAATGGATGTAAGCTTTGCAACATGAGAGAATATTTCACCATAATCAATTCCCTCCACCTGTGAATACCCCTTTGCAACCAATCTGGCCTTGTATCTCTCAACACTGCCATCTACACATAATTTCTTCCTAAACACCCATTTGCTTCCAATAGGTTTCCATACTTTAGGCAAAGGTACTAGGTCCCAAGTTTTGTTCTTCTCCAATGAAGCCATCTCATCATCCATGGCCTCAATCCAGGAACCTACATCTTCCATACCTATAGCCTCTTTCACAAATCTAGGCTCATC
>MU225309.1:1882623-1908916 GCA_018584345.1 Thuja plicata
TATATATATATATATATATATATATATATATAGATATAGAATAATGAATGTGGATGTGATGCAAATAGATAAATGAATGCATTGTGATATCAGAATTAGACAAATGGTGATGCGAGCTACAGCTGGAACTACCTAATCATAGAAGATGCTTGTATTTCTCACTGTTGGGAAAACCATTGTAACAAAATCATATTCCTGATTGTATGAGAAGTGAGCTCAGTATACCTTTAACAGGCTTTTGTATTCCTCTAACAAGGAAATGTACTAATCTAATAATTAGTTCCTAACAGGGCTAGGTCTCCTAACACAGAAAATATACTTTTAGTGCATATTTGTGGGTACCATCCCCACTGGGGTATTCCCTTGGCCGATGTTTCCTCAACAACAAATTCATGGTGTTATTAGTTGTGTGTTTTATGTTTATGTTATTTTCATTTCAGTATTTATCTAGTTAAGTTGGAATTTAATTGGTTTAAGTTTAAATTATTGTAATGTTGATTCACCCCCCTCTCAGTATTACTTAATCCTAACATATCATAAGATGTTGGTAAATCTGATGGGTGCAATATATTTGTTTGTTTGTTAGAGTTAAATGATTCCTTAGGATGATCTAGGATTATATGTCTGATGAGTTGGCAGTTTACATTGACCAAAGTGACCAAGTTCGATGAATCTAAGTTATGTTTTTGTGATCTTAGGCGACATGATTAAGAAAATATGATAAAATAGTTTATAAGATATTGGTAAATGTTTTAGGGTTATGATCATGATCTCAAGATATTACTAATGGATCTAAGGGATGTTTGGAAAGTGCGCAAAGATCCTGATGGTTGATTTTGGTACTGAAGAAAGGATGATTAGGGATTAGGTTTTTACTGACCTAGTTCTTGATAAATATGGTGAATTAGGGTTTGTTTGATGTGTCATATGTATGTGCCAGTGTTTTTTAGATTTTGTAAGTAGGTGTATGGTAGACAAACATTTTTGCAGATCTACTAAAGGCTGAATTACTTGTCTGTGATGTGGCAGAAAGAATTACAGCAAGGGATCTGACTGTACTGAAAAGGAACTCACCAAGGCATAGTGAGATGCTACTATACAGTTTATGAATTATCAGATTGGAGTCTGAATTTTTTTTGAAAGTCAGTAAGAATTTAAATTGTAAATGTAAGTTAGTGTGACTTCCTTAGGGTGGGTGCCCAAGGCAAATTGAGTAGTGAACTCTAGGCAATGTGCCTAAGTGCATGTGCATTCCTCATATTGTAATAATCTATACTTCTTAAAAGGTATCAATATTATCGTAGGTATAAGTCCCACCATGGTTTTTACCCTAGTTTGTCTTTCCATGATAAAAATATTTGTGCTATGTGGTGTTGATGTTTTCTGATTTGAGTTTTCATGCTTTACTTTTTGCAAATCATTAAAATAGTTTATGTGTTCAAGGGTTTTATGCATGAATGGTTTTAGGGTTTAAAAGTTTAAGTATTTTGGTAGAAACTAATTCCCCCCCTTAGTTTCTTGCTCCCTATTTCATACAATTGGTATCAGAGCTAGTCCCTTGAAGGAAGCCTAATAGCTTGAGGGAGATCCAAAGATGGCAGCATTCAAGAAAGATAGTCCAAGATTTAATGGAGCCAACTATGCACCATGGAAGAACTGAATGATTGTACATCTTATATGTATTGATGAATATTGTTGGAGGATTACATAGAATTCATTTATCCCTCCTCAAAATCCTACAACTCCTGATGAGATCATTGATGCAAAAGAAAAAATTAGGCCTAAGGAAGCTTTGCTAAGGCATTGAAAAATCCAGAGATGACTAATGTTATGAAATTGGAGATAACTAATCATATATGGGAGAATTTGGAGACTCTTTATGAAGGAGACACAACAGTGAAGATGGAAAATTTGCAAATCTTGAAAGGAAAACATGAATCCATGAAGATGAGAATATCTCCTCTTACATTTTGAAGGTAAATGAGATAGTATGTGCTATTAGATGTGTTATAGGAATACTTGATCAGGATGAGATTCTTTCTTAAGTTTTGAGATCTTTAGCTCTTGCCTATGAAAATAAGGTCAGCTATTGAAGAAATAAGGACAATGAGTAATGTGACAAGAGAAAAGCTAGTTGGGAAGCTTACAGCCTTTGAGTTGAGTTAAATAAGTGGTGCACTACCCAAAAATGAGACAACCTTCAAAGCCACTATGACTGGAAGGAACATGTAGGGATAAGATATGATAGAGAAACCTTCAAGGAAGTTGTTAAGATGGGAACCAAAGTTGAAGGACATAGAAGATGAAGATACAAAGCTTGAAGAAATGGAAGCTAAGTTTGGAAAAAGGATGTCTTCTAGAGAAAGAGCTTGTGCTGGAAGTAAGTACAAAGGAAAGTTGTCTTTCAAATGTTTTTCATGTGGTAAGGTTGGACATTATACATCTAGGTGTCCTACTAGATTTACTAAGTATAGGTATGAGACTAAGCCTAGAGAAAGAGTATGTTATTATTCCATAAATGATGAAGGAATTACTGATAATGAATCTGATGAAGTTGATAATGACGATGATGAAGTTACTTTCATTGTTGTAAAGGAAGAAGGTAATAAATTTTATAGTCTTAAGTCTGCTATTTCTCTGATTTCTATTAAAGAAGATGATTTTAACTCTAAATATTTTGTGTCTTCTATTGCCACTAAGTATATTGTTGAAGATAAATCTTTGGCCACTCAATTTTTCAAAGAAGATAAGTGGGTGATTGATAGTGGATGCTCTCATCAAATGACTAATGACAAGAGAAAATTTGTAAGCTATGAGAAGTATGATGGTGGTGAAGTGAAATGGGGTGAAAATTATGGAGGTAAGATAAAAGGTAGAGGTTCTATTACTTTGGATGGAAAAAGAAACACTAATGATGTACTGTTTGTAGAAGGTTTGAAACATAATCTTCTCAGTGTTGGTCAGCTAATGGACAAGGGCTATTATTTTCATTTCAAAAATGACATGTGCAAGATCTTAAATAATTATGGAAGGGAGATTGCCATTGGATCCAAGACAAGAGGTAACATATTTATTTTGAATAGTGGTCAACAGACTTGTTTGATTTCTTAGATGAAATCTGGTTACGACATAAGAGGTTATGTCATGTGAACTTTGAAAATATTGTTTCTATAAGTTCTAATTTTTCTATTAGAGATTTTCCTAAGATGAAGAAGCCATCTAACAGTTTTTGCACGGAATTCCAATCGGGTAAGCAAGCAAGAACTAATTTTCACTCTAAGAAAGAAAATTCAAATGGATTGCTTGATCTTGTCCATACTGATTTGTGTAGTCCTAAAAAGATTAAAATCTTGCAAGGAGACACATACTTAATGCTACTGATTGGTGATTATTCAAAGAAACTATAGGTGACCTTCTTGAATGAGAAGTTAGAAGATTTTGGTAAGTTTAAGGCCTTCAAGTCAATGGTGGAAAATGAGACTGGCCTAAAGTTGAAGAAGTTGAGATTAGACAAAGGCAGAGAATTTACATCAAACTGTAGACACCCAAAAATGGATAGACTTGTGAGTTCACATTTAAATACTAATTATTCTTCTTTTTAATTAAATGGTTCTATAATTTTTTAATTAATCATCTTAATTCTTCTATGTTCTAATCTTTTCATCACTTAATCATTTCGCAATATTAATTAAATAATCAATCTTAATTAATTAATTAATTGGTCTTTATCAGTTAATTAAATTCAATTTCTAAATTCTCATAGTTTAAATAATTATTTGAATTAGCTAATTATTTCGTCTCAATTAAATTAATAACCCAAAATTAATTTAATTTAATTTCTGACTAATTTCTATTTAATTTCATTTAATTTAGATTTAATTATGCTTTCTTCTAAATTGAATTTTTAATTCAGTTTTAATTCTAAAATCTTCTAAAAAAATAGAAAAAACAATTTCATGAGGAATTAAGAATTCTGAAAATCAAAAAGAGCTTTAAATCAATAAAATCATTTAATTATCTTCAAAAATTGGAAAATTTGAAAATCATTATTTTAATCAAAAATTCAATTGCTTTTTGGAAACTATTTCTCCAAATTGATTTATGTTATCTTCTTTCTTTTTCTCGTTGAAAATGGAATTTCTTCATCTTCATTCCATCTCTAATTATCTTGTCCATTCAATCTACTTTCACAGGATCAATCTCAATCCTCGACCAGTCTAAAATCTCTATTTAAACCTTTGTCATTCTCATTTGAAAGGAACCTGATCTTGACCCTGATTTTGAATGTTTTGAGAGCACAATCTTTTATGCAGGTTTTGGAACTGATTGCAATCAATATACATCAATCACTTTATCATATTTCTTGAATATTCCAAGTCAAAGCATTGTTAGTGTCAACTTTGAGCACCATTCAAACAACGTTTCAAGAGAAGAAGAGAGAAGCAACATAGGCTTGAATTATCTATATTAGTTTGTGCTTAATTGTTTATTTGATTTCCAAAAGATTAGATTTTATTTCTATTGTTTATGGGGCTTTATGTTTATTATTACTTCATTCTTTGATTAGTTCGGTGCTATTAATCCTCTATTTAAGCTTGTGTAGATTTTATCCCATACACTTTGGTGAACCCGACATGAACTTACAACCCAAAAAATTGCTTGCAGACAACCAATAGAATCCCCCGATCTTGGTCGTACGGTCGAGATTTCATCATTTATTTTATTCTCGAGGGTTTTTTGTTATTTCATAATTGACAAAAATTTTTTGCAATCGCAAACTATATTTCACAATTGCACCATTTATTACCACAACCATGTCTGGTTATTTCACAAGTGAATTGTTAATTTTCCAATTGATTACTCTATTTTTAAGCCTCTTTTTCTGTAGGATTTCAAAATTGACAGATATATTTCACAACTGACAAATATATTTTGCAATCGAAAAAAGAATTTCGCAATCATAGTAACTATTTCACAATCATGGAAACTATTTCACCATTGCCACAATTATTTTGCAATTGCTCGGTTTTATCCTTTTTATGTTGTTTTGGGTATTTGTTAGAACAAGTCTTTTTTCTCCCCATTTGCTTTGTCCACGTAACAACCTTGAATTTTTCTAGCACAAGTATTTTTATCTCTTCATTGGTGTTGGGACATTTTTTCATGTCAATGTCCCACTTATTTAACCATTCCTTATTCTGCCTCATCCGTGTATTGTTCTTGCAGTCTAATCTCATGAAGCCTCCATGAGGAACATATCTACGTCAGTCAAGAGAATGTCATACATAATTATTTATTTGTAGTTGAAAAAATAAATAGACAATTTTTTTTTTAAATTTTTTTTATGGAGGGTTTAGACTTGCAAGGCTGCCTAGGAAAGACATGAAGCCTGGGAGAAACCAAATAGTGAAGGCCACCACAGAAATGTATTAGCAATCCGATACGGGTGCACTCATTCCTGAAAACCTCTTCAGATAAGAACCAAGGACTGAGGGGTATCCATTCCGCCAAATTCACCTGGGGCACGATCCCAACCTCATCCCTTATGATGTCAAAGCCTTGCACTCAACAAGAATTGATCCTTGGTGGGCTCATTTAGAACCATTCAACTTCACCAGTAGACCAAGGGCCCATTGACATAAATAGACAATTTGAAAAATGATATCAATATTAAACTTCAAGTACTTTCTATGCTTTATAAGTCATAGACTTGTATGCTTTATATTTCATTATTTATTAATTCTTATAGTATATTTTCTTAATAATTATCGACTTGTTAATACATTCCTCCAAAGAAACACATTTATATAATTTTGTGAAAAATAATCTATATTTTTTACACTTCAAAATAATTAAGCTGTTTGTCTGTTCTATTATCAATTATTCTCTTTTCCTGTCTACATAATAATAACAATGTCATTCTGACAGTATCAAAAAAAACATACAGATAATGATATTTCATTGTGATGGGGAAACACCTAGTTATTTGTTCTCAAATGTCAGCAGTCAATCATTGAGGTGAGAGAACAATATATTTTCGTTAACAATAAAAAAAATTGCGGCCCACAAGAGCGTTCAATAAAAGATAAAGGTAGGAATCCAAAAAGTTAAAAATGGATAGAATAAAAAATCTATCAAAATAAAAGGCTCATTTAAAAAAAAAATTCTCCGCCACATCCAAATAAATGGAAAGTTTTTCCTAGGTCAATAAATCTTTTGAAATTTAAAACAATTGATGAAAAATTATAGCTGGTATGTCTTCAAAAGGATGTAGTAATAGTTGGTCTGAGTTCTCTCTTTTATTTTATAGTAAGTAGTGTATATAATTGTGTGTGTTTGTTTCTCATAAGCTCTTTGGTAGAGCCTTCTGGTATCTATTATATATATTGTTTCCTTTTAATTAATATATATTTATATACATTTTCAAATAAAATATAATTGTATATATTTTTAAAGACATTATATTTTCAATGTCAGTCTTTATTATTACATTTGAAAGTTTCTAGATGAATGTTTAAACATTTTTATTTTCGTTTAGGATAATATAATTATAGAGATCCAAATTTTTTTATTAACATTTCAGATCATACAAAATTATCTATTACAAAAAAAAGAAGAGTGATGGGAAAATATACACGTTGAAACCCAAGCATCTTTTTCTTTTTCAGAAAATTAGAATTATTGATCGCTCTCTTATGAAACACCTATCTTATAATCTTTCCATTTATTCATTGCGTGCTCAAATATAAATTAAATGTTTTGATTGTGATGTGTGGAAATACTTCTGTTAGAGTGATTTAGAATAACTGAGAGGGGGTGAATCAGTTATCCAAGGTCCAGATTTACCAATTGAAATTTCAAACACTTCAACCAACTCAGATCAACTCAGTAATCCACTCGGTCTCTATAGCATATGATCAACAATATAAACTTGCAGTATATTATCCTAATGTAATCAACTTTGTATAATATAAACTCTTAAAAGTACAACACATCAAAAAACATTCACACAAGTATGACACTAGGATTTAATGTGGAAACCCAATATGGGAAAAACCACTAGTAACATGCTACCAATTTTTCACTCTTCTGAAGTAAGCTCTATGAAAAGCCAGCCCGGTTAAAGGTTACAATACACACTGTTAAATGTGACCCAGTTAAAGGATTTAATCGCCCTGTTAAAAGTGAACCTTGTTAGAGGGCTTAGACCATTCCATTAGAATGTCACCTTAATTAAAGGGTTTAACAATATGACTGTTAGGTAAACCTTGTTTCAAAGGATTTTGCAACTGATACAATGGTTAGAAAGTAATAGAAAATTGTGATCTGAAACATACAACTCACTTTGCAAATACAGATCCAATTATAGCTCAAATGCTAATTCTCAAAAATCCTTCAAGAAATCACCACTGTGTAGTCCTGTACTGCTCTCTTCAACCTTCTCTTCCTTCGGCTAGATTTTCCCAATCAGTTGAATTAACCACATACCACACACTTATCATAACCTTCAATTAGGTTAATCTTATACCTCTCTGATCAGGTAGCTTGATCCATTGCCGCTTAATCATCACCGTAGATCTTAGGTTTAGGTCAGATCCAACGAATCCTCCCATCATTTTGTTTCTATCTACATTGTAGAATATAACCTAAAACTCCTTCTTGAATCCATATATAAAAATGGTTAAACATATATTAAATGCTCATTTAATTCTCCACAACAATCATCCTTATCTTAAATACGCTTGACATATCCCAAGAAAATCAACTATGTCAACTGGGATCTCAAATCTCTCTTAAAATGTCATAATACTTACACTCAGTCAATATTGTGCACTGTCACTCAGTCATCTTTGTGTAACTCAGTAATTCTCTGACACTCAACACATATTGATGCTCAGTCGACACTAAAATTTTCTTGGCATATACTGGCGCTTGGTTGACACTGGCATCACTCGACATTACTCGACACAAATTGTTCTGAACTTATGTTTCTTAATCTTCTGCTCTGTAACTCAGTCAAGACTAATCTTGTAGTCATCCAAACTTCACTTAGACTTAAGATAAACAATAAATTACCTTGTCAAGTTGTGATCTCATCAAGTACCCATTGTAGTTTCACATAACTCAACCATTTCATCAGGTCTTCTTGTTATCTCTCCTTTTAAAATCTTCTTCATCAATCAATTGTTATGACACTTTACAAGATAGCAACTATCTTACTAGTTAAGGTTTGACATCAATGGAAATATAAAAATTGTTTCAATTGTAGTTTCCAACAGTCTCCCTCTTTGGCATTGATGGAAAAAACATGCAAACAAACAACATATGCAAGGTTCCCAAACAATCCAAAAACTATGTTTTGTAAACAAATTTTTATTAATGTATTTAGCTTCATTCTGATTCTCTCCAATATAAATATTGTCTCCCTCTTGGATAGATTTATCTCTGTATCTTATCTCCCTCATTATTTATTTATTTCTCAAATAGTATATCTCTTTCATAGTCATTTCTCTCTCTTAGTGTCTTTCCTTACTGTACATTTCTCTCAAGTTTTCTCAAGTATTTCTCCCTCTTTGACAAAAATGCCAAAGACATACATCTTCAACATGTAGATATCTCTGTCTCAGGTTTCTGAATTCTATTCTCCCTCTATCTTCTTTCTTATGAATGATCAACATATTTTTCTTAACACTTCACAGCTTTAAATGACTCCCAATGTGTGACCACCTTTTTGCATCAATCTGTCATATATTCTATGTAATATATTTGATGCAACCACTCCATGTGATCTTAGTTAACCTCAGATAAGGGAATCACCCCTAATTTGCCTCTTAGATACTCATGACAATCCTTAGGTAAATCTTTAGTAAATATATATGCCAACTATTCCTTTGTATTAACATATTCAAGTCTTACTTCTTTCTCTTGTACCAACTCTCTCAAGTAATGATACTTGATAGAAATATGCTTAGTCTTTGTATGCATCACATGGTTCTTTGAAATATTAATAGCACTAATGTTATCACAAAAAATAACAACTGGGTCTATGATTTGTTCCTTCATACCTTTCAACAATTGCTTGATCCATACTATGTTTGAACAATTCACTGCCGCTGTGACATATTCAACATTTGTTGTAGATTGAGAAATACAGTTATGTTTCTTGCTTGTCCAAGAGACTAATCTATTTCCTATAAAGAATGCACCACCACTTGTTCTCTTTCTATCATCAACATTACCTGCACAATCCACATCTGTGTTAACTTTCAGTTCAAACTTCTCATTCTTCTTGTAATACAATCCATAGTCCTTTGTTCCCTTCAAATATCTCTGAATCCTTTTCACTGCCATTAAGTGACTATCTTTAGAATTTGCAAAAAATCTTGCAACAATCCCAACTATTAATGCAATATCTAGTCTACTGTGTACAACATATTTTAGTCTTCCAATCATTGATCTATACTGAGTTTGATTCACTTCAGCTGTCTCATCAGTCTTTGATAGTTTATGTCGAGTAGCTAGAGGAGTACTTATAGGTCTAGAGTCCTCCATGCCAAAAGTCTTCAGTATCTCCTTGATATACTTAGATTATGTAATGTAGATACCTTTCTTCATTTGATATACTTGCAAACCAACAAATAATTTGACCTCTCCAAACATAGACATCTCAAATTTAGTTTGCATATCTTTTTCAAATAATTGGCGTAAAACATCTTGTCCTCCAAATATTATATCATCAACAAATACTTTAGCTAACAATATCCCTTTACCTTTCTCAGACTTTAAGTACAGATTACTGTTGTCATTTTTTCTTGTAAATCCAATTTTGACTAAGTAATTATGCAATCTCTCATACCATGCTCTAGGGGATTTCTTCAATCCATACAATGCTTTATGTAACTTGCAAACCATATTCTTCTTTCTTGAATCAACAAATCCTTCAGCTTCTTCAATGTATACCTCTTCTTCCAGCATTCCATTCAGAAATGTTTATTTTACATCCATTTGATATAGTTTGAATCCTTTGTAAGCTGCATAAGCCAGTAGAGTTCTAACTCCTTCCAATCTTGCAACTGGAGAAAATGTCTCACCATAGTCAACGCCTTCTTCTTGTGCATAAAATTTGCATACCAGTCTGGCCTTTTTTCTTATAACTTCTCCATGTTCATTCAACTTATTTCTAAATACCCACTTTGTTCCAATAAAATTCTTGTCCTTTGGTCTAGGTACTAGTGTGCAAGTTTTGTTCTTCTCAATTTGTTTAATTTCTACATTCATGTCCTGTATCCAATCTTCATTTCCTAAAGCATCTTTCACTGATTTCAACTCAAATTCACATAATAAACATGTCTAATTTTTCAATTTGCTTCTTTCCATGACCTCTGAACCTTTATCGTCAATAATTTGATCTAGATTATGATGTCTTCTTACATATTTTGCTAGTGTAGATTATGATGTCTTCTTTGCTCTTGCTGTTCATCCTCAGATTCATCATCAAAGTTAATTTCAGATTCATTTTGTGGCTCTTCTTCTTCTTCCTTGGAAGTCTCCTCTTGATGCTCGACAACGTCTTTCTGTATCTTGAAATTTTCTTGTTGCTGCTTTGCAACATCATTCTGTTGTTCAGTAGCTTCTTTTTCTGGTTCAGGTACATTGCCGAGATCTCCTTTGTTCATATAAATGAAAGATTTGTAATCTTTAGGTTCTTGCTTACATTCCACTTCATTCTTTTCTGCATATTCATCAATTCTAACATTTTCACTTTCCACAACTTTGCTAGTGTTAGAATTCAAACACTTATACGCTTTGCTCTTAGTGGAATAACCCAAGAATATGTCTTCATCACTTTTAGCATCAAGTTTTCCATTTCTATTATCCTTCAGTATATAAAATTTGCTCCCAAAAAATTTAAAATATTTTACATTAGGTACATAACCATACCATAACTCATAAGGTGTAATATCAATACCTTTCTTGACATGTACTCGGTTCAAGGTATAGACTGTTGTACTTACAACTTCTCTCTAGTACTTTTGTACAACATTCTTTTCTATCATTAGTGTTCTAGCACAATCTATTATTGAATTATTCCTTCTCTCAGCTATGCCATTCTGTGGGGGAGTCCTTGGAGAAGACATCTATCTTTAATTCCTCTATCATTGCAGAATAAGTTGAACTCATTTAATATAAACTCTCCTCCTCTATCAGATCTCAGACATCTCAAGTTCTAACCTGTCTCTTTTTCAAATTTTTCCAAATACCACTTAAACAAATGAAAAGCATCATATTTTTCTGTGAGAAATATTACAATCATCATTCTAGAGTAATCATCAACAAATACTATGAAATATTTATCACCTCAGTAGCTTTGTACACCAATAGATTCACAAAGGTCAGTATGAACCAATTCCAAAACATCATCTGAAGTATAGGTTTTTCTCTTAAAACTAGACTTTTTCATTTGCCCAACTGACATTGCTTACACATAACATTATCAGGTTTCTTTAATCTTGGTAACCCTCTTACTCTTTTCATCTTATTAATGTTTACCAAATTTTCAAAGTTCACATGACATAACCTCTTATGCCACAACCATATATCATCATATTGTGAAAAAAAACATGTCTCATCAGATAAATCTAGATAGAATAAATTACCTCTTGTCTATTCTCCACTTCCAATCAGTTCACCAGTAGCATCAAAGATCTTATCTTTTCTGTGATGAAACTCAACTCAGTATCTAGAATTATTTAACTGAGAAACACTCAAAACTTTATAGTTAGTCCTTCAACCCAATAGGCATTGTCACATATGATTGTATCAGTTTGTTTTATTGATCCTTTTCCTTTCACAGGACATGGTTTGTCAATACCAAACTTAACACTACCACCTTTGCAATAGTTTAAGGTTTCAAATTTACTTTTATCACCAGTCATGTGATGTGAGCAACCACTATAAATTATTCATCTATCACCTTTACTCATATAAGAAATAAGTGCAGTTTTCTCATCATCATCAGAATCATCTTTCATAGCTACATAAACAACTTCTATATCACTGTTATTAGATTTATCAGATTCACTATCAATTTCTTCTTCAACAATATAGCAAGATTTCTTACCTTTGTCTTTATAGTCCTTATACTTTCTGAAATCTGTATCATCCCTTTTGTCTTTATACTTACTTTCTCTTCTCTCATCCTTGTCATTCCTGTTAGGACATCTTGCAACTATATGGCCAACTTTGTTACATGAAAAATAGATTATACAAAGTTTACCTTTGAATTTTCCTCTTCCTCTCTGTAGTTTTCTAGCCATAAGTGCTTCAAGTGCTTCAAGTTCATCAAGATCTTCATCAGAAGTGTCACTGTCGCTATTCACATGTCTTTCTTTTCCTTTTCTTGATTTATGAAGAGTCAATTGTGATTTAAATGTAGAATCAACATGGTTAGGAGTGAAATTATCAAAATTTGACATTTCAAAAGTAGTAAGTCTACCAACTAGACCTTCCAGAGTTAAGTTGTTACTAGGAATACATCTCAGTTCTTTTATAGTAGATACTCTAATAGCATATATAGGAAGTAAGGTTCTCAGTACCTTGCTAATAATAGTATCATCACTAATAGTTCCATTAGCTCCTCTAATAGCATTTACAACCTCCTTAACTCGGCTACATTACTAAAAAATAGTTTCACCATCTTGCATTATCATTTCATCAAAATTACCTCTAAGGATTTCAGATTTGGATCTTAGTACATTTGTATCACCTCCATAGATAGTTGCTAGTGTATCCCACATTTCTTTTGTAGTTCTGCAATCTTTTATATCTTCAAATTCAGGATAGCTTAGGGATGATGCAATCTCCAACATTACTTGGTCACGTTCTTGTTTTTATTTCACCTACTGATCTGTCATACATGCAAGAAATGTTATGAAATCATGTTCCACATAGTATTTTTCTGCATCTCCAATACCAACTAGGTGTAGCTTCATCAAAATTTTCCATGCAGGGAAGTTCTCCTTGTTCACCCTTGGTACCTCCTTTTCATACATCTTGATCTTTAGCTTCAAGTACCTTCAAAATTTTCTCTACAAGCACCACAATAGCTCTGATACAAATTGTTATAATAATTTAGAATAACTGAGAAGGGGGGGGGGGGGTGAATCAGTTATCCAAGGTCCAAATGTACCAATTAAAATTTCAAACACTTCAACCAACTCGGTCTCTACAACATATGATCAACAATATAAACTTATAGTATACTGTCCTAATGTAATCAACTTGAAGAATATAAAACTCTTAGAAGTACAACACATCAAATAACATTCACACAAGAATGACACCATAATTTAATGTGGAAATCCAATATGGGAAAAACTACCAGTAACATGCTACCAATTTTTCACTCTTCTGAAGTGAGCTCTGTGAAAAGCCGATCCAGTTAAAGGTTACAATACACACTGTTAAATGTGACCCAGTTAAAGGATTTAATCACCTTGTTAAAAGTGAGCCTTTTTAGAGGGCTTAGACCATTCCATTAGAATGTCACCTTGATTAAAGGATTTAACAATATGACTGTTAGGTCAACCTTGTTTAAAAGGATTTTGCAACTGAAACAATGGTTAGAAATTAACATCAAATTGTGATGTGAAACATACAACTCACTTTACAAATATAGATCCAATTATAGCTCAAATGCTAATTAACTGACTGGCCTTCATTTTCACCTCTATCACTCTAATCTTCTCAGAAATCCTTCAAGAAATCACCAATGTGCAGTCCTATACTACTCTCTTCAGCCTTCTCTTCCTTCTACTAGATTTTTCCAATCAACTGAATTAACCACATACCACACACTTATCATAACCTAAAATTAGGTTAATCTTATACCTCTCTGGTCAGGTAGCTCGATCCATGGCCGCTTAATCATCATTGTAGATCTTAGGTTTAGGTCAGATCCAATGAATCTTCCCATCATTTCATTTCCATCTACATTGTAGAATACAACCTAAAACTCCTTCTTGAATCCATACATAAAAATTGTTAAATATATATTAAATTCTCATTTAATTCTCCACAAAAATCATCCTTATCTTAAATATGCTTCACATATCCCAAGAAAATCAACTATGTCAGTTAGGATCTCAAATCTCTCTTAAACTATCATAATACTGACACTCAGTCAAATACTGTGCATTGCCACTCGGTTATCTCTGTGTAACTCGGTAATTATATGACACTCGACACATACTGATGCTCGATCGACACTAAAATTTTCTCAGCATATACTGGCACTTGGTCGACACTCACATCACTCGGCATTACTCAACACAAAATGTTCTAAACTTATGTTTCTTAATATTCTTCTTTGTAACTTGGTCAAGACTAATCTTGTAGTAATTCAAACTTCACTTAGACTTAAGATAAACAATATATTACCTTGTCAAGGTGTGATCTCATCAAGTACCCATTGTAGTTTCACATAACTCAACCATTTCACCAGGTCTTCTTGTTATCTCTCCTTTTCAAATCTTCTTCACCAATAAATTGATAGGGAACTTTATGAGATAGCAACTATCTGGCCAGTTAAGGTTTGACATCATTGGTAGTATAACAATTGTTTCAATTATAGTTTGCAAAAACTGAATGGTTGCGTGTTAGAGTAAAGTATTATATTTAATTCACCCCCTGCGTAGGGCAAAACTTAAACTAGCAATCACACCTTAGGGTGCAATAGGCACGCCGAAGGGATATTCAAATTTAATTAGGGAAAATATTTGGTCTATTTTTTTCATATATTTTTGCAAATAATAAGGTCAGTTGGAAGACTATTTAGTCCATGATGTTTTTTGTGAGATAGGTTTGAATAGAGAAGTGATAGCTACATAAATAAATTAAAAAATATCTAATTAGGAAGATAATCATGCTCCATTACCATAAAATTTAACCTTAAACCTTATCACAAACATTAAACCATAATCCTAATCCTAAATAAGATCATAACCCAAACTCTAAATACAACTCTAACCCTAATCATGACGTAAACCTAAACCATAATCCTAACCCTAAGCCTAATAAAACCCCTAACTTTAACCATAGAACTAGAACCATATTCCTAAATCTAACCTCAATCCTAACCTTAACCCTAACCATAAGTAAAATCCTAACTCTAACCATAATACTAACCATGATGTAACCCTTTACCCTCACCGCAATTATAATCCTAAACTGTAACCCCAACCCTATCTCTAACCCAAACATCAAACCCTAATAAAAAACAAGATCATAACCCAAACTGTGAACTCAATCCTAACCCTAACCATGGTGTCAACCTAAAATTTTATCCTAACCCTAACACTAAATATTAACCCTAATCAAAACCTAACCCTAACCATAATTACAACCATGATATAAATGTTAACCATAATCGTAATCGTAAACCCTGATCTTAATATTAAGCAAGATCATAATCCAAACTTTAAACATAACCCTAACCCTAATCATGACATAAACCTAATCCATTTCCTCTCCCTAATCATAAAAAAACCCTAATTTTAACCATAAAACTAACCATATTCCTAAATCTAACCTCAATCCTAACCTTAACCTTGATCCTAACCATAATACTAACCATGATGTAACCCCTTACCCTAACCATAATTGTAATCCTAAACCCTATTCACAACCCTAATTCCAACCCTAATTCTAACCCTAACTCTAGCCTCTGGAGGGAGAGGGAGAGGGAGAGGGAGAGGGAGAGGGAAAGAAAATGATTTGTTAAAAATGAAATATAATAAAATATGAATATAATAAATCTAATTAATGTTAACAAACAATATTAACATTAATTGAAAGATAAATACAAAATTTTGAAAAAATATATTATTATACAGCTGACCATAAATATAATTAAATTCTTAAATAAAATAATTTTCTAAAATTATAACTATAATTATAATAAAATATTAAAAATAAAAATAAAAAAGCAAAAAATAATATTTAATTAAAAACATATTATAATTTACATATTATTAAGATTTTATATATTAAGTTAATATATTATACATAATAATATAACAATTATTCGATTAAATAAATATTTTATATTCATTATATGATATTGTATTTGTATTTAATAATTTTAATATAATATATAATAATAAATTTAATTATTATGTTATAATAAAATCAAATTTACATTATATTAAATATAGTATACAAAAATAAATATTCAATAAATTTTAATCTTAAATACAATAATTAATAAATAATATAACCATTATATCATTATAAAAAATAAATTTATATTTTAATAAGTACATGTGTTACGTGAATAAATAATTCGTTTATTGAAAATAAACATATAATTTAAAGATGAATTTCAATAAAGTTAAAGTGACTTAAAAATGTTTATGAGAATAAAAAATAGAAAATAAGGAATTATTTTGGATGAAGTGAGAACATTATAACAAAGGTTTTTACCGAGTCAAAGTGGTAATTATTAAATCATTCCTATTAAAAATTATATTTACTCTCTTATTATATACCTAAAATAATTTAAAACCTAATATTAAAATTTTTCATAAATGTGATGGTTCATGAAATTTGTATCCCCTCCAAAGTGAAATAACGATGCAATGAGTTTTTTAAAATTATTATTGTAAAAATAATCACGCTGAAGGAAAAGAACGGGGTGCTAAAAAGGAAATAGGGTGAAAAAAATAAGAAATAGGTGAACGAGGGAAACAAAAGTACCGTGAATGGAGAAAAGAAAACATTTGTCGAGTGAAAAAAATACAGAGAGCATCGATGGTTAAAATCGTTTCAATCGTCTTGCAAGCTTGATGAATGTTGGGAACACTAGATGTAAAAGTTAGATGAAGCAGGGAAAACATTTTATGGTGCCGAGTAAGACCTATAGAAAACCCGGTGTGGGTTCTCCCACTAAAAATCCTGTCAGCTGACTAGAATATTTTAGATTTGGGCATTTTTATTACATTTGTTTAAATTGGATTTTGGCGTTAAATTGGTTGAATTTTGAACATACATACAACACAAATTAATTGATCGTGAACAATAGTTCTATTTTCTGGTTTAAGATATTAGCCACCACAAAAAATAATTCTAATACTATAGAAAACCATATTGGTCACACCAGGTTTTTAAAAATTTGTATATTGCTTATTACAAAGTCTTTTTGGGTAATGATATGCTTCTTAAAGACGTTATGTAAAGATGTGTTGTTGTGATACAAGGTATTGGTATATGATGTTTTCTTAGTCAATCAATCATAGAATTGCATTATATATCAAATGCCATGAAAGGGCATGATAGGGGAAGCAAGATTGTATAACTTGGTGTCTTTATTAGTGTATTTTATATACCAGTCAATCAATCATAGAATTGTGTTATATATCAAATGCTATTAAAGGAGAAGATAGGGGAAGCAAGATTGTATAACTTGGTGTCTTTATTAGTGTATTTTATATACAAGTCAATCAATCATAGAATTGCATTATATATCAAATGCCATGAAAGGACAGGATAGGGGAAACAAGATTGTATAACTTGGTGTCTTTATTAGCGTATTTTTTATACCACAGGTGTAGACCAATATTAGAATTTTACATAGGTTTCCAATATTAGTGTGTTTGATAGCATATGTTGAAGAAAATTTCTTAATCATAAAGCCTAGCTAAAAGCTAACATTTCATAGGATGGCTTTTACAATTATTCTAAAACTAATATTGGAAGTACTCGTAGGAAAAATATTAATAATTGATTTGAATTAAAGTATTGTATGTACTTAAAAGAAAAAATTTCCATATCATAACATGAACATTTCCATATCATAACATGAACATTTGAATGGAAAGAAGTGTTTGGAATGTGTGATTGCTTAATTTAGTTTGTTTGGTGCTTTACCTAGGGCTATATGTTTTCTTGGTACACATTGATATTGTATGTTCAAGTATATAGTGTACGAATTCTATGTAAAGCAACTTAAAAATATAAATAGAAAATAGAGAAATAAAGAAAGACGGTGTGGATCAAGTCTTCTTGTGGAAATTGAGGATCTGATCTCGAACCAAGCCATCGCAAGCAAGTCGATACATAGGCATGTGTCATTATAGGTATGTGTGTTGGGCTAAAACTTTGTTGGTCAAATGTTGTAACACTTTTATTGTTCAATATCTTTTAGAGTGTGGTCATAACTTGGAATATTTAATGAGTAATTTGTATTGAATTTATTAGTTGATATTATGTTACTATCTAGTTGTTGAAATGTTTATGCAACTACTACAAAACTTTTTTTTAACAATTTTGAGATCATTATAATCATTCATAATAAGTTGTATGATATATATCATAGTTGGTGTCAACACAATCTTATTTATAGTATATGGTTGTTTCAAAGATTTGTCCTATGTAAAAATAATATAGCAAACAAATATTCATTTAATTCAATTAATCATCCATTGGTATACATAAAAATCAACTAGGGTAATTTCTCAATACCCACTAATTTGTGTGGTGGTCAATTAAAGATCTATGCTTTGATATTTGTAAGATAATCACACAGGTCAGGTTGTTTTCATTTTAAGATTTTGTATTGGTCAATTTTCTATTCTCTAACCCCATTATTGTAGACATTACATATGATCATGATCAATGATAGCTTGTGATCCCTATACCATGTGGAGTTTTGCTAGAAGTAGACTTAGTTATTGTTGACGGGGTTTTGCTGACCGGGTCTGCCAACAGTCATAAGTTGTCACCGGGTTCCGGGGAAACCGGCCAACTCCGCCTACAAAGGTTGTCCGGGGGAAATAAATCCTCCGGGCCTTTAAGCACCTGGGTGTCGGGTCACGACGGTGCGGGGATCGGTTGGGAGAGGTGACTGTTTTCGAGGGGGATAGCTGGTTTCTTCAACTCATTCTCTCCGGAGATTAAATAGAGTAAGGTTCTCCCTAGCGTTTTATACTTAGCAAACAAAGTGAAAAAGATCCTGCAGGGTTAGAAACGTTTCATCTAACTATAGTCATGCTGAAATGTCTGGAACATCGATAATACTCTGATAAACTACACTAAATACCTAAGAAATACATAACCATCAGCTAGCATTTTATCAGTAGCGGGAGTAAAGAGTTCGTTAATCTACTTTAACATACCAGAGTAGAAGACATAAAGAACACTAAAACATGAAATACCATTAACTCAGAAGCAGGAATGCCAACAACGTCATTGCCAAGAATTCTTCCTTCTTTATTAATGTTCCTTCCAGCAAGCACTGGTGCATGATACAATGGCGGCCCCAGGGGAGCATCTAACTATTGAGAACAGAACAATGGAGCATTGAGCTCTGCAACTTGAAAAAGAGAAATTACTTTGCTATTATCATGCACAACAAAATCATCAATTTTGCCGACCCTTAGAAATGGGTCGATCTGCCTGTTTATACAACTTTCTTCTAACCCTAACCCTATTTACATCATGTTCTAATAAAATACAATATCTGGGGGCCGGTACTACCTGCGCCACCCTACAAAAGACCTCGAGACGGAATAGGTCTTCCATGTCAGAAGAATAAGACAAGAAACTACATCGAAAGAATTGGTCTCGAGAAGAGAGCCAGCGAGGAGAAGGAAGAAAGTAGGTCCCCCGGGAACCGAGGCTACATGTCTCATAAATGGGAAATGCGGTGCCCTGTCTCCAACGCGCCAGGTGTACCTTTGATCGGTGCCTCAAGAAGACCACCCTATCAGAAAACCAATTGCCGAGTCGACGCTCCTTGATGTGGCCAACTACTCTCTGACAGTCTTTATTAACCATCCGTGAAAGTGACCGGTCAGCCTCGGGGACCGGGACACGAATCATCTTAAAGAATACAAAATTTTGGATCCGGGACTCCGGGATCCGGGAACTCACGTTCCCAAAAAAAAAGAATAAAGAATACTCAATGTGAGTTTTCTGCGGCCTCCGGAGAAAGCTCAAGGTTGCTTATTGTCGTTGAAAGCTTGGAGGAGGCGGGAAATGCCGTCTTCATCTACATCCTTCAGGCTGGCCCTTCTGTGCTTGGCCGCTTCAACTTGTTCCCCCAGGTCCGAAACATTTTCTTTGAATTCATCTGCCATCTTCGTCGCGTCACGACCACTAACTATCATGCAGGTTAATCTTGCCATTTGGGACCCATCTATCCCCTCCAAGGATTGATACCGGGAATTCATCATCTCATCAAAACTCCCCAAAACTGAATCTTCGGGGGTATATGTATCTGTGCTAAGGGGATCAGCCCCGGAAGCCTTTATTACAAAAGACTTGTATAAATTAGAAGAATATTTTACAGTATTTACCTTTTCTTGCAAGGACTCCACCAGTTGCTTGGTTACCTCCAATATGAGTTCAAGTCTGGAGTGCTGAGTTCTTACAAAATCAAATGACTCTTCACCCAAAATTTTGAACTCAGAAATCATGTCTTCTCCCAAGGTAAGGAGCTCTTTGAGCTCCACCTTCCACGATTGGTAATTTTTGGTGTCACTCTCCCATTGCTCAATAAGCGCTTCCACCTGATGAATAACTTGCCAGGCTGTGTATAAATCTGGGAGAGTGGACACCAGGAAACACCGGGTGTTTCTTATCTGCAGGGCGACCCACTTGTCCACTGCTTGGGCTTTCTTTTTCATTACTCGCAGGGAGTCTGTCACTCTGCGGTAATTCTTCTGATGTGGAGGTCTCCGGAGGAGCGGCATTGATGGGTCTGGCCAGCTCAGTAAGCAACCCCATAAGGTTTGCATTCTTTTCCTTTTCATCTTTGAGCCTCTGGGCCTCTTTCTCATATCAGGCCTCTACTACCCTTGCTGCCTCCTTTAGCAGGTCTACCTCACCCTACTTTCCCCGCTTGCCTAGGGATACCTCTACAACATTGTAATCTGCGGGGTCTGCGGTTGCTTCATTGGCGTCTGGGGGAGGCATTGCCACAACGATGACTGTTTCTCTGCCCGACCCAGTTCGAAGAGTATGAACTATCTGGGCTTTCTTGGCCTTGGGCGGGGCCTGGGCTTGGGCCATCATTTCTGCTAAGGAGAGAGGAATCACAGGAGCGGACTGAGCCTTTCTTTTCCTGCTCTCTACTAACCACTAAGGGGGGAGGGGTGGCCTTCCTGCCAGAATTTGTTCCCTTGATTCTTCCCCGGTGTTTTGTGGCTGCGACTCCTTGGTGGCATGGACCTCATCCGTCCTTCCTGCCTCGACTTCCTCTGCAGCAATATTTTATTTATCAACCCCCGTCTCCTCAGCCTTGTCCTGTATGTCTATTGCTGGGTCTGGACCTTGGTAAGCTTCTTCGGGGATTTCTTCTTCAAGTTGTTCTTCTTCTTCTGCCAGGGTTTCTTCCTCTATCGGCAGTAGGGGAGGTATCGGGCTGAGATTTAGAGTTTGGGCCGCTGTGATAACCTGCCCGAAGGTTGCTCCTGAGAGTGGCCCTTGGAACGTGGCGGCTGGGGTTACGGTTATTCCCGAAGGTCCGGTTCCCCCAGTGGATGCCATTTGTTTTCCTTACTTTAGTTGGTCCACTCTCGGACCTTGCATCTCTTGAGCCTTGAATATGATCTCCGGTTCTGGCTCTTTTTCTTCCGCCTCTTGCTCCTATTCCTGTGCAGGTTCTTGTTCAAAGTCTTCTTGGTCTGCAGCCTCTTGTTCTGTCTCTGGGACTTCTATCTCCACTTGTGTATTGTCCCCTTGCAAATTTTCAAACTCATCAGTTGCAAATACATCAAACTCCTCTTCCGGAGGGGGACTGGCTGGGACCTCTGCAGGTTCTGCTTCTTTCTCCGGTTCCGGGGAACTGGAAGAAAGGACCTCAACTTGTTGGGGTGGGGACATACCTAACCCTGGCTCTGCCTTAGGCTTCTTATTAAGCCTCTTCCTTCTGTGGGTAACCAAAGGTGGCCCCGCATCGGCTATTGCCGCCGCCTCCATGGGATCCACCCCCGTTGCCTTCACCATTAGGGCTACCAGGGATGGGGAGGAAGAGGGACAAATTGGTCTGGCCATGAGCGGGGGAGTGGCCAACCTCGTTATTAACTACTCCCTCATCTGCTGTGAGGCTGCCACCGATTGCTTGACCTGCTCCTGTATAGGGACTTCTTGCGCGGGAGGGGTCGTGTCTATCCCTTTTCCCTTATCTACACCCTACGAAGAAGTCCTGACCCCCGGGGTCAATTTGGGTCCCGACTGTGGTGTGAACTTTGGTGCCGGTCGGGGAGCTTGACGAATACTCCCGGGGCACACCCTCTTGAAATAGGCGTGACTTCGCTCAACCACCTCCCTAGTGAAGTCTTTGATCGTGGGCCCCTCCTGGGCGGCCCAATCCATTGCTTGTAGAGCCATTTTATCGATCCCCTTGGCCTTGTACTGGGGGTCGATGGTGGGGGCGATGTCCGAGAAATTCTCTGGGAACCTCTGGAGTCTCAACAGTTGCATCATTCCGGTCGTCATCCTGACATAGTGTCGGCTTCGCACCTTCACATCGTCTTGGAAATCTACCCATAATTCCTCCATATGTATATGATGGGGCTCTGAAGCCCGGGGCAGTGCCGTTGCTATTTTCTCATGCGGATCAAAGTTCTTCCGCGCCAGATAGAATTCCTGCAAGTTATAACTTTTTAGCTCATTGTCTTCCTCCTTCACGACGACCAGACTACAGGTGTAATTCCCACAGTTGATTGGGAATGGAATGTTGGGTATCTTTTTGAGGGCGAAGAGGGTATGCACCTCCATCAGCTGCCTACAGTATTCCAAAAGCACGATCTTGTCCCCACAGTGTTTGGGCAACAAGTAGGGTTTCCCGGAGAAGCCGACGACCCTAATATATGTATGCTGTTGGAATTGAATATAATAATATCCATAATTTTAGACCAAGTTCATCACCTCCGAGGACAGGCGGTATCCGGCATCCCGGGTGGGGGTAAGCAGATGGTAGTAAACAAACGAGTCGTTCACCTGGCAGAAACTGGGGAAGCTGGCCTCCCATTGAATCTGTGGGAAATGGTCCCACGGTGCCTTTTGTTCTGAGCCAATCCCGAGCACGCCATCTGTAAGTAGGCCGTTGGAGTGGGGCCTCTGTTGTGCTAGCGCCTAGAAGACATAAGAAGACATATAAAACTTCTTCTTCTTGTCCAGCTGAAGAAACTCAGAGTCGACGTGATTAGAGATTATTTCGTCCCAGTCAAAGAATTCTCCCTTGGTGGAGATGTCGAGGAGGAAATAGTACATCTATTTGAAAAACTCCTGGGCGAAGGGTTTTCCAAATACCCGAGCTAATGCTATTATCCCCATCTGGATGCTCTCTTTGAATTCAGAGCGGGGGATTTCTATCTTCATCCTTTTTGGGTCCCTCTTTGGGGCCTTAAGCTAGTGGGTATTCATGTACACCCGGGCAGCATCCACCAGTTGTGTAAATTGAGCCAAGGCATCAGTCCTTGTAACTACTTTGGCTCTGTCGAATTGTGGGATTCCTAATCCCGCCCAAAATGTGTCTGGGTCGAGGGATACCAGAGGAGTGGGGTATCCTGTGGGTTCCGTGGCTGAAAGCATAATAGCCCGAACGAAGGAGTTGTAGTTGGCCACTAGCGTCAGGATAAGCTCTGGAGACTGCACGGAGCACGGGAACCAAGCTGCCCGGAGGATCCTGGAACCTCCGACGTTGATCGCTAATTGATCTCCAGCTTATCGCTGGATGTGCATCACTTTTACCAAGGCCTGCATCTCTACCCACATTCTGACGCTGGTGTCGGTTATAAGTTTAACCTTGGACTCAATCTTTGAGCCCGTGATGATGTTGTTCTGCACGAACTTCATTGTGAGGGGCAGTTTCTCCAGGGCCCTTTCCATTTTGGATTTTACAGCTGCCCTGGTGGTCGTTGAGGGAAGTTCTGGACTTCCGGGCGGAGAGGATGCAGATGCTTCAAACATGATTGATAGATGAATTCTGGGAACCTGCAAGGAAGAGCGACCATCAGAATATTTTTATCAAAATAAAATAGTTACTCCGGGGTCTGGAGATCTTACCACAGTGATATTTTCTTTTCCTGAAAAGTTAATTTCATGCAAAGATACCCAAAAAGCAAAACACATCGTAAACTTGAGATTTTATTAAACATCCGGGTCTGGGGATCTTATGATACTGGGTGAAGACACAGGATGGACCGTGGTAAGAGACCTGAAGCCCGGGGAAACAACCGTTGGCAAGAATATGTAAGAAGCCAAGTCATCGAGCCCACGTGGGCGTCACGTGCAGAGGCATTAAATGGAAGTTATGGCGATGACGGCGGAGCCAACTGTCTGAACGCGCGAAAAGGGAAGGCCACTTGGCTAGGATTGATTGTGCGCATGGGATATAAATGAGGTTCTGACAGACTTTATGGAGGAGAGAGAAAACTACCTGTTTGAAACCAGCTGAGAGCCGAGCTTCAAACAGGTGGTTTTCTGCCTCGAAGCGAGCTCGGAGGCAGAAAACCAGACACAAAGGTGACTCGACCAGCTTGTTTAATCACTGGGAAGGATATACATGGAGCCAAGAGATATATACAGACTATGTACAACTATACACGCATATACACATGAATATACAATGCGAGACGACGCCCACGGGAAAACCAGACAAGGCAGAAACATATATATAGCTATTTACAAACTTTATAGAGAGACCACCTCCACGCAGAGGGCAGACAACCCTCTGGTAGAGCTGACCCACCAACAAGTGACGGAACTAGAAGACAACAAACCAGACATGACAGAGAAACAAGACAAAATAGGGAAAACAAAAACCAAACAGAACCAAAGAAAACCATAGAGCGAAAGAAAAAATAGAGAAACGAAAAAGCGAAAACACCTACCTGAGAACGCAGAAGGAAGAGGAAAGGGAAGATTTACCGTGCGAGCTCGAGTTGCCGAACTGTCAGAGTCACCACCATGAAGCACTTGCAATTGCCTGAGAATGACAGAAGATGTTAAGCGTTGATTATCATAAACTTTCTGCAAATGCTCTGTTAATCGCTTTGAAATCACTCTCTAATTCGCTCTAAGTGCTCGAAGGTTTTAATTGTGATAAATGTGAAAGTGACAGATAATTTGTATTTATACCCGCGGTAAAAAGGTAATCCTCCTCCTTCCGGTGATCTCCGGACAAGCAAAACCTCCAGACTCCGGGCCCGGGGATTCCTCGTGATAATATCCTTAAGAATATCATGACGAATAATCCCGGAGTCTGGAATCCGGTTTTCAAAAAAAGGCAACCTCTGGGACCGGAGTCCCGGAGATGGAAAGCAGACAAACAAGACACAATGCCGGGGAAGAAAACCTTGGAGAAAAGAAAACAAAAAGGGAAAGAAAGACAAGGCAAGGCCACAAGCAAAAACAAAAAAGGGGGACCCAACATTTTGCACACAAAATGTAGCGACGGGGTTGCAGGGCATAACAAATGGTGACTATCTGGGACAAATTCTTAAGCGCATTTGAGAACTATAGAATCTCTAGTTAGCAAAACTAGAACAGGCCACCCATTAGAGCGTCTGACAGGCGAAGAGAAACATGTCTGAGAGAATCCAACCACGCAGGAGTTAGTCTGTAGTCCTTCATCAGTGGTGTCGTGTGTGCTTTGGAAAGAAATCAAGCTGATGACCTCTGGGAGGAAAAGAGAAGAGGCAATAATCACATCAAACCAGTCGTTCATTCGCTCGTTTCCCCCGAAGACCGAAGTTCTATCCCACCTTTCCTCTTTGGTTATTTTGTTTATTTCAGGGTGGGGAAAGGTGGTACTTCTTTCACCATTAAGCTTAAGCTTAGCTAAATTTAATGGCGGTACTTCTTTCACCTGTCCACCTATATTTAGATTGTTCAAAGAGGGGATAAAACTCCAGACCTGGAAAGAATCTCTTAAAATTTTAGACCTGGGTCAATTAATTAGTACAACCGATCTATCCTTGGTGTGTCCGATTACTTGTTCCTTATATTATTATTTTGTTCACTGATTGCCAGATTCCTGGAGAGAACGCCCAATGGAGATTCCTCAAAACGTGTCGTATCCTGTGAAACGAACCCTAGAGACCGGACTGGCTCCACCGTGCTAAAGACAGATTCTAAAGTTGGCCACGCCGTAGACATTGTACCAGATTCCAAAGTTATGTGAAACATTCCAATTCCTGCAAGACGGGACAAAACGCCGGGACCAAAAGAAAACCGAAAATGAAAAAAAAAAAAAAAAAAAGTAGAAGAGAACTATCCCGGAGGACAG
>MU225309.1:1908966-1924867 GCA_018584345.1 Thuja plicata
AGACACCCGAAAAAGATATTTACAAGTGAAAGACTTTACATATAATACAACTTAGGACAAACTTACCCTACTCAAAATAGTGTTTAAGAAACTGTCCATTAACGAACAATGTGACAGGTTCCCCAGTCAAGGTGTTAAGGCGGTAAGTATTTGTCTCGCAGACTTCTGAGATTAGGTATGGTCTGAGCCAGAGCCGCTGGAACTTGGTATGCTTTTCTTTCTTCTCCCGGGCCTTGTCCCACAATAGGACCAGATCTGAGATCTGAAAAGCCTTATATTGGGTTCTCCTGTCAAACCATCTTTTTACCACTACTTGATGACGTGCGAAATGTTCAAGGGCTGCGTCTCGTTGTTCTTCTATTCGCATCAGATTTAAGAGTCGAACCTCCACGATGTTGTGCCTGTTGCTAAATTCCTGCATGAACTGTAAAACTGGGATTTGTAGATTGACAGGGAATATAGGGTTCTGGCCATAAACCAGATGGAACGGTGAAGTTCCCAGGGTGGCCTTGACGCGAATGCAATCCGCCCAGAGGGCGAATTTCAACTTTTGATGCCAATCCCAGGGATTTTGTTCTAACAGGTGTTTGATCACTTCAAGTAGATTTTTGTTTGTTGATTCAGCAACGCCATTTCCCTGGGGATAATAGTTGCTGGAGAACTTCAAAGTGATCTTCTGATTGTAGGTCCATTCGAGCAGCTGCGCTGAAGAAAATGCCGGACCATTGTCACATACTAAAGCGAAGGGCATTCCAAACTCTGTGATAATATTTTCTTCTAAGAATTTGATAACTACATCCGCCGTGTTGTTCTTGCAAGGTATAGCTTCAGACCACCGAGTACAGTAATCAGTAGCAGTAAGGATGTATCGGTGGTTGGCAGACGAGTTGGGGTTGATTTTCCTGATGAAATCAAATGCCCACTAGGTGAAGGGCCTGGCCTTGTAGACTGGTTGTAGAGGCATAGTCGGGTTACGCTCACGATGTGCTACAGTTTGGCAAGTATGACATTTCCTAACGTGAGTGTAAACATCCTTGAATATACAGGGCCAATAGTATCTGGCCCGAAGGATCTGGTGGGCAGTGGCGTCAGCTGAACCATGTCCGGTTCCAAACTGTCCATGGAATTCATCAATTACTCTTACAGCTTGGTTCCTGTTGATGCACCGAGGTACACTCCCTCATAATTTTTGCGGTAAAGCATGGAGTTTTTGATCATGAAGTGTGCGCTTTTCATCCATAGAGCGCGGCGTTTGTGGGGAGGTAATCCCTCCGGGCATTTTTTGTTTAGTAACAAGTATACCAAATCGGTATACCACGGGTCTTGGGTGATGGACTCCACTGTGTAAGTTTGGCATTCTATGCGGGGAGTCTCTTCTGCCATCGCCCGACTTAGTCCTTGGCCTCAAACTATCTTCATGGGCTGCATTTCTAAGTCATATTCCTGGAGGATGGCCATCCATTTCCCCTGTCTCTCACCCAATTCACTCTGCGTCAGCAGAGACTTGACGGCATGGTCTGGGATGATAGCATGTACCTTACTCCGGAGAATATAATGCCAAAATTTCTTCACGGCCTGAACTAGAGCAAAGGCCTATTTTTCTAGTGGTGAATACCAGACTTCGGCGTTCTTAAAGGGGGAACTCATGAAGGCTATTGGTCGTTCCTCCCCTTCAACCTTTTGGGTCAACACTGCTGCAGCAGAATGCGGCGAAGCAAACGAGTAAATATAAAATGAAAGGGAGTAGTCCGGACTAGTCAGAATAGGTGCCTCCGTTATTATTTGTTTGGTCTGGGCGAATGCCCACTTTTCTTCAGGACTCCACTCAATCTTGGTATCCTTCTTCATCATCTCATTGAGTGGTTTAACTATTTTTGCGAATCCTGTGATGAATCGTTGCACGAAGTTGATTTTGCCGAAGAAGGATCGCATCTCTTTCTTGCTGCCAGGAATTTGTAAATTTAGCAATGCTTTGACTCTATCAGGGTCTATGGATATACCCTTCTTAGAGACAATATGCCCGAGCAAATTCTCCTCGGTGACCCCGAATATGCACTTCTTGGGGTTGAGGGATATTCTGTACCGACGACATCTCTCGCAGATCTGAGCGAGGTGAGCGGAATGATCACGCCTGTCCCAGGAAAAGATGGTCAAATCATCCATATAGATGATTATGCACTGATTCACGAGGCCCTCGAACGTAATGTCCATGGCCTTCTGAAATGTTGCCCCCGCATTGATCAAACCAAAGGGCATTCTCCTATACGCAAACGTTCCCCACTTAGTGGTAAACGTTGTTTTCTCTCTATCTTCATACTTGACCATGACCTGGTTGTATCCCAAATATCCATCTAAGAAGGACATCATCTGGGATCCATTTACTATCTGCAACACCTCATCCAACGAAGGGAGAGGGTGATTGTATTTTTTAGATGCCTTGTTCAAATTTCAGAAATCCACGCAAAGGCGGATCTCGCCATTTTTCTTCCTGATAGGGACCAATTTGGCAACCCATGTAGTGTGCCGGATTGGAAAGATTATCTGGGCTGACAGTATTTTTTCTACCTCTTGACGAATTAGAGGCTCTATCAGGGGGTTGACCAGTCTTTGCTTTTGCCGAAAGGGCTTAGCATCAGGCTTCATGGGGATAGTATGGGTCATGACGGATGTATCATATGTCTTTAATTCTTCATAACCCCAGGCAATTACATTAATGTATCCTCAGAGAACCGTGAGAATCTTCTCCCTTTCCTCAGGGGAGCAGGAGGCACCGATGTGAATATCTTTTCTTCACCGGGCTGGCCGATGTTAATATTTTCAAACTTCCCTCCCTTAGGGGAGGATGACACCTTCTCATGGGCTCGAGGGTCCAAGTCAAAGATTCGTTCTAATGCAACCATCCCCTTTGGGATGGTGTTAGTGGGAAAATCCATGATCCCATCGTCTTCATCACCCTGCCCAGTATCGTCATGGTCCTGTTCCTCCACTATCTGATCCTCAAAGACACCAACATTCGCCATGAAGGCCAAGATGTGTTGATCGTCCTCAAAAACCTGAAAGTGGGTGACATTATCTAGAATGGATGGGGCGGGGATCATTTCAACCAAAAATCTCCAGAGTCGCGAGCCAGCCATTGGCTCAAGTGTACTGGCAGAAACGACAAGGGCATCCGGGACGTAGTTCCGGCGCCGGGGAATAAGGTCAATGCCGAAGGCATCAAAATATTCAATAAGACTCCAAACCCAGTTGCGGTAAGTGGCCAGCCTTTTATCATGACATGTATATTGACTTTGAACTTGTTTAACAATCAACTCTGAATCACCCAGAGCCCAGAGGCGGGTGATACCTTTCCTTAACACAAATAAGAGTCTGAGGACCAAAGCCTCGTACTCTATGACATTGTTTGTATAGTTAAATTGTAGCCTATAGGACGCGAGGAAGGACTTCCCTCGAGGGTTGATTAGTTCTACCCCAACCCCACAACCTTGTTTGGATCGGGACCCATCGAACTTCAGGGTCCATAAGTCATTGTTTGTAATCTGGGACTGGGGAGGGGGAGTTTTCTTGGGATTATTGCTGGGGGACTTGGGGACCCCTTCCTGGACTACCGACATGAAAGTAGAATTTTCCTCTAGAGTTTTTTGGGTTTGGGATTCCCTGGGAGATGGCACCAAAGGCATGCATCCCGTAGGGACACTGGGTCCTGGGGAATCGATTACATGTTGCTTGTTCTGGAGGGTATCAAGGTGCCGGTTGGTGATCGAAAGACATGGCCCACACTCGAACTCTGAATGTTTTTGGTAGTGCACTCGGCACCAAGTGCTAGATAGGAGTGTGGTGAGGGTTGCTGTGGTTTCTTGAGAGTCTACCTCAGTTCTCATCTTCTCTTCGAGGTCTTGGGCTCTCTGTAGTATGGTGGGATCTTCTCCGGGGATAAAATCAAATGTTAAAATTTCAAAAGGTTTGTACACCCTCAGATAAGTCCGGGAGAAAAAGACTTCATTGACCCTTCCAACTTCGGTAAGGGCCTGTTTCATCCGGGGTTCACTTTCGACCCAGATCTTATTGGATTCTCCCTCCCATAGAAGCCACAAGTGGGTGAAGTCAGTCGAAAAGTACCCATTCAAGGACTTAGACCAATTCTGACTTAGTAACATCCCGTAAGTCTCTGGGATGTCCACCACTTGGATGTCAATGATGCTGGCTATCCCGGGGTCCTGGATAAGATGTATCCGGACGTTCTTCAATTCCCCCACCATTTTTACAGCAGTCTTATCCAATTGGATCACTGCACCATTAGATGGGGTGGGGTGGAATCTGAGCTTCTGAAAAATGGACAGGGGCATGATATTACCCGAAGCCCCAGAGTCCACTAGGCAATTATGTATATTCTTGCCGTGTATATTCAAGCCTAGTAAGAAGGGAGGATCCTCATTATTTCCCTGGAAGATAGCCGCGTTAGCATCTTCGAAGGAGACAGTCTTGGGTGGGCGGCTAACGGCTTCCGAGTTCCCTAAGAGCTTCAGAAGAGACTTCTTCTGCTTGGGACAGTTTAACAAAACCTCCATCAGGGTCATGGAGGTAGTGGTTTGTTCTAACGCTTTCGTAATGTCAAATCTTCCTCCCGGGAACTGGTGATTTTCTTCCGTGAGATCTTTTGCTTGGTTAGAGCTAGGACCTTTTGGAGCGGATCGGTCGGTTGCGTTGTTCCGGGGAGGAGGACTATTTTTGATAGGGGGCACAGGTGTGCAAACTGGTCCTTTGCCAACCTGACTTTGATTATTGTATGGAGTCCGTGGATTAGTAAAGGCGTTGGCCTCAAAGGGCGGAATGGATTCGTCAAAGAATCCCTGCAATTTGAATTCTTCTTCATCTTCTCCGGAAGTCCCGAAGAAGATGGTGTCACAGGTGAAGGCACTGTGGGTTGTTTTCTAGATAGGAGGTTCTGGAGGGGTAGTATCGTGCGACTGCTGCCTGTCCAGTTGGGAGATCATGATGACCTTCTCCAAAGTGGCACAATTTACCTCGTTGTGAGAACCAGTGTCATGCAATCTACACTAGTTAGTCATGTGCTGAAAGTCTGTGATTGGTGTAAAATGTGATGGTCCAGCACCATTTTTGTTGGCGTTTTGGTTCGGAGGCGGGCCTCCGGTGTTCACATTATTATACCATTGCTGTTGATTGGGCCTAGGCCCATTGTTGAATTTTCTCCCTCCGGCATTGTTGTTTCGTTGGCCGGAGAAAATGTTTCCCCTTTGGGAATTCAAATTTTGGGGCGCGTAGGACCCCGCCTTCAGTTGGCCCATGTCCATAGTCAAGGTGGACAACATTTTCCGGAGGGATTCAACCTTGGCGGTCAACTGAGTGTTTGTGTCACATTGTGATCGCTGTTATTGTTGTTGGCCTCCTAGGAAGGCAACAGTATTAGCCAGAGTCGAGGGCGACAATCCTCTAGTCGTGGACGACTGGAAAAAGGGCACTCTGGATGATTATGTCTGAGGTTGTTGCGCTTGCTACGGCTGATTCCAAGGGAAGACTTTCAGACCTGGTGTCATCTGGGTCTGGGCTGGGTAAACATACCGTGCCTATTGGTCTATTAAGGGCGGTGGAAGGTTCATCGCCATCGAGGGGGAACCTATTGCCAGATTGGGGTTGTATCCCCTGGCATATGCAATTCCACCAGGGATCACGTTAAAGGGCATGCTCTGCCCAATCCCGCCCGGGGATTTGTTAAGACCGCGGGACAACTTTAGGGCTAGGTTGTAGACTTTTGCCAAGGTGTCCCGGTCGCCCACGGTGGTTGTTCTCCAAAGGAGAGTGGCAACGAAAGGGTCCATCGCGTTGAGGTAGGTCTGTATAGTTATGTCTGGAGATGGGATAAAAGGGCCCGTGCACTGCTTGAGGGCGTGCTGGAACCTATGGTTAAATGTTGCAAGAGGTTCATTGGGCTCCTTTCTGATGGAGATGAACTGGCTATGGGACCAGGCTGGGTCCACATGCACGCGAAAGGCAGCCAGGAAGGCGTCCTCCATGTCCTGCCAAGTGTTTATGGAGTTGGCAGGCAAGTTAAGGTACCATTTCAACTCACTTTGTCCTAGGGACAAGGGAAACATACGAGTCACAACATCTTCATGTTGGATCCGGTGTCAGTTCATGGCATCTTTGTATGCCTGTAAGTGTTCTTCTACGATTCGTGAGCCTGAGTGCTCATATCACGGGCAGATCTTCTCCGGGTGAGAGGGTAAATCATTAGTTGCGCCCAGAAAAGTGCCCATTGGGGACCTGGTGTTCCCAAAATATACAACCATTGGGGGAACTATATGTTGGATAGTGTGGGTGGTGGTTCCCAAAATTATCTGAGAAGCCTGGGTATTCTGAGGTATGCTAGATCCCCAGATAATAGTGGCTGGTATGATTTTCGAGGTCCATTTCTTTCTGGCAGGGGGCTCGAGTTCGACAAACTTTCTGGGATTCAAGGCAGACCTAAGGACTCTTTCAAATTTTGCTGGGGAGAAAGATCCAATCCCACTGAAGGCTTGCCTCCTAAAACTACCACTTGGGGAACCCTCGGAAGGTGTAAAATCAGAATCTTGGGAGGGGGATGAGTTCATGCCCTCCTTCTAGCGCCAGTTTCGGTTGACGGGGTTTTGCTGACCGGGTCCACCAACAGTCATAAGTTGTCACCGGGTTCTGGGTAAACTGACCAACTCCACCTACAAAGGTTGTCTGGGGGAAATAAATCCTCCGGGCCTTCAAGCACCTGGGTGTCGGGTCACGACGGTATGGGGCTTGGTTGGGAGAGGTGACTGTTTTCAAGGGGGATAGCTGGTTTCTTCAACTCATTCTCTCCGGAGATTCAATAGAGTAAGGTTCTCCCTAGCGTTTTATACTTAGCAAACAAAGTAGAAAAGATCCTGCAGGGTTATAAACATTTCATCTAACTATAGTCATGCTGAAATGTCTGGAACATCGATAATACTCTGATAAACTACACTAAATACCGAAGAAATACATAACCATCAGCTAGCATTTTATCAGTAGCGAGAGTAAAGAGTTCGTTAATCTACTTTAACATACCAAAGTAGAAGACATAAAGAACACTAAAACATGAAATACCATTAACTCGGAAGCAGGAATGCCAACAACGTCATTGCTAAGAATTCTTCCTTCTTTATTAATGTTCCTTCCAGCAAGCACTGGTGCATGATACAATGGTGGCCCAAGGGGAGCATCTAACTATTGAGAAAAGAACAATGGAGCATTGAGCTTTGCAACTTGAAAAAGAGAAATTACTTTGCTATTATCATGGACAACAAAATCATCAATTTTGTTGACCCTTGAAAATGGGTCGATCTGCCTATTTATACAACATTCTTCTAACCCTAACCCTATTTACATCATGTTCTAATAAAATACAATATCTAGGGGTCGGTACTACCTGTGCCACCTTACAAAAGACCTGGAGATGGAATAGGTCTGCCATGTCAGAAGAATAAGACAAGAAACTACATCAGAAGAATCAGTCTCAAGAAGAGAGCTAGCGAGGAGAAGGAAGAAAGTAGGTCCCCCGGGGACTGAGGCTACATGCCTCATAAATGGGAAATGTGGCGCCCTATCTCCAATGTGTCTGGTGTACCTTTGATTAGCGCCTCGAGAAGACCACCCTGTCAGAAAACCAACTATCGAGCCGATGCCCCTTGATGTGGCCAACTACTCTCTGACAGTCTTTATTAACCACCCGTGAAAGTGACCAGTCAGCCTCGGGGATCGGGACATGAATCATCTTAAAGAATACAAAATTTTGTATCCGGGACTCCGGGATCTGGGAACTCACGTTAAAAAGAATAAAGAATACTCAATGTGAGTTTTCCCCAGCCTCCGGAGAAAGCTCAAGGTTGCTTATTGTCGTTGAAAGCTTGGAGGAGGCGAGAAATGACGTCTTCATCTACATCCTTCAGGCTGGCCCTTCTGTTCTTGGCCGCTTCAACTTGTTCCCCCAGGTCTGGAACATTTTCTTTGAATTCATCTGCCATCTTCGCCGTGTCATGACCACTAAGTATCATGCGGGTTAATCTTGCCATTTGGGCCCCATCTATCCCCTCCGGGGATTGATACCGGGAATTCATCATCTCGTCAAAACTCTCCAAAAATGAATCTTCGAGGGTATATGTATCTGTGCTAAGGGGATCAGCCCCGAAAGCCTTTATTACAAAAGACTTGTATAAATTAGAAGAATATTTTACAGTATTTACCTTTTCTTGCAAGGACTCCACCAGTTGCTTGGTTACCTCCAATGTGAGGTCAAGTCTGGAGTGCTGAGTTCTTACAAAATCAAATGACTCTTCACCCAGAATTCTGGACTCAGAAATCATGTCTTCTCCCAAGGTAAGGAGCTCTTCGAGCTCCACCTTCCATGCTTGGTAATTTTCAGTGTCACTCTCCCACTGCTCAATAAGCGCTTCCGCCTGATGAATAACTTGCCAGGCCATGTATAAATATGGGAGAGTGGACACCAAGAAATGTCGGGTGTTTCCTATCTGCAGGGCGACCCACTCGTCCACTGCTTGGACTTTCTTTTTCATTACTCGTAGGGAGTCTATGTCACTCTGCGATAATTCTTCCAATGTGGAGGTCTCCAGAGGAGCGGCATTGATGGGTCTGGCCAGCTCAGTAAGCAACCCCATAAGGTTTGCATTCTTTTCCTTTTTAGCTTTCAGCCTCTGGGCCTCTTTCTCATATCAGGCCTCTACTGCCCTTGCTGCCTCCTTTAGCAGGTCTACCTCACCCTGCTTTCCCTGCTTGTCTAGGGATACGTCTGCAACATTGTAATCTGCGGGGTCTGCAGTTGCTTCATCGGCGTCTGGGGGAGGCGTTGCCACAACGGTGACTGTTTCTCCGCCCGACCCAGTTTGAAGAGTATGAACTGTCTAGGCTTTCTTGGCCTTGGGTGGGGCTTGGGCTTGGGCCATCATTTCTGCTAAGGAGAGAGGAATCACAGGAGCGGACTGAGCCTTTCTTTTCCTTCTCTCTACCAACCACTGAGGGGGGAGGGGTGGCCTTCCTACTAGAATTTGTTCCCTTGATTCTTCTCTGTTGTTTTGTGGCTGCGACTCCTCGGTGGCATGGACCTCATCCGTCCTTCCTGCCTCAACTTCCTCTGCAGCAATATTTTCTTTATCAACCCCCGTCTCCTCAGCCTTGTCCTGTATGTCTATTGCTGGGTCTGGACCTTGGTAGGCTTCTTTGGGGATTTCTTCTTCAAGTTGTTCTTCTTCTTCTGCCATGGTTTCTTCCTCTGTCGGCAGTAGGGGAGGTATCAGACTGAGATTTAGAGTTTGGGCCGCTGTGATAACCTGCCCGAAGGTTGCTCCCGGGAGTGGCCCTTGGAACGTGGTGGCTGGGGTTACGATTATTCTTGAAGGTCTGGTTCCCCCAGCGGATGCCATTTGTTCACCTTGCTTTAGTTGGTCCACTCCCGGACCTTGCGTCTCTTGAGCCCCGGATATGATCTCCGGTTCTGGCTCTTTTTCTTCCGCCTCCTACTCCTGTTCCTGTGCAGGTTCTTGTTCAAAGTCTTCTTGGTCTGCAGCCTCTTGTTCTGTCTCCGAGAATTCTGTCTCTGCTTGTGTATTGTCCCCTTGCAAATTTCTGAACTCATCGGTTGCAAATACATCGAACTACTCTTCCAGAGGGGGACTGGCTGGGACCTCTGTGGGTTCTGCTTCTTTCTCCGGTTCTGGGGAGCTGGAAGAAAGGACCTCAACTTGTTGGGGTTGGGACGTACCTAACCCCGGCTCTGCCTTAGGCTTCTTATTAAGCCTCTTCCTTCTGTGGGTAACCAAAGGTGGCCCCGCATTGGCTATTGCCGCTGCCTCCATGGGATCCACCCCCGTTGCCTTCACCATTAGGGCTGCCAGCGACAGGGAGGAAGAGGGACAAATTGGTCTGGCCATGAGCGGGGGAGTGGCTAGCCTCGTTATTAACTGCTCTCTCATCTACTGTGAGGCTGCCACCGATTGCTTGATCTGCTCCTGTATAGGTACTTCTTGCACGGGAGGGGTCGTGTCTATCCCTTTTCCCTTATCTGCACCCTGCAAAGAAGTCCCGGCCCCCGGGGTCAATTTGGGTCCCGGCTGTGGTGTGAACTTTGGCGCCGGTCGGGGAGCTTGACGAATACTCCCAGGGCACACCCTCTTGAAATAGGCGTGACTTCGCTTGACCACCTCCCTAGTGAAGTCTTTGATCGTGGGCCCCTCTTGGGTGGCCCAATCCATTGCTGGCAGAGCCATTTTATCGATCCCCTTGGCCTTGTACTGGGGGTCGATGGTGGGGGCGGTGTCTGAGAAATTCTCTGGGAACCTCTGGAGTCTCAATAGTTGCATCATTCCGGCTGTCATCTTGACATAGTGCTGGCTTCGCACCTCCACATCATCTTGGCAATCTACCCAGAATTCCTCCATATGTATATGATGGGGCTCTGAAGCCCGCGGCAGTGCCGTTACTATTTTCCCATGCAGATCAAAGTTCTTCCGCGCCAGATAGAATTCCTACAAGTTATAAGTTTTTAGCTCATTGTCTGCCTCCTTTGCGGAGGCCAGACTGCAGGTGTAATTCCCACAGTTGATTGGGAATGGAATGTTGGGTATCTTTTTGAGGGCGAAGAGGGTATGCACCTCCATCAGCCGCCTGCAGTATTCCAAAATCACGATCTTGTCCCCACAGTGTTTGGGCAACAAGTAGGGTTTCCCTGAGAAGCCGGCGACCCTAATATATGTATGTTGTTGGAATTGAATATAATAATGTCTATAATTTTGGACCAAGTTCATCGCCTCCGAGGACAGGCGGTATTTGGCATCCCGGGTGGGGGTAAGAAGATGGTAGTAAACTAATGAGTCGTTCACCCAGTAGAAACTGGGGAAGCTGGCCTCCCATTGAATCTGTGGGAAATGATCCCACGGTGCCTTTTGTTCTGGGCCAATCCCGAGCATGCCATCTGTAAGTAGGCCATTGGAGTGGGGCCTCTATTGTGTTAGGGCCCAGAAGACATAAGAAGACATATAGAACTTCTTCTTCCTGTCCAGCTGAAGAAACTGGGAGTCGATGTGATTAGAGATTATTGCGGCCCAGTCGAAGAATTCTCCCTTGGTGGAGATGCCGAGGAGAAAATAGTACATCCATTTGGAAAACTCCTGGGCGGAGGGTTGCCCAAATACCCGGGCTAATGCTATTATCCCCATCTGGATGCTCTCTTTGAATTCAGAGCGGGGGATTTCTATCTTCATCCTCTTTGGGGCCTTAAGCCAGTGGGTATTCATGTACACCCGGGCAGCATCCTCCAGTTGTGTAAAGTGAGCCAAGGCATTAGTCCTTGTAACTACTATGGCTCTATCAAATTATGGGATTCCTAATCCCGCCCAAAATGTGTCTTGGTCGAGGGATACCAGAGGAGTGGGGTATCCTATGGGTTCCATGGCTGCAAGCATAATATCCTGAACAGAGGAGTTGTAGTTGGCCGCTAGCGTCAGGATAAGCTCCAGAGACTACACAGAGCACAGGAAGCAAGCTGCCCGGAGGATCCTGGAACCTCCGACGTTGATCACTAATCGATCTCCAGCTTGTCGCTGGATGTGCATCACTTTTACCAAGGCCTGCATCTCTGCCCATGTTCTGACGTTGGTGTCGATTATAAGTTTAACCTTGGACTCAATCTTTGAGCCCGTGATGACGTTGTTCTGCATGAACTTCATGGTGAGGGGCAGTTTCTCTAGGGCCCTTTCCATTTTGGATTTTACAACTGCCCTGGTGGTCATTGAGGGAAGTTCTGGACTTCCGGGCGGAGAGGATGTGGATGCTTCAGACATGATTGATAGATGAATTCTGGGAACCTGCAAGGAAGAGCGACCATCAAAATATTTTTATCAAAATAAAATAGTTACTCCGGGGTCCAGAGATCTTACCACCGTGATGTTTGCTTTTCCTGAAAAGTTAGTTTCATGCAAAGATACCCGAAAAGAAAAACACATCGTAAACTTGAGATTTTATTAAACATTTGGGTCTGGGGATCTTATCATACTGGGTGAAGACATAGGATGGACCGTGGTAAGAGACCCGAAGCCTGGGGAAACGACCGTTGGCGAGAATATGTAAGAAGCCAAGTCATCGAGCCCACGTGGGCGTCACGTGCGGAGGCATTAAATGGAAGTTATGGCGATGACGACGGAGCCAACTGTCCGAACACGCGAAAAGGGAAGGCCACTTGGCTAGGATTGATTGTGCGCATGGGATATAAATGAGGTTCTGACAGACTTCATGGAGGAGAGAGAAAACTACCTGTTTGAAACCAGCCGATAGCCAAGCTTCAAATAGGTGGTTTTTTGCCTCGAAGCGAGCTCGGAGGCAGAAAACCAGACACAGAGGTGACTCGACCAGCTTGATTAGCCACCAGGAAGGATATACATGGAGCTGAGGGATATATACAGACTATGTACAGCTATACACGCATATACACATGAATATACAATGCAGGATGATGCCCGTGGGAAAACCAGACAAGGTAGAAACATATATATAGCTATTTACAAACTTTACAGAGAGACCACCTTCGCGCAGAGGGTGGACAACCCTCTGGCAGAGCCGACCCACCAATGGGTGATAGAACTAGAAGACAACAAACCAGACACGACAGAGAAACAAGACAAAATAGGGCAAACAAAAACCAAACAGAACCAAAGAAAACCAGAGAGCGGAAGCAAAAATAGAGAAATGAAAAAGCGGAAACACCTACCTGAGAACGCAGAAGGCGGAGGAAAGGGAGGCTTTACCGCGCGAGCTCAAGTTTCAGAACTGTCAGAGTCACCACCATGAAGCACTTGCAATTGCTTGAGAATGACAGAAGATGTTAAGCGTTGATTATCATAAACTTTCTACAAATTCTCTGTTAATCGCTTTGAAATCGCTCTCTAATTCGCTCTAAGTGCTCGAAGGTTTTAATCGTGGTAAATGTGAAAGTGAAAGATAATCTGTATTTATACCCATGGTAAAAAGGTAATCCTCCTCCTTCCAGTGATCTCTGGACAAGCAAAACCTCCGGACTCTGGGCCTAGGGATTCCTCGTGATAATATCCTTAAGAACATCATGATGAATAATCCCAGAGTCCGGAATCTGGTTTCCAACAAAAGGCAACCTCCGGGACCGGAGTCCCAGAGATGGAAAGCAGACAAAAAAGACACAACGCTGGGGAAGAAAACCCCGGAGAAAATAAAACAAAAAGGGAAAGAAAGACAAGGCAAGGCCGCAAGCAAAAACAAAAAAGGGGGACCCAACATTTTGCACACAAAATGTAGGGACGGGGATGCAGGGCATAACAGTTATATAAGTAAACATGAAATTATCCATGTAAAAACTTGTACTCAAGAGAACTTCATTGGACTATGTGGATGTAGTATATCCTTAACCATTGTTCCATCTATATTTCACCAAGCGGGTGGCAACCGACAATGAAACTATCTAGGGATTTTGCCCTAGAAAGGGTTGTGTACGCACTTTATAAAACATATAACAATAAACATATGACGCATTTTGTACCCTTCCTATGGTGAACCCTTTATGATATGGTTCAAGATTCAAGAGTCAAACTACAAATTCTTTGAGGGTGAATGTAGGCAAGGCCATCAGTGATGAGCTCCCAAGACTTAGGTCTTGTACCTTAGGGTTTGTTCTTAAGGATTTACATGAAATTAAGTCACTTCTTATCGATGATAATTTACTTAGATAAGATATTCATGAAATTTATATTTTTTAATATGTATCTAATGCTTTACATCTAGTTGTATTAATAGATGTGCAGTTACAAGAATTGGGACATGGTGAAGCAACAAGAAAGCAAAACTTAGGTATGCAGTGATAATTATTTTTTATTTGAGCATGGCAATAGGTTTAATCTTTATCATCAAGGTTTCTAATTTAGATGATATATAAAATGAAATTATAATGTGTTGTTAAATTTAATGTACAAAATTATTGTTTTTAAAAAAATTGCATTCTTTAATGAGTATTTTCTCCACGTGTTGAGGGTTCTTAGGCGGGGCATTACATCTGGTATCAAAGTCTAAGTTGCAACACTAGGATCTATGGATAATATGGTTCCCCGTGTTGTCATTGGGAAATGTTCATTGTGGCAAGATTAGTTTTGAGACTTCTTTCCCAAGTGCCTTAGCATGACTATATTGGGCTACGGTTACCAACCTGTATACTTTATTTGTGTAGGAGCTTATCTTTTAGATCCTAAAGAAAATTAGGATGTGGTTGATTTGTGCATTCCCTCCTTGGTAATGATTGTTAATTTGAATTCATGGGTATTTATCATTGTTGTTATATGCAATTGTTAATATGATATCATGTATCCCTATATCATTTGTAATGCTAGTTCTTGACAAATGTGAGATTTAGAAAACTGGAAAAATGATTTGTGATGATTATTGCCTTTTTTGTAAGTGCTTCTATGTATGCACCAAATAATGCATTGGAGTTGCATTTATGTTCCTTTCTATGTTGGATATTAATTGTTTTACATCATTTATTTTTTTATAAGTAATCTAGGATCATGCTCATTGATGTTCATCATTCATTTGTCTCCTACCCTAGTGTGGCTTAACTTCTTGTCTTATGTTTGAGTTAAATTGAAGATAGTTTAGAGGTATCTTCTTTGAGCATTATCTTGTGGATCTATAATTTCCTATTGACTTCATGCATAGTCTTTATTTTTTCTATATATCTTTTTGATGAGTAATAAAAGATGTGATTGAATGTGTATTCCTTCTTACACTTTGCATTGATTGTTGTAAGCAATTGTTAAAATTGATATCATGTGGTTTGTTAAAAACTATATATATAATGAAAAATATACATGATTGAGAATGTTTAAGAATTTCTATTACATGTATATCTAATGAATTATATTAGGTTTTATTGGATAATGATCATTGGAAATAAAAATAAGTATCTTTTTTTTCTCCCTCTCCTCTTTGCTTGATGAATGACCATCAAGAGGTGTTAGTTAATAAATACAATGTATCATTTAAATCATCGATTGTGAATGTATAACATGTGTGATTGGATAAATACTTAGGTAAAAGACCTAAGTCCCTAAAGTTCATTTATCATTCGGAGGCATAGTAACGGTAATAAAGAGTCAATTGCATTGACAAATTAGGAGCTTTCATAAATGATTAAATGAGTATACTTTTGTTTGGTGCAAACATTTACAGTATATTAGAATTGATGCATTGTATACAATCTCTTCATTTTCTTAATTGTCTTGGGAAATTTTTTATCTTTGAATTGGTGTATAGTCGGAAAATCGAAGCACTCCCATTGTAGACATGTTTAGCCTTCCGAGTAAGTGGTTTGGGGTCATGGAAAGTGCCTTGAATGGGTTCCTTATCTTGACATGGCTTCCTCCCTATTTTGTTCCTCTTTCCACTCCTGTTTGGCCTGATTTCTGCATTCTGGAATGCAGACTGGTGATTTTGGGCTTCAAGGTCAAGGTCGACATTTTAGGTCTATGTCAACCTCAACCCTGACCTAGGTCAAGCTTGACCTCAACCTTGACCTAGGTCAGGGTCAACCTTGACCTTGACCCAAGATTCAGATCCCAGGGTCTTGTAGTTTCAGGAGGTCGGCCTTTGCAAAAAGTATTTCCCGCTTCCGGGTCAACTGTTTCGGGTTCCGAAGCGTTGATTCCTAAATTATATTAAATATAGGTCCTCTCCTATGGGTAAAGGCTTTAATGGGAATTTAATCCTCCTATGTAGGCCTCCTTAGGAGATTGTGCCCTAATTCCATATAAAAGAGAAGCTTTCTCTCTCATTTTCTCTAAGTCTTCTAATCAAGCATCAAGCA
>MU225309.1:1929215-1975521 GCA_018584345.1 Thuja plicata
GTATAAGGTGATAATAGAATCACAACTATTGTTCAATTCTTCCATATGTATCTACATTCTTCTATATGTTGTTTCATGTTATGTTGTACTTGTGCTATTGTTTGTAATTTTTTTCCTTGTACAATCTACTTGGATCTGCGACATGGTAGCACTAATTCTTTTTGATCTCCATATTGTGGTCCGAAAAGATTCCTCTTCATAATTCTTAAGTTTCTTTCCTCCTTTGTAATTGTAGTTCTACTTTCTTTGGGGAATGATGTCAATTAATTTGCAATAATATTATATTTCTATGTACATGTTATCTTATGATCATATTGACCCCACATTAGGTATATCCCTTTTGTGTTCTTATGTATGTTTATGTTTTATTCCCCTTGATTTGTCTTCCTTTGGGGCATCTCGCAGTGGAAACGTAATCCGTAGAGTTGCTTATGTTTTCGTTAAAATCATTGCTCCTGTTAAAGTGTTAGCAATGACTTTAACGTGGGGACATACACTCTACTCACTTTTTGCACACACACACATTCAAAATAGTTTTCAAGATATACAAACTTTTCCCTTTATGGATTAAAAAAAACTAATCCTTAAAGCATGGTCACACATTTTTTTTTTTTTTTAGGATCCCTTGATCCCTCCAGTTTAAATTTACACAGATCTCTTGATCCCTCCAGTTTTCAATTTACAATAATTTGATCCCTTTAATAACAGATCTCCCTGATGGGTTGACTAGTGAGTAGCCACATTCACTAGGCAGTTCAATTCCATCTTTCCAGTTACACTTTTTGTGTGGTTCACAATGAGACATAAGTTCTCATTAGGCAAGATAATCACACCCTTTCTCTCTCTACTTAACTAAGTGATGTCTCTCTTATCATGATCTTAGGGTTGATAAAGAATTAAGTCCCTTGGGGGCTTGAGGGTTTCTTTATCCCTTTTGGTTCTGATAAGATTGTCTTTTCTATATATTCTCCTTTACCAAGAGTTTGTGTTGAGCTCATACTCTTGCTAAAGTGGGGGCTAAATGTATAGTCAGAAAATGGAAGCACTTCCATTGTAGATGTGTTTATCCTTCTGAGTAAGTGGTTTGGGGTCATGGCAAGTGCTTTGAATGGGTTCCTGATCTTGACATGGCTTCCTCCCTATTTTGTTCCTCTTTCCACTCCTGTTTGGCCTGATTTTTGCATTCTAGACTGTAGACTGGTGATTCTGGGATTCAGGGTCAAGGTCAACATTTTAGGTCTATGTCGACCTCGACCCTGACCTAGGTCAGGGTCGACCTTGACCTTGACCCAGGATTTAGATCCCAGGGTCTTGCAGTTTCAGGAGGTCGGCCTTTGCAAAAAGTATTTCCCGCTTCCAGGTCGGCTGTTTCGGGTTCCGAAGCGTTGATTCCTAAATTATATTTAATATAGGTCCTCTCCTACGGGTAAAGGCTTTAATGGGAATTTAATCCTCCTATGTAGGCCTCCTTAGGAGATTCTGCCCTAATTCCATATAAAAGAGAAGCTTTCTCTCTCATTTTCTCTAAGTCTTCTAATCAAGCATCAAGCATTCCTAATTGAGATCAAGCATTACCAAGTGAAGTTCAAGCAAGCTAAGAAGCAAGATTTCAAGCAAGCATTCATCCATTCAAGTATCCATTTTCATGAAGGAGATCCATTGGAGGCCATTGAAGGATTGAAACTACAAGGTGCCCTTTTTGTGATCTCTCCATCCACCTTCTTCCAAGCCTATTCCAAATTCAAGAACCCATTCAAGACTTGGTGTTGAAGATCTGCAAGAAAGAGATTGAAGACATCCTACCTTTCTACATTCTACATTTGAAGCATACTTGTAGATTCAAGGATTTGAATCTGCCACAAGGACTTTTTCAAGCAAGGTGAATTTATGCATTTACTTTGTCCATTTCTGCAATTTCAATTACATATATTTGAAGTTAATTCCAAAATCGGGGTTTGACCAAGGCAAACCCCTCCTCCAAAATAAACAATCTTATTTTTCTTGTAGGTAAAGGTACATAATAGTGGATTTGAACCCAGATTTGGATACCCTTTTCGGCTTTCTTTTGGACGGTGTGAACAAAGTCACTTTTGGATCTGTGCAGGTTAGGGTCGACATTATTGGGTCAGGGTTGACATTTGTGGGTCAAGGTCAACCTTTTTCATAAGACGACATCAGAATGGAAAATGATTTCTGGGTTTTGTTCATCTCTGCGTTTTGGTTCAGTATCAACTGTCAGTATTTCCAGAAATAGTCTATAGACCTCTGAAAATAACATTATTTGATCTGCAATATTTTAAGGTTAGTGCATTTCTCCTACTTCTTCAATTACTGTCATACATCATTTCTATACATATAATTAACATAATTTAAGGTATCTCCTTTGCTATTCTCCTTTCCAAATAGTTGATTCATTTGTGCATTAACCCTTCTCTTGGGTTGATCAACTTGGATCTCCCATTTGTGCATTTGAGGGTTAAAAAGGAACATCTTATCTTCTCCTTAATCACAATTGCAATACACAATCAATTAAATTCAAGTAAATATGAAATAGGGTTAAGGAATTCAACACACTTTAATCAAATCAAACAAAAATTAACAATCAAATCACCTTATCCTCTTTCAACACCTTATAAATTCCCAAGGACCCCACCCCATTTCATATCTTACACTTGATAAGAGTTAAAATATGTATTTTGGATGAAAAATGAATGTTATGGTAGATTTAGTCGATACGTGAGTAGTGATGTGACTATCCTCCCTAATTGAAAATTGATAATTGCATTTTTGGCTAACAAATCTTAGTATAACACTTACTAATTTACTTTGATGGATTTCCTTATGAGTTATTAAAATCATCATGTTGATAAATACTAGTGTCTTGAGAAGTGAAAAGAAAAGAGTTTTGTTATGAAGTAGAAGTTAACCACTTTCCTTAATTAGAAGATGGAAATTAATGATAATGCAAATGATTATATCTTAATGTATTTTTTTAAGGACTTTCTTATATGTCATTTGGGAAGCATCTAGTTGATTCATTATACTTGAAAAATAAAGTGCTTTGTGTATCCTTTATGTCCTTGATTGGGTGAAAATTGGATTCCCTTATGATGATTATATATAAGTGTCTTAGGTCACTAAGAAGATATGTGAAGTACAATTTTATTGTTTTCCCCTTAATTAGAACAAAATGTGTGCTCATTCAATGATTTTTAAAGAAATAAAATCTGGCATAATGCATTATTATTTTCTCTGTCTTATTTTGTAGAAATTTAAATCATCTTGTTGATAGATATTATCTCATGTTATGAGAAAATATGAGATTGACATGTGTGTATTGCATGTTGGTATTAGAATTCATAGAATTCTATCACCAAGATCTACTATAGCAAAAACCTGTCACAAAATCAAAGAATGGAGACACAACAAAGAATGATCTGAAAGATGAAATATTCATTCAAAGAAGGAATTAATAAAATAAACTAAGATCAAACCTTATAAAGGTGATCAAAACCTGAAAAGGGAGAAAAAAGGGTTACATGATAATAATTAATAAAAGAATTTATATTATTACATGCCTAAAGTTTAGCTTAGTAAACTAGAGATAATAAGTGACTTAATAATTATATCAAAATGATTTAATCAATACGTGAAATAACTTATTACTCTAACACCCCCCTTAAGATAAACTTAGGGAGAAGCTAAAAACCTAGAATAACTACTGAAAGCAGGACCCGACAACATGGCCTGATTAGGTACCCAATTACAAGAAATCTTTGTAAAGAGGAGAAAAGGAGAAAAACCAATGGAAAAAATTCTCTCCAAAAAGAGATGAATCCTAGTGATGGACTGAAGAAGCCTCCAAACTAGAGAATGTACCAAAAAATATGAACAAATGATGAACATGAAGAACACCACTGAAGCATGAAGCTACAAATATTGTCAAAGAATAACTGTTGGAACCTCCACTGTAATAGAACATGATAAGGTAGAGAAGACTGTAATCTGCATGAGTGCCCTCAAATGACACTACTTGAATCAGGATGGAAAACAAACACAAAAATCAGAACTCGAAGATACAGATGGAAAAAAAACACCAAATCCTGAAGAGTTGATCAAAAGATGGAAGGATGCCTCCAAAATAGAAATGAAAGAGTGTCCATATGGTAAATGATTCATCTTTCAAAATGCATAGGTACCTAGCCACTGCATTCACCTAGTACATAAGAAAAAATACTAAATACATAGCTCACTCCATTCAACCAAGGAAACATTAGAACCAATAGGAGATACCCCCCATAATGCTGAGAAGGGAGAGGCATGACATGTACACTGAAATAGACTACTAAGAACAACTACGTGATGAAGAACCAGGGACATGGAAAGTGCCAAAATGGTACAAACACATATAAAGGATGGTATCATGGAAAAATCACTCTCTTGACACACATCATGAGGCTAATGTCGTGGAAGGAACACTCACTTAACAAAGGAAAATGAAAAACAAAGAAAATGTCAAACCCTCCAATGTCACTTTATAATGTAGTGCAAGTACAAACAAACACAAAATGTGAAAGATCCCAAGCATGAAACAGATGGTACTTTATCTCAGTGCATTTACAAAAAAGGAAATGCTACAGAAATAGATGTCTACAATGCCTAGAAATGACAAACAGTTGTAAGAACATAAGTAACAGCTAAAAAGGAGTCATCCCATGTAAGGAAAATGATCCCAAGACCTGAAACATCCAAGATATTCACTAGATTGCAAAAAAGAAAAGAAAATGAATAAAATATACCTGGAGAATATTCTAGAAATGAGAACCATACCAAAAGAAAGAGCACAAAACCAGCTTTCCAACGATATGCGGAAGTCAGAAAACAAAACCCAGATGAGCAAGATATGGCTCCTGGAGTGCAAAAAGGAACCCTAACTTTGACTGGAAAAAGCATGTGAAAAATGGAAAAATCATAAAATCTAACCTCCAAATTTGGATAGATCTCGGAAAGAGATTTCTGACGATAAATGATAGGTCAAAAAATGATACCCTATGCTAAAGATATCGCAAAAAATTATAGGCTGCTCATTATGAAAAAAGGGCAAGCTATATGACGGTTTCATGGTCATCAAATTTAACCTCGAGCTGACCTGTGGCCGTAGACATCACTACCTGCATATAGGCATCCTTTCCAAGAATTATTAAAGTATTTTTTAAAAAACAACTTTATTAAAAAAACATAACTCAGTTTTTTTTGTGCAAGTTTTTTTTTCAAATTGTTGGAATTTTTTTTTACATGCAGCATAAAAAATTAAACTTGCCTCAATATGCGTTCCCATAAAAGGGTCATACAGGCAAAAAAAAATTGCCTCAGATTTCAATAGTGTCCAAATTGGACATGACTTATATGAAAATAGGGGTTATTGGGCCTTCTAGACACAACTACGAGGTCGGTTTGTGCCCAACGTGATTTTTTTCTTGATCTATGTGTCAAGGCCGTACGACCAAAGATAAAATATGCTCATTATAGGCCAACTTGTCCAAAATAGACAAATTTTATATGGAAATATGGGTTTTGAGGCCTTTTGAGCGCAACTAAGACGTTTATTTGAGCCCAAAATGCCCAGAAAAAGCTCCCCCATATCCACACAAGTAAAACTCTCTAAACTTGATACCCATAGAGCTCCAAAAATTCTTCAAAAACTCAAGAATGGGCTACAACAACAAGGCTCTGATACCATATTAGAATTCATAGAATTCTATCACCAGATTCACTATAGCAAAACCTGTCACAAAAGCAAAGAATTGAGACACAACAAATAATGTTCTGAAAGATGAAATATTCATTCAGAGAGGGAATAATAAAATACAATGAGATTAAACCTTATAAAGGTGATCAAAACCCTAAAAGGGAGAAACCTAGGTTGCATAATAATAATTAATAAAAGAATTAATTATTACATGCGTAAATTTTAGCCTAAGTAAACTAGAGATAATAAGTGACTTAAAAATTAAATCAAAATGATTTAATTAATAAGTGAATTAACGTATTACTCTAACAGTTGGCATATGCTCATGTAAAAGTGAAATTAAAAATAATTATGACATTGGTATATGGAAATCATGAGAATTGTGAATGAGAAAATATGGATGATGTATGATGTTATTATATACTCCCTTGTGAATGTGAGAAAATTAGTACTAGTGCTTATGTTGGATGTTGTGTAAAATCAATAATTATTTTGTGTGTCATGAAGTAGTGTAATCAAGAAACCATCCATGGAAATCATATTTGGTATTTGGGTATGGGAGAATCATACTCTTTGTGTTTTATTTGCTTGTTTGTTACCTTATTGAGTGTCAAGCCACAGGTTGTTTATAATTCAAAGGGGTAGTAATGTTACTGATTCCTCAGGTAGAATGGTTAGTGTGTGAATAGTGGAGGAATGAAGTGACCTTAGCTTCTACTACTCAAGGGATGAAGTGTAATATTTGAGCAGGATCCAGAAGATCAATAAAAAGTATTTAAACAATTACTACATTGTATTAACTGATCCATTGAATAATGGAAACAAAAAATGTAAATATAGGTGAGAGTGTCTCCACAAAATGTGGGATGGACTTCTTCAACCTAGAGTTGTGGCAAAAATACCCAAGGAACTAGGATGAGGTGTCAAAATAGAATCGACACCTCTTTAGATGACTCTTAGATGATGACAACCTATGTAAACAAGTGTCGAATATAAGTGGATGACTAAGTAATCTTAAGTGCCTAAGTGTAATTAAATAAATACACTAACACTCCCCTTAAGCATAACTTAGGAGGACAAGAAAAATGGCATCATTTTAGCCTTTGGATTATGTGCAACTTACAGAGAAATTCATCTTGCTTCCTACATATTCCTATCCAGAATGGGAAGTAATATTGCACACATTTATGGTGTTGTTTCTTCCTAAGGGGATGAATATTGTTCAACGTTCATGGATCCTCTTTAGCAATCAGTGTCGAGCATCTACTGGCACTACATGGAGTTCATCACTTCATATCTTCTAGGGGGTCATATGATCTTCTATAGTTTCTCTCCTATGGGGAGAACATACTGCACTTTGTGGTAGAATTAGTCTTGGGGGTTATCATGTGTCCTCCATCTATCACTCTTCTTCTTCATGTGTACATATCATTGCATCTTATATCTTTTTGGAGGGAGGTTTTATTCCCACTCGGTTTTCCTCATTTCTCCTTTCTTCTACGTTATTTACATTATAAATGAGTACCTTATTAGGCCTTATTTCCGAGACTCATATCTTTCATGTTCACGTAAGCTATGCTTAAGGGGGGATGGGTGGGTGTTAGTTTTTTAATTAAACACGTGGATTTTCTAAGTATAGTTAGGTGTAACCTACTTGAATTGTTCTAGGAGAGGTGTCTAGTTGGCTATCGACATATAAGAGTCTGCTATAGATGTGTCAATTTCATTTCAACACATCATCTTATTTTAAAGAGTTGTTATTTTCCACCACTCATGTTTGAGGAGTCCATCCCTTATTGAGAAATATCTAGAAGATCAATAATAAGTACTTGAACAATGAATACATTATATTAACTAATTTATTGAATAATGGAAACAAGAAATGTATATATAGGTGAGAGTGTCTCCACAAAATGTGGGATGGAATCCTTCAACCTAGAGTGGTGGAAAAACTACCCAAGAAACTAGGATGAGGTGTCAAAATGGAATCGACACCTCTTTAGACGACTCCTAGATGACGACAACTTGTGTGAACAAGTGTCGAATACACATGGATAAATAAGTACGCTTAAATTCCTAAGTGTAATTAAATAAATACACTAACATGAAGTAATCAATACTTTCCCTTATAAGTCATTGTGTGAAGGGGTGATATACTAGTAGCATTATCGCTTCCCCTTGGGTAGAATGGACGATGTATGAGTAGTGGCAGCTCAAAGTGACCTTAGATTCTACTACTCAAGGGAGGAGGTAAATAAATACTTCCCCTTATGATGGACCCATATATGTGGTTCATAAGTGCTTAACCCAATCCCCTTAATTCTTGAGCACAATACCAGTGCTTGGTATGAGATTCTATGGACATATATATGATTTATGGATATATACATTTCTATGTGATCCAACATGTGGCGGAAGATTTTTTCTCATGCTATGAGAGATATTGTATCTGCACATGTTCCGACATGATGCAATGGGTATGATGCCATACCCCACTGATTTTTTGACATAGTGTGATCTGATGATGCCATGTTACTGATAGTAGAGAGCCGAGATTGAGGGAACGATGCCACATACGTAGATACGTGAAGGCATGATATATGTTTGTTATGTATGCCTACTTGATATAGAACGACATGGAGATATTTTCATTATTGTAGAGGGATACCTATGGTTGCTCGGTTGTTTAGGCATATGGATGGGCCCTAACCATGTATACCTCTAGATACAATGATAACCTAAATGAGGCATCTCTACACATGGTGTGTCATGTGTGTTCCTTCTCTGCAAGGAACGTCGTCATATGACATATGTCCAGTGTGTCCCTTCTCTTCTTGGTGTATAGTCATGTTGGGTGTTTTATGTGCTCATTTTGTACCACTTGATGCAGGGTGTTGTCAAGGTGAACACCACATGCTATGTCGATAGTGTGCCTCTTGTGTACCACATGATGGGATATTGAGATAGTTGGATGATTGTTTTATCCTTCCTCATGATGTTGCTAGATATAGTCACACAGTGATGTAATGTGCAATTTATGATTTTTTTTACCTTTGTTTATGTAGACCAGCAAATTTTCTCATCTTTGTCTATGATGGTTTAGCCACAACTTGTGAGATTTATCTTACATTTAATTATTTTTGCAAAATTAATTGGATTTTTCTTATCTTATTGTTGCAATTGATAATTATTTTTCTCTTATGTATAAACATTGGTGGCTAAAGTAATTTCTCCTTCATATTTTTGAATGCTAGTCTTGTGTTAGGATTTGACTACTCACCAGAAACGTATGAGTAAAACTTGGTGAGTGTATATGAGGAAGAAAATACAAGGATCCCTTGAGGATGCGGGTATGTGAGGTTTTTATCCAACTAGGACCCACTACCTAGCTATGTGTGGTGGATATTCCTTGGAGGCTAAGCACCTTACACAAACAAGGAATAGGGAACATAGTCTTGTATTGAGGGCCTCATCATGTGTGTGGCCCAAAATTGATCAAGCCACTAAGTGAGTTATGGATTATGGATTATGGATATAGATGAGACTGGTATTGTACCCTAGAGAGAGAGCTTGTCTAGAGAGGAGTGGCCCCTCCTGAGCCTTGTGATGTGTAATCCCGGTGATGTGGATTGCCATGTTTGTGTAAAATATATATCTAGTTATGTTCATTATTTCATATTAGAGATAGAAATATATCATCATGTTTTGTTAAATGCACATATAATCATATTTTATGAGTTTTAGTTGTGATTTGTGTTTATAAATTTGTGAAAATGGAGATTGTATCATAAATGAATGTCTCTTGAAAGTGAAGTGAAGTTTAAAAATTATGATATTCTTAAGAAAATTATGTGATTTGAGTGGTTTACCTTGCTTAAAAATTGATGAAATGGTGGTATACTTTAGTGAAATTATTTGAATTGGTGTACTTGTTATTCATGAATTAGTAGAAAATAATGTACCTTCTTGTTAATATTATGTAACATGTGAATTTTGAAAGGATATTGAGTGGAGAAATTTAAGTGTTTTATCTTAACTTTCTAAAGGAATTGAATTTTGTTGCATGGATGGATAACATTTCTCTTTATAAGAAATTGATTACATTTTTTTTTATATTCAAAAACTCGTGGCTTTTGATTACTAACAAAGGGGAAATTTTTTATTTGTGCTATTGTCGGATCAAGTTTGAGACTATGATAGTGGGTAAGAATATGAACTGGTGTGTGTGTGTGTGTGTGTGTGTGTGTGTGTGTGTGTGTGCGCGCGTGCGCGCGCGTGTGCGCGTGTACATACATATACACACACATACACATATATATACATATATATGTGTGTGTGTGTGTGTGTATCATACGTAACCATTTTTTATTATTATGTTATATTCTTGTATGGATCTAAGGAATAATTGTATTGATTAAAAGACGTTACAAGATTAATGTGTGATATGTTTCCAACTCATCCTTCACGACTTCTAGGAGTAAGTCGAGACATAAGGAGGGGAATATGTAGTACCTTTCCAATTCTACTTTAGTAAGGAGTTATTTTGGTAAGTGAACCCCTCCCATTATGAATATCCCTCAGACTTATTGAATGTAATGTCGCCTAAGTAGGAGAAAGATCTTTATCGATCTACAATAACTAAGGATATGTTATTCATCACAACAAATCACAAATTAAGAGACCGGTTAATTAAGAACTACAATGAGTTGTATTACTACTCATGTTTAATGTTCCTTGTGGTGCATCACATCCAATTAATCTCAATAGAAAATAAGTTGAATCTTTAGAAACACCAAAGATTCATGATAGACATTGCAGGGTGCCAAGAAATAAATTAACAAACTATAACATAGGGTTTTTTTGGGTCCAAATTGTGAGTTTCCTATGTTTTATATAGGTCAATACTACAAGAAAAATTTGAGAATTAGGAAAATGAATGGATGTGTCCCTCAAAGCATGGAAAATAATAACCACAACTATGATTTGGGTGCAAAGGAAGAATGTTCAGAACCAAAATATGCTAGAGGGGTCATTGGAGGCCGGATGAAGATAACAAGAGTTAAATAATGATCCATACGATTGTTGAAAGTAAAAATTTGACTCATTTGTAAGTCCTTTACCTATGCTCAGGATTGTAATATTTATTGACTAGAATATTGTAGATTTGGGCATTTTTATTATGTCTATTTAAATTGGATTTTGGTGTTAAATTAGTTGAAGTTTGAACACACACACACACACACAACACAATTTAATTGATCGTGAACAATAGTTCCATTTTGTGATTTAATATATTAGCTGCCACACAATATAATTCTAATACTATAAAAAACCATATTGGTCACGCTATGTTTTTGCAAATTTGTATATTTCTTATTACAAATTCTTTTTGATGAATGATATACTTGTTAAAGATGTTATGTAAAACTACATTTTTGAGGTACAAGGTATTGTCATATGATGCTTTGTCGATCAAGCATAGAATTGCATTATATATCAAATGTCATGAAAGGACAAAATAGGGAAAGCATGATTGTGTAACTTGTTTTCTTTATAATTTGATTTTATGTACCACAGGCATACACCAATATTAGAATTTTACAGAGTTTTCCAAAATTAGGAAGTTCTAATAGCATGCATGTTAAAAAAAAATTAATCGTAAAGCCTAAAAAATATTTTATAGGTTGGCTTTTACAATTATTCTAAAACTAATATTGGAAGTACTCATAGGAAAAGTATTAGTAATTGATTTTAATTAAAGTATTGTATGTACTTAAAAGAAAACTTTTAATATTGCAACATAAACATTTAAATGGAAAGAAGTGTAGTTATGTTGTTGTTTCTAGAATTGATTGTGTTTTCCTTTTTTGCATCAACCTTTTGGATCACAGTCTATGATCTATCACCATGATAAAAGAAAACTTTCCATATCACAACATGAACGTTTAAATGGAAAGAAGTGTATTTATGTTAGTGTTTCTGGATATGATATTGTTTCTCATTTTTGCATCATCATAGAGTGTGATCTGAAATGTTGATGCAAAAAAGGAAAACACAATCAATTCCAGAAATAACATAATTATACGATGGATTGTGGAAAACTACTATATTTAGTGGAAAGAAGTGTCTAGAACATGTGATTTCTTAATTTAGTTTATTTGGTGCTTTACCTAGGGCTCTATGTTTTCTTGGTACACATTGATCTTGTATGTTCAAGAATAGAGTGTAAAAATTATGTGTAAAGCAACTTAAAAATATAAATGGAAAATAGAGAAATAAAGAAAGAAGGTGTGGATAAAGTCATCTTGTGGAAATTGAGGATCTGATCTCAGGCCAAGCCATCAAAAGCAAGTCAATACATAGGTATGTGTGTTGGGCTAAAAATTTGTTGGTCAAAAGTCATGATGCTTTTATTGTTCAATATCTTTTAGAGTGGGGTCATAACTTGGAATATTTAACGAGTAATTTGTATTGAAGTTATTACTTGATATCACGTTACTATCTAGTTGTTGAATTGTTGATATAACTGCTACAAAGGCATTGTTTTACAATTTTGAGATTATTATAATCATTCATAATATAAGTTGTATGATATATATCGTAGTTGGGGTCAACACAATCTTATTTATAATATATGGTACATTGCAAATATTTTTCCTATGTACAAAGAATGTAGCAAGCATAAATGAAAAATGACTAGGGTAATTTCTCAATACCCACTAGTTTGTGTCGTGGTCAATTAAAGATCCATGCTTAGATATTTGATAGAGAATCACATAGGTCAATTTGTTATCATTTTATGATTTTGTATTGGTCAATTTTATATTCTCTAACATCATTATTGTAGACATTACATATGTTCATGATCAATGATAAATTTTGATCCTGATACTATGTAGAGTTTTTCTAGAAGTAGACTTAGTTGTATAAGTAAACATGGAATTATCCATGTATAAAATTGTACTCAAGAGAACTTCCTTGGACTATGTGGACATAGTATATCCTTAACCACAGTTCCATCTTTGATTCACCAAGTAGGTGGTAGCCGACGATGAAACTATTTGGGGACTTTTCCCTAGAAAGGGTTGTGTACCTATTTATGTATTTTATAAAAAAAAAGATATAATAATAACCATATGATGTATTTTGTACCCTTTCTATGTTGAACCTTGTATGATATGGTTCAAGATTCAAGAGCCAAACTATGAAATCTCTGAGCATGAGTATAGGCAAGGCCATCATTGATGAGCCCCTGAAACTTAGGTTTGGTCCCTTAGGGTTTGTTCTTAAGGATTTATATGAAACTAATTCACTCATTCTCAATGATAATTCACTTAGATAGGATATTGATAAAGGTTATATTTATGAACATATATCTAATTCTTTGCATCTAGTTGTATAGACAAATGTGCAGTTATAGGAATTGGGACATGGTGAAGGAACAAGAAAGTGAAACTCAGGTATGCAATGATGATTATTTGTTAGTTGAGCATGGAAAAATGTTTAATCTTTATCCTCTTGGTTTTTAATTTATATGATATATAAAATGGGATTAGATTGTGTTTCTTAATTTAATATACTATTTTTTTGAAAAAAATTGCATGTTTTAATTTGTATTTTGTCAATGTGTCGAGGGTTCATCGGCGACACGTTACATTTCACAACATTTAATGCTCAAATGCATGAAAATTTGGTGTCATATGAAAAACACAAATGAAAAGGGACACGTAGAGATAATGTGGTTGGTCAGGAGGAAAGGGAGGGATGAAAAAAATTAAATGTAAGGAAGTAGGCATTTGAGGTTGTTCCTTGCTTACTCATCATGGGGTATGGCAAACACGTACCACTCCCCTACCACAAAATCACTAAGTTATCTATGAGTAGTCACCCATACAAGAAAACAAATAATTTGGCAAGTACACCTATCATCAACATACAAATGTAGATTACATCTAAATTAGTAAAATTGATTTATTAAAATCCACCATAAAATTATTGAATTGATGGCATATGATGTAGGAGCATCCATGGTCTAAGGGAAATCTTGCATCAACCAAAAAGATATTTAATTTAATGTTTCTTTTAGTATATTTTTAAATATTGTAGGAGAATATTTTCTTGTAATAAGACCCAAATATTTGATAAATCATTTGGCCAAGTTCTAAGGTTTAATCCAGTATAGGAGTTTGAAAAATGGCAGCAACATCTTTGCATATTCTTAGAATCTTCCACTTTTTCTATTAGTGGAGGTGGTTACTAGATAGTAAATATTTCAAAATATTGCATTTGGTACTGTATGGGGGAAAATGGTGAGAAATTAGAGGATGTAGATCACTCACCAAGTTCTCTTGCCATACCTTGGAATACAAACCCACCCTTAAACCAAATATGATTAGCACAACCAAAAGTATGAAGGGTGCCAATACAAGATCTATGTCTAAGGAGGATTTGGATTCTTAAAGGGGATGAATGTGATATGGTAAAGGATAGATCTGATCTAATAAAATAAATGCAAAGGAAAGGAAGGAAGAATGAGTGCACCTAGAAACAAGATGGAGAAGATAGAACTTCATATATGAATATGATTGTCATGAAGATCTCAGAATCAACTGTAACTATAGATCTGGAAAACACGAGTGTGGATCTGTCTTTAGGGACAAGTGAAATTTTTGGGAACAAGTCAAATTTTGGGGGACAAGTCAACTATTCGACTTATTCCTAGAAAAATATGACGAAACTATCCCTGGTTCTACAACTATACCTGCACTTCCCAGATCTAGAATCATAGCTCTGCAACCTGTTTCTGCACACAGAAAAATAGGGGAAAAGGTTGTGGATAGGGTTTTTCCTTGTTCAATCCCATGTTTAGGAATAAACCTTGAAATGCGATAGAAATTGCATAAATGAAAGTAATGTAAAAGGTAAATTATTGATTCACCTTGTATGAAACCCTCATGAATGGATGTAGTAATTTATCAAATCCATGAAGATACTTGAATGTGATTGGAATCCAAAAAGTTGACATTCTAATGAGATGAAGAATCAAGGATGCCTTAAAAAATGCATGGATCTATGATTTCCACTCCTAGATCTTGAATGTTGATATGCTTGATAACCACATGGAAAGAATAAGAGAGAGAAGTATGGATGAATGAATCTCCTTTCTTGATTGAGAATTCCTCTACTTGGCCATCATGGGAGAGAAAATTGCATCAATTAGAGAAGATTTTATTTTCTTGAATGGATCTTGGAGGAATGGACACTTGGAGATCTTGAATTATATGCTTTCCTTCAAATCTTGAATCCAAATCATCGATTGCTCTTGCTTTCTTGAAATATTGAATGTTTGCACTTGATAAACTTATCATGTTCTTATGTTATGCAAAATGAGGAGATAAGAGGTCCTTTTATAGTGATTTTGGGATTCAAATTTGATCCAGGCCGACCACAATTGAAAAATTAGGAAGAAGAACCCTACATCGGGCTTCGGGCAAAATTTAATCCAAAAATCCCATGGACAAGTCAGCGAGTCAACTTGTCCCAAGCAAGATGGGATCAAATTTCATAGGGATGTCATGAAAAGTGAAAATAAGCAGGGGGATAAAATGCAAGTTGTTTTGATCAAGTATAAAAAACTTTCAGACCTTGAAATCACCAAAATGGGATATAATGGGTCCTAAAGACATCCAATTATGGGTGCTAAATTTTTAGGATGATATATTTAGCCCACACTTTAGAAGGAGTATGAGACGAACTCATGCTCACTATAAAGTAGATCGAATGCATAAGAATGATCTCATCAAGGTCAAGGAGACACAGAAACACCAAGCCCCTAAGTGACTCAAGTCTTCATCAAATCCAAAACCAAGATAAGAGAGGCATTTCTTGAAAGAGAGAGAAAGAAAGAGAGATAAAAGTGTGATCACTAGCCTGGTAAGAGATTGTCTTACTATGGACCACACAAAGGGAAAATATTGCAAAAGATGACATTGAAGGTCTAGTAAGCTATGTTATGCTAGTTAATCCATCAAACATAATCAGTCCCTAAGGAAATCATTGTCTCTATTAAGGGATCTGATAAAGTAACGATTAGGCCTAAGGAAAACATTATCTCCATAGGGATCAAGAAAAGAGACCAAGCCTATAGAAAGCATTGTCTCCTTAGGGATCAAAAAAAGTGATCAGGCCTAAGGAAAGCATTGTCTCCTTGGGGATCAAAAATAAGAAGGACCAGTCCATAAGGAAATACTTGTTTCCATTAAGGGATCCGATGAAAAAGGATAAACACAAGGAAAGCACTGTCTCCTTGGCCATCCACAAGAGAGGTTGCATTGAATCACTGTGTAAGTGTATGCAAAATTTGAAATACTAAGCAGAGTGTATGATCCCACGTTAAAGTTATTGAAAATGCCTTAATGGGAGAAATGGCTTTAACAGAGTATATATGCACCCACAAGAAATGTTTCCACTGTGAGAAGCCCCCAAGAAAGGACAAGTGAAGGGAAATGAACACATGACAAAAGAGAGCATAGAAGGGATCTACTAACTCTAGGGTCACTATGATCATATGATAATACATGAGATATTATATCAAAATGACATGTCATCATTCCCCAAAGATAGAATAACTAAAGGCACAATGGAAGAATGACACGTAAGAGTTACGAAGAAGAGTTTTTTTGGACCGGATACCAAAAATAATATATGTAGCTATCATTTTGCATCATCCCCAATCAGAAAACACAAAGGCACATTTATGAATAGTAGCACAAACATGACATAACATGTAACAACATATAGAAGAAGTGAGATACAAATAGAAGAACATTTATGACATTGTGATTCCTTTATCACCTTGCACCAATGAAGCAACAAGGGTTATTTAAAGAAATCTAAATAAAATGTATAACAATCAACACATCATAGGGGAAGCACATCATGAAAAATAACCAAAAACACAAAATATGTCACACAAGAGGAGCTAATCAAGCATAACGCCTACCCCCCATCTTGGTCTATATTGTTTAGGGAAGGTGGGAAACTCACAAGAGGACCAAAATCAAGCACAAAAAAAGGAACAATAGCCAGTTCCGAACAAGGACTATATTTTAAAGATATATCACTTTGCTCGCCACTAGGAGTGATAGATAATTGTTGTGAAAACATATCTGGTAAATCATGATTAACATCAATAAGCTAAAACATATCATGAGAATCACTAGCATGGATATCATTGTTAGTATCAAAATAATCATCATCAAGAGTATCTTCTTCATCCAAATTAATTGTCATAGAATCTAAGATACAAATAAGATTATCATTTTTGTTCAATTTGATATTTTTCAAGTTAACTTCCCCCTTTGTTTCAAGCATTGGTTGATCAAAGGAAATCAAAGCATCAGGGATTGTTTTAGGTGAAGCAATATTTTGGATGCACTTTGGTGGGATCTCATAATGTTTACGACATTGGTCACGAGCATGATGATTATGTTTGGTTTTCGGGAAATTGGGTTTCATTCAGGATCAATCAACATCAAGTCCTTTTCTTCTTGAGGAGGAAGAACAGAAGGAACCACATGAGGTTGAGAGATGAAATCAACAAAATGTTTATAAGATATGGGAAATGGAAAATAAGCATATATAGGAGGTGTAGGAAGAAGTCCACATCTAGGGAAAATAGATGGAACATCCTTAGGTTTTCTAAGTTCACAAAGCTTTTGAATCTTGTAGGCTTGATATGATCGAAAGAGGTTATCGGGATGGAATTGGGTTTGTTGAGGCATGGAAGGACAAAAGAAATCAAGGTCAACAAAGTCTCGATGCACTAAAGGCTCATATAGGCTATGGTTAGCAGTCATGATTTCTCCATTATGAGTAAATTTCAAACATTTATGAATAGGAGAGGCCATGGCTTTCATGGAGGTAAGCCAAGGAAGACTAAGTTTGACTCAAAATAGATTAGAAGTTGGGATCACATTGAAGGTGACATCTAAAAATTTATTACCAACTTCAGTAGGAAATGACATAAAACCATAGGAAGGATAAAGAAAACCATTACAATTAAGCTTGGATCATAAAATTAGATTTATCATAAAAATCATGTTGCAATCGTCTACTAAAAAGATGATCTTTAGTTATTATAATCACGATGCAAGCAGGATCAATAAGGACACCACGATAATGAAGGCCATTAACCTTTGCAAAAATATAGAGAGGACCATCAGGTGCTTTATTTGTCTCATTAGGGTCAAAGGTAATGAAAAGCTTGGGTTTAGGTTTAGGTTTAGGTTTGATTTGATCAATAAGGTTGAAAACATGATTGGCTTCTTGAACTTTATCATCATAGTCAATAAACTAAGGGGAAGAGGAAGATGAAGGTTTTGTAGACTCAATGGTATTGGTGGAATTGGGAGGTAAAGGATTGGTATATAGATTTGGAGGTTTTTATTAGGAGGTGCTATAGATTTGTTTCCTTGATCATGAAAACCCTCAACAAATATAGAATTAGAATCAATGAGATCTTGAATAATAGATTTTTAACATAAATATTTTTTAGTATCATGGTCAGGTTGACGGTGGTATTGATAGAAATATTTGTGATCAAATTTTTTGGACAAAGTTTTGGATGTGTCAATCATTTTGATAGGAGGAAGTTTTAACACATTAGAATTAATCAAATTCAACATCACATTATGAAAATATTTATAAAGCTAAGTAAAATTACAAGCAGGTCTAAAGATAGATGACAAAGGAGCCACACCTTTGGATGCTTCTACCACTTGCTCATCAACATTATTGGATGATTATTGATCTTAATGAAGTCATTTGTTTTTTTAAACTTGTTTAAATTGTTGGATGCGACATCACCCTTATCAATCAGAGACATTGAATTGGTTCTCTCAAACTGAATCACTTGCATTTGATAATTATGAAGCACTTCACATAATTGACTAAAAGAAGAGAATTTAGAGAGCAGAATCTTATCACTAATGTATTTTTGTAAATTAGCAATGAAAATATATTTCACATCAATATTAGGAACGGGACAAGAAATCTGAGCGTGCAAATGCTTAAATCTGTACCAATGAAATCAGTCACTTTTTCTTTAAAACCTTGTTTATAATGCATTAAATCAGTCAAAGAAATATTAGGAGCAATGTTGTTTTGAAATTGTTCAATGAAAGCATTAGCAAGATTTTGTAAGTGTAATAAATAATAATGGAAGAGCAAAGGAACTTAACAATCCAAGAGAGCTAGGTGAGAGAGAGAATGTTACCATGAGAAAACCAAATCCAAGAGCATTCACCAAAATGAGCCAAAGACAAAGGACACAAGATGTTTTATAAGGGGAAAAGAAAAGAAAAACCTCTTTGTGATATTATGAATGAGGCCATAGCCTAAAGAGAGAAAAGAGAGAGAGAGAAAGAGAGCAAGATGCTCATTACAATAAATTCATCCCTTAGAAATGAGAGAGGAGCATCTCTTAAATAGAGATGAGAGAGAGAGGAGTTAGAATGTAACTCCCAAGTCTATGAATGCCACCATTCATAAATCTGTGTAACAAGTGTTGATATCCTCTTAAGGAGGAATAAATTAATTTCCTCATTAAAGGAATTACATAAAATGAGTTGTCCTCCCACTTGTACTAGAGAACAAAATACATGTAGGGATTCCATAGGAATCTCCTAATTAAATAAATAAATACAAGTAAATATTAGATATTCTAACACCCCCCTTTAATCTTTACTTGGGGTGTTTACAACAAGGGGTATGAAACCCAATTTTTACAAAAATATGCAACTTGATCTTCAATATAATGAATAAATTGTATTGTCTTCAAGTTTGCAAGTGGTCTTCTGGAAATGTGATGTACAAGTTGTTAGAATAGGTAGACACCTATCCTCCCAAGAATACCTGCATGCAAACCTGTCACATGGAAGAAGCAAGATACAGAAGACAAAAGAAGCTAGGGCGGCCAAAAATTCAGAGACATGATATCCATGTTGAAAGAATGAATTTCTATTATCAACAAAAATGAATACAATACAATCTCCTTACTAAAATGCAAAGCGGTGGATCCTTATAAAAGGATACCAAAATCCTAAAGGGGAAAACCCTAAAGAATGATAAGCTGCCTAAGTTTAACTTAAGCATAGAGTATAATAGACTAATAATTAAATGAATTAATTATTAGCTATAATATGACTAGTCTAACACCCCCCCTTAAGTGTAACTTAGGGAGAAGCTAAACAACTAAGGACTAAAAGATGCATGAAAGGAACTATGGGTCCCGGCAACTAGGCCTGATCAGGTACCCAAGTACAAGAAATAAACTAGATGAAGGAAACTAAGCCTCCAATCTAGGGAAAGTCCCAAAGAAAGGACAAGAATGAGAAAGAAGAATCTTTGAAGCATGAAGCTGTAAGAACTATCAGAAATAACTGCTCGAACCCCCACTGAAGTGCATGACCAGGTAGAGAAGACAAAGTCTGAAGAGCTGATCAATCGAACCAAGGAAGCAATAGAACCAACAGGTGAACCCCCCATAATGCTAAACAGGGAGAGGTGACAGGAACACTGAAATGCAATGCCAGAAACATCTGTAGAAATAAGAATCAGGAACACCAATAGTGTAACAAAAGTACAAGCACAGGATAAAGGGCGGTGTCACCGACACACAACATGGGCTAATATCGTGGAAGGTATGCTCACTTGACAAAGGTGGATGAGCACAAAATGACATAACATCATAACCCCCATGGCACTTTATAACTGAGTGCAAGTACAACACACAAAGTGCTCAAAATCCCAGAAATGCAAAAGAAGGCACTTTATCACAGTGTATTTATTGAAAAGAATTCTATAGAAGAGAATCATACAAGCTTAGAAGTCAGAAAGATGAGATCCCAAGACCTGTAGAACCCAAGTAATCCACCAGAGTGTGAAAGATGCCAAACTTGGAGGAGAAAGAACTTGGAGCAGAATTTGGAAAAAAGACCCCTGCAACTGAATAGTTCACTGAACTAGCTTTCCAACGATATCTGGTTTGCCAAAAATGGAGTCCGGATGAGCCAGATATGGCTCCTAGAAGGCAGACAATAGACATCAAACTTTGACAGAAAAAACACTGTCAAAATAGCAGAGCCAAAAATCCTAATCACCATAGTCAGAAAGAGCTTGGAAGGAGCTTTCTGACGACATAACGAAGTCTAAAAAAGGCCTATGTATGCTCCAGATAGAGCAAAAAGGGTGAGAAGGGCCCAAAAATGGTCTAAAAGATAGGTTTTAAGCCCCTAGGGCTAAACAAAATTGCGCCCCTAGGCGTATGGCGCGCGTAGGGGGCTAAATTTGAGTGCCCAGTTGCCCATATGACCACCGCTGGTGGTAAAATCCCGCGGGGCTTAAGCAATCCCACTGGGCAGGCGGAGCGGCGGGGACCGGGTGGTCGGTCGATGGAGCGGCGCCTGTGCAAAGGGAAGCCGGGCAGAGCGGCAGACTCCGGGGCGGAGGGCTGATGACGAATGGCCAGCAGAGCGGGGGCCGTCGAGGCCGACAGAGTGGCAGGGCCAGTGGTGGCGGGGTGCAGGGCGGCAAGGGCCACGTGGTGAGCCGAGCAGGCTGAGGGCACCGGAGGAGCTGGCCGGTGGCGGTGGAGCACCAGTGGCCCTGCGGTGGCACGGCAGCGGTCGAAATGAAAAATCACTGCACGCATTTTTAAATGCATTAAAAACACTTTAAAAATGTGTTTTTTTGAATTTTTCTCTTGAAAACCGTGCCCATACGGCCCTAAAAGGGCCAAAAAAATTCTCCCAGACGCTCCGGTGTCTAAATCGGACGTGTTTTATATGGATTCTGGGGTTTTTGGGCCTTTCGAACGTAATTGTGAGGTTGGTTTTGGTCTAAAGTGCTTCAAAAAATAGAGACCCCACAGAACCAAGAAAAATTACCAAAACAAAACTGAAAGCTTCAAACCCTTGTACTACAAAGAGCTTGCTTCAACAAAACACGAACAGTGAGCAACAAGAAAGCTGTGATACCATGTTAGAATAGGTAGACACCTATCCTCCCAAGAACACCTGCATGCAAACCTGTCACATGGAAGAAGCAAGATACAGAAGACAGAAGAAGCTAGGGCAGCCAAAAAGCCAGAGACATGATATCCATGTTGAAAGAATGAATTTCTATTATCAACAAAAATGAATACAATACAATCTCCTTACTAAAATGCAAAGCAGTGAATCCTTATAAAAGGATACCAAACCCCTAAAGGGGAAAACCCTAAAGAATGATAAGCTGCCTAAGTTTAACTTAAGCATAGAGTATAATAGACTAATAATTAAATGAATTAATTATTAGCTATAATATGACTACTCTAACACAAGTAGCTTTGTTAGAGACAAGAGAAGTGGACAAGTCCTTTAAATCTGTTCAAGTGGAAGTATATGCACATCTTCAAGTAGTCTTGTGATTCATAGGACATGTGGAAATGAATTGATGTCTTTAGTGGGCCTTGATGGATCACCTGAAACAATAAATAGAAACACGACAACTATCCACAAGTAGAATTCCATTTCATATTCAAGTTAGTATATCTTTTGAAATTTGTAACATCAAAAGATAATTTTAAGAAAATTCACATAAAGTAAACTATTATAAAGGGTTAAGGATAAATGTAATTGTTCACCAAAATGCAATGGAGCTAACATGATATCAAGATAAAAATGAACAAGTTAGGCATGAAAGTATTAATCAATGCTCCCATGAAAGAAATATACTAATACACAAATGACCACAGACAAGGTCAACTAATGAAACCTGTATCAACATTGCGTCAATCACATGGATATAGACAGTCCACTAATGAGTTATCTCATTGCAAGAGAATGGGTTGCAACACGACCACCCGCATAACTCACATTCTAAGCAATGAAGAATGCAGTGTATTATCACATTAGTATATTAATCAAATAAATATGAGAGAGAGAATGAGAGATTATTATAATATGTGACTCAAACGCCAAATTAACTTAAGATCCTGATTTTCTAAGCATGCTTTACTGATATGAACCACAAGATAGGATTATGAGAAGTAATAACATATTGCCTTCAAGAAAATGTGAAACTCTAGGGAAACCAATAAAGAATTATCCTCTCATTGAGGAACAAAATAATGAACCATCCTCTCATTGAGGAACAAAATAAAGAATCAACCTCTCACCAAGGAACAGAATAAAGAATCATCCTCTCACTGAGGAACATAATAAAGAGCCATCCTCTCATCGAGGAACAAAATAAATAATCATACTCTCATTGAGGAACATAATAAAGAACCATCCTCCCAGTGAGGAACAGAATAAATAATCAATCTCTTACTGAGGAACAGAATAAAGATTCATCCTCTCACTGAGGAACATAATAAAGAACCATCCTCTCACTGGGGAATAGAATAAAGAAACAACCTCTCACCGAGGAACATAATAAAGAGTCATCCTCTCACTGAGGAACAGAATAAAGGGGAACTCCATAAAAAAGTAAGTGCACACCGATTATAGGATGGAGGGATACTCCACAGGTCCTTTCGAAGAATGAGGTAACTATGAATCAGCTATAACTAATGGGTCCTTCATAGTTAACTGTGATTATTGGGCACCCTGATGCAACTTACAAGAGGTAGTAAAATATATATTAACGATTGGTATAAAACCATAAAATGCAACTATGTGCATGAAGAGATGGTCTAAAAGCATAAATTGTAACTATGTGCAAAATAGATTAAATCAAGCTCATTAATAAAATTAGTAATGATACTCATGAAGGCAATAGTGTAAGATAACCTCATAATCCTGAATAATTGGAGATAAAGAATAGATAAATGTAAGAGCAACATTAATGTTATGGATATCACTTAGAAAACTCCATTGATGGTGAACATGAGAACATAATTACTTCATCGTAAAGAAATTTATAATTGAAAATACCTAGATTAATTGAGTAAACAAAATATTAAAGTCTATAGTTTAAATTTGGTGTAATTAACAATTGGAAACCAAAAAAAATTGAGTTGAACAAAAGAGAGATGTAACACTAAATAACTTATAGAAATACAAAGTGTATTGCAATTTAACAGAATGTTAAACATAGGAATAAGCGAGAAGCTTAATATGATATAACACTATAAATTTACAATTTTAAACAAATAGAGTTAATTGAATTTCAGAGTATGAGACATGATATTCACAAAATGAGATATAATACATGAAATAATAGACAAAAAATCACAATGTTTCACTATTTATCACAAATGTTCTTGGATGGCTATCTTGAAATTTAAACTTTATAAAGAAAAATTTAAATTTTTGTTTAAATGATAAAACATATTTTTAATAAAAAATTATAATGTTTTGATAAATGATAAACATTTATATTCATAAAATATATCATCGATTGAAATATTATTAAATAATAGGTTATATAAAAATTGTTTTAACGGATTAAATTTTTTTTTTAAAAAATAAACTGTAAATGATTATAATAATAGATTCTTTTGAAATAATGATAATAAAAAAATGACTAACCAAAACATTAATAATTATTTGTCAGCCAATTACAAACAAATGTTTACTTGAATAAATAATGACAAGGAAACTGATTTTAAAGAGTCAAAGTATATTTTAAAATTATTCAAACTACTTAAAAAAAAGGTAATGATTACCCACATAAGTGACTGAGATGAAAAGAGTTTGCAGAGACGTTCAAATGATAGAGATGAAGAATGAAAAAGACAGAAGTGCAGTCTTCCCAGCAAATAAAAGGCCGAGGAATATGCCAAGCAACTGCGTAGGAATCTAAGAAAATAATGAATCCTACCAAGCACGATGGACAGGAATACAACCATTACAAATGAGAAACATCCTACCGAAGAGAGAATGAGAAATATTTTGTGAAAGGTAGGTTGAAATGACAAAGGAGTAACATGCACAAGGACTCAACGATGTTTCTCTAAAAATAAATATTGGGAAAGGGTGAAAGAGTGGGCAGAACAAAGGAGAAAGGGCGCAAAAGGTTGCGCAATACTAACCAATACTAAAAGTTGCACTAAAAACCAAAAGAGCTGCATACTCCCTTAAGCTGTGCAAGGAGAGGGTTAAATGCACTTTGAAAGGTAGAGAAATCTGCGCAAAGAGTAGTAAAAGGCTGCGAAAGGAATTAAGAAGAGAAACGAAGGAGGGGAGGGAAGACAATATGTTGCATAGAACAGAGAAGATTAAAAAAATAGTTAAATTACGGGGGGCATAACGTTTAAATGCACTATTGGATTTTGCCAATTTTTGGATATGTTTTGAAAAACCTAAGTATCTAGCACTCCACCAAAGCGATTGTTACAATTATTTATGGTTTGAAATTTATTAATGACTAAGTATGGGTTTATAAAAGTGTCTTCAAAATGACAGTCACAAATTTTTTTAAATGGTTTGCATAGGAGTAGAAATATAATAATAGAGATAAAAAAGAGATATAGATATTAGAAGAACCAATATATGTAATAGAGAAGATATAGTAGAGATTAGAGAAGCAATTTATAAAGGAAATCGATGTATTGTTAAAATAAAATATAGATAGCTGAAGAAACCTGGAAATCAAACATAGATAACTATGATTCCTGCAAATGAAGCATTAGAGTAAAAGAAAAGAGATAAGTAAAAAGTTATCTGAGATTTATTATATTTGAATCCTGTAATCGGAGAGATAAAAACCATGAAAGAAATAATTAATATGCATGTGTAAACCCTTGCAGTCTCCTGATAGAGGGTACAACCATAAACTTTCAAGAGAAATGCACATTTGAAACTAAGATATCAAGGTAGAAAGAAATATACAATGGGTTTGGAGGTGAAACGACCAAGCCAAAAAAATTCAACTCTACTCTTTGGCAGCAAGCCATCCAAAGAGGGTTAGAAAAAATCTAATAGAAATCCTACAATCACAAATGTTAAGAAAGCGTGGATGAGTTATGTAATGACACAAGCTTCTTATCAAACTCAAATATTCTAAAGACATAAGATCTGCAAAGCCACATATTAGATAAAAATCTCCAAACAAGTAGTGCTCCATGAATGGTAACCTCCAACACCTTTCTGCTCAAAACAAGGATTAGTAACCTGTTCTGATACCATGCAAGAAATAATAATGGAAGAGAAAAGGAACTTAAACAATCCAATAGAGATAGGTGAGAGAGATAATGTTATCATGAGAAAACCAAATCCAAGAGCATTCACAAAAATGAGCCAAAGATAAAGGAGACAAGATGTTTTATAAGGGGAAAAGCAAAGAAAAACCCCTTTGTGATATTATGAATGAGGCCATAGCCTAAAGAGAGAAAATAGAGAGAGAAAGAGAGCAAGATTCTCATTACAATAATTTCATTCCTTAGAAACAAGAGAGGAGCATCTCTTAAATAGAGATGAGAGAGAGGAGTTAGAATGTAACTCCCAAGTCTATGAATGCCACCATTCATAAGTGTGTGTGACAAGTGTCGATATCCTCTTAAGGAGGAATAAACTAATTTTCCTTATTAAAGGAATTACATAAAATGAGTTGTCCTCCCACCTGGACTAGAGGACAAAACACATGTAGGGATTCCATAGGAATCTCCTAGTTAAATAAATAAATACAAGTAAAGATTAGATATTCTAACGGTAAGGAATCAATAGAACAAGGAGGCAAATAACAATACCATTGCAAGGTTTTATCTTGAAAGGTTCTAGTAAACAAATTTTCCATGAACCTATGGTCATGAGAAAAATCACTACCTGCAAGGTTTGAAAGGTTTTGACATGAGTCAAAGGATCAGGTCCTTGCCTTTATAGGTCTCAAGATGAGTAATCTCCATGTATTGCGAGATAATGACATGAATTATATCCAAAGACAAAGGACTAGAATTATCATAATTATGGATGTTGAACTTGGATTGAGTCTATGAAGCGATTTATCATTGCAAAGAAGACACAGTTTGAGCCAAGCTATTAATGGTAGGATCGTTAGAAAGAATGGTATGAGGAGATATGTTTTAATTGTTTGGAACATTGTGAGAGATGGAAGAAATGGTTGAATATGAAAAGGGCACACTATGGTAAGTGGGCATAGATGAAGGTAAGGAAACACATGACACACTTGAAGGAATAAAGGAGCAATAGGATTAGGAATGCTCACATGTGTAGGATTGAGACTTTGAGTGGAAGTTGTTAAGATAGGTGGAGCATAAGTGGAGACAATGGGAATTGAAGTAGAAATAGGCATATAGGTCTCAATACTAGTGGTAGGTGGAATGAAACCTAGCTCTTGAGCAGAATCTTTAAGAGGCTTAACATTGTTATGAATGAGATGAGAGATTGTATGAAAGATGTTAATACCATGTTTATCATTATGGATTATCTTTCTTAATCCTTCTACAATGGAAATGACCTAGGGATTAGAGTTTTCTTGTTCTAACCATTGTTCAAGTTTCTCGAAGGAATTGGAAAGATTTTGGACTTGCACAGGAGAAACCCTTAAAACCTCATCTTCATCAAAGAAGAATGAGAAGAGTTATTCTCCATGATGGGATTGATTTCATTGGTATGCATGTTGGTCTCATCAAGATTCCTAGGAAAGAAAGAAGGCTTGGGATCAAAGGAACCCATAAGTCTATAGCTTCTCCTAATCATAATGCTATAAGTAGGACTCAAAGTGATAACACTCATGCATAGGGAAATGAAAGGAAGGACATAGATCTAATGCGATTTGAAAGAGATATGCAATAATAATGTTTTTATGAAAAGAACATCTAATTAAAAATGCAAATATTTAATGTAAATCATACATAAGTATATGTAACTATGAAAATGAAAAGCATATAATCTATATCTAGATAAAAATATTTAAACCTATAGATCTAGATGCATACAATATAAAGGAGATCATGCAAAGAGGATCTAACTACCAAATCAAAATTGTGTAAGAGAGTCAAGTTCACCATAATGAATGGGGAAAATGGTGAGAAATTCTAGGATGTAGATCATTCACCAAGTTATCTTTCCATACATTGGAATACAAACCCACTCTTAAATCAAATCCGATTAGCACAACCAAAAGGATAAAGGGTGTCAATACAAGATATATGTCTAAGGGGGATTTGGATTCCTAAAGGGAATGAATGTGATATGGTAAAGGATATATCTGATCTAATAAAATAAATTCAAAGGAAAGGAAGGAAGAATGATTGCATTTGGAAAAAAGATGGAGAAGATATAATTTCATATCTAAATTTGATTATCACTAGGATCTCAGAATCAACACTAACTGTAGATATGGAAAACATGGATCTGAATCTATCTATCCTCAAACTTTTACTAAAAAAAAATAGGGATAAGTTGACTTTTGGGAACAAGTCAACTTTTTGGGGACATGTCGACTAGTCGACTTGCTCCTGGCAAAATCTGATGAAACTGTCCTTGGTTCTTCAACTATACATACACTACCCAGATCCATTATTGTAGCTCTACAACCTGTTCCTATACATAAAAATAGGGGAAAAGATTGTGGAAAGAGGTTTACCTTGGTCAAACTCTCTTTTAGGAATCAACCTTTCAAAATATGATAGAAATTGCATAAATGAAAGTAATGTAAAAGGTAAATTGTTGATTCACCTTGTATGAAACCCTCATGAATGGATGTAGTAATCTCTCAAATCCATGAAGATGATTGAATTTTCTTGGAATCCAAAGAGTTTACTTTGGAATGAGATGTATAATCAAGGATTCCTTCATAAATGCATGGATCTATGATTGCCACTCCTAGATCTTGAATGTTGATATGTTTGATAACCACATGCAAAGAAGAAGAGAGAGAAGGAAGGATGAATGAATCTCCTTGCTTGACTGAGAAATCCTCTTCTTGGCCACCATGGGAGATAAAATTGCATCAATTAGAGAATATTGTCTTTCCTTGAATGGATCTTGGAGGAATGGAGACTTGGAGATCTTGAATTGCATGCTTTCCTTTAAATCTTGAATCCAAATCCACAATTGTTCTTGCTTGCTTGAAATATTGAATGCTTGCACTTGATAAACTTATCATGTTCTTATGTTATGCAAAATTAGGAGATAGGAGGTCCTTTTATAGAGAATTCAGGATTCAAATTTGATCTAGGGAAACCACAATTGAAAACCTAGGAAGAATCTTGCATTAGGCTTTGAGAAACATTTGAGCCAAAAAGCCCAGGGACAAGCTGACTTTCCCAGGCCAAATGGGCTCAAATTTCATGGGGATGTCGAGGAAAATGAAAATGAAGGGGGAGAAAATGCAGGTTGCTGTGATCAAGTATAACAAACATTCAGATCTCAAAATCACCAAATGGGGGTCTAATTGGTACTTGAAAAATCCAATTATGGGTGCTAACTTTCTAGGAAGATACAAGTATGTTTAAAGAGAATCTCTTCATAAAAGGGTATCTAGATGACAAGTGGCGGTGCATGTATTACTATAGATTCTTGTGGAGTTATGGAGTTGTCATAGTTGACTAGTTTTATTGGCTATTAGAGGAGGCATCTTATAACAACATTTATAAAGCATCTTGTACTCTATTAATTTTTTTATGGTGGTCTCCTTATTTGGACATGGTAATTGGATAATATATAATTTTACATTAATAATTTGTTATTTTTTATTGGTGGAAGTTGAGGTGGACTTATGCAACATTATGACAATATTCAATGCAAATAAGAGAATTATTCATGGCATTACATTCCATGAATTAAAGAAATGTGTTGGAGGATTCATCTTGACAATTGAAAGTTGAAGGAAAAATATTGGAGTGCAACTATAGTTTAAGTGTGGGATGAATTTTCTTGTAGTTCTTTCTTATTTTATGATTGTAAAGATAAATTTGATGTAAAGGGTGTAAATTTTGAATAGAGGGGATTAATGGTTGATATATATGATGTTATGTAGGTGTGGGAAGATAATATTTCCTTCTTAACCATAAATTCATAAAGGGAAGATCCAAATTGATTAATCCCAAAGAAAGGATCAATGCATAAATGAATCAACCTATTAAGAATAAGGATAAAGAGAAAAACCCTAGGTTTCGTCCTATAGAAAAGAATATGTAATAGATCTAGAAAGATTGAAGATTTAATTAAAATGAATTGAAGACATGTACTAACCTCAAAATATAAAAGATCTAGAAAAGCCTATTTTTAGATGTCTGTGTTGAGTTTTGGGAAATTCTGCAACCGGATCTGGAACAGAAACGCAGAGACAGACAAAACCCAGGAATATTTTCCTTTTCTGATTCAGGTCGACCTTGACCTTTTTGTGGGGGTGAAATTGTACTCTAAAATGTCAACCTCGACTTGCACTGCTCTAATAGAAATTATATTCATGGATCTTGAAAGTTGGCTGAAAAGGGTATCCAAATATGATCTGAAATTTGTTGTCCTGTAGCTGTATCTGCAAAAAAAATAGTTTTTTTTTTTTGTTTCTTTTGGGGGGGGAAGGGCTTTGCCTTGGTCAAACCCTAGTTTTGGAATTAACCTCATAATATAATTGAAATTGCATAAGTAAAAAAAGCAAATAAATGAATTCACCTTGTTTGAATAGAAACCCTTGTGGAGGATTCGAATCCTTGCATCCACAAGTATGTATGAACCAAATGAATGTAGAATGTAGAATTTAGGATGCCTCAAATCAATTGTCTTTAGATCTTCAACTCCAATCTTGAATGGATCTTGGAATAGGAAAATTCTTTCATGGATGTGGATGGAGAAATATTCAACAAGAGGGCTCCATAGAGCTTGAATCCTTCAATGGCTACCAATGGATCTCCTTGATGAATTGAATGCTTGAAGGTGCTTGAATGCTTGGATGCTTGAGAGTAGATGATTTATTCAATAGATATTTAGCTTGCTTCAATTATTTCTTCTTATCTTGTCCTTCACATTTAGATTTCACTTAGCTTGCTCTTTTTCTTTTTTTTTTTTGTCGTAGAGAAAATGACAGGAGAAAGCTTCCTTGTATACCAATCTAGGGCACAATATTCTAGAGAGGCCTACATAGGAGAATTAAATTCCTATTAGAACTATACCCCTAGAAGTGGACCCATATTAAATATAATTTCAAGAGTCACTACCTCAAAGATCGAAACAGCCGACCCAAAAGTGGGAATTAAATCTTTTTGAAGCCCGACATCCGGAAACCCCGAAAACATGAAATCTGGACCCTGGGTCAGGGTCGAGATCAACTTTGACCTAGGTCAAGGTTGAGGTCAACCTTGAACTAGGTCAAGGTCAAGGTCAACCTTGACTCAGAAGGTCGACCTTGACCCTGAGGTCAAGAATCTCAGATCTGTAGTTCAGGATGCCAAAAATAGGCCGGAGAGAAGTGGAAAATGGGGCAGAATAGGGTGAAAAGCCAGATCCAAGTCAAAGACACACTCAAGGTGTTTAACATGACCCAAAACCACTTACTCGGAGGGATAAAACAGTCCAAAATAGAAGTGCTTCCATTTTCTGATGATACATTTAGCCCCCATTTTAGCAAGAGTATGGACTCGATGCAAAGTCTTGGTAAAGGAGATCAAAAGAGAAGAACATCTTATTTAAATCAAAAGGGACAACAGAATCCTCAAGCCCCCAGGGACTTAAGTATTCTTCAACCCCAAGATTAAAATAAGAGAGACATCACCAGTCAAAGAGAAAGAGAGAGGGTATGATTACCTCACCCAATGAGAACCTATGTCCCATTGTGAATCACACAAGGAAAAAGTGCAACTGGAAAGTTGGAGTTGAACTTCCTAGTGAATGTGGCTACTCACTAGTCAACCCATCAAGGTTTTACTCTTGGGAATATTCTACTCCAAAAGAGAAAAGCCAAAATACAGAGAGATCCAGTCTTAAGGACACCTTCTGACCTTAAGGGATCAAAAATATTTGTATATTGAAACTGGAGGGATCAAGAGATCCTTGTAAATTGAAACTGGAGGGATCAAGAGATCCTATAAGGTAAAAATCCATGCTTTAAGGATTAGTGTGTAATCCATAAAGGGAAATTTTTTAAGTTTTGAGTTTGAAAATATTTTGGAAGTGCGTGTGTGCAAAAAGTGAGTAGAGTGTATGCCCCCACGATAAAGTCATTGCTAATACTTTAGCTGGAGAAATGGCTTTAACAGAAACATAAACAACTCCACTAATTACATTTCCACTCTGAGATGCCCCTAAGCAAAGACAAATCAAGAGAAATACCACATAAACATGCAGAGAACATAGAAGGGATCTACCTACCATGGGTTTAGTATGATCATAAGATAATATGTATATATAATATATGGTATTATTGCAAATGAATTGAAATCATTCCCCAAAGGAAGTAGAGCTACAATCACAATGGAGGAAAGAAAATTTAAGAGTTATGAAGAAGAGTCTTTTCAGACCACAACATGGAGACCAAAAAGAATCAGTGCTACCATGTTGCAAATCCAAGTGGACTACACAAGGAGAACATTTACGAACAATAGCACAAGTACAACATAACATGAAACAACATATAGAAGAATAGAGATACATATAGAAGAATTGTACAATAGGTTCAATTATTTTATCACCTTGCACCAACAAAGTAACAAGGGTCGTATAAAAGAATCTAACAAACATTTAGCAAATACATTACAGGAGAAGCACAATACAATAGGAAAACACATAAAAGGCTACCATGGAGGATAAGCCAATCAAGCACATTGCCTACTCTCCACATCCCTAGTATATCATTTAGGGAAGGTGGGAAACTCACAAGAGGGACTATATCCAACATAGTAGGAATGATAGCCAGTTCCAAACAAGGATCCTCTTGAGAATCGCAATGTTTGATACTAGGTGTAATTATCAGTTGTGTGGAAAGCATATGAGGTAGATCAGTATCAAGATCAATAGTCTCATATTCATCATTAGCATTAGTAGGATCATCCAGAGTATCTTCTTAATCAAGATTAATCAAAATAGAATCTAAGATGTGAATGGAATCATCATAATTATTCATCTTAACATCATTATTAACATTAACCTCCTCCAAAACATCAGACATAGACTGATCAAAATAAGGTAAAGAATTTCAAAGAATAGAAGCATGGGCCCTAGTGTGAGCTCAATGCTTATTACGACGTTCATTGGAAGATTTGTTACATTTTGTCTTGCTTGAAATATGTTGAGAACTAGGAGGAACAACAAGTGGTTCCTTCATAGGTTCTATAGGAGGATTAGTAGGATTTGCAGTAGGCTGGAAAGAAACACTAGGAGTTTTATTGGAAGAACTGGAAGAAATAGATAAAGGAGGTATGGAAGGCGTAGGCAAAAGACCATGGTTAAGATCTATCTGAGGTATGCTTAACTCAAGAATCTTGCAATGTTTATGGGCTTGATATGAGAGAAAAAGGTTATCAGGTCGAGAAGAACATGAATTAGGTAATGAAGGCGAAAAGAAGTCAAGGGTAGCACAATCCCTAGGCCTAGAAGGTTGATATAAACTATGATTAATTATTTTCACCTCTTCATCATGAATGAACTTAATACACTTATAGATAGGAGAAGCAACGACACACATGGAAGTCAACCAAGGCAAACCAAGCTTAACTTGAAATTGATCTAAAGTAGGGAAAACAATGAAGATAGTGTCCACAAATTTACCACAAAGTTCAACAGGTAATTTAATAGAACCAAATGATGGATAGAGAAAACCATTGCAAGTTTGAATTCACACATCAGATGTATCATAATAATCACGTTGTAAATTCTTCATAAAGAGATTTTCTTCAGTAATGACATTGACTAAGGAAGTAGGATCAACGAGACAAGCATGTGTAGGTATCTTAGAAATCATAGCATAAATGTAGAGGGGACCATCAAGAGCCTTAATAGTCTCAAAATCATCAAAGGTGATCGAGAGTTCCCAAGGTCTTTTATCCTTAGGTTGTTTTGAAGGTTTAGTCTGAAGTTTCAGTTTAGGTTTAGGTTGAGATTGAACTTGTAATTGAGGTTGAGATGGAGGAATTTGAATAGGAGGTTGAGATTGAGGTTGGGGTGGAGAGACAGGTTGAGACGAAACAACATGCTCCACTTGGTTAACAATATGATTGAGATCATCCATCTTTGAATCATAAATAATATCCACAAAAGATGGCTGAGCAATCATATTAGTGTCATGGGTAGGCAAAGGATTTGCATAGATTTGAAGGTTTTGATTAGGAGGAGAGACATATTTTTTCCCACTACTATCAAAATTATGAACAAATAAAACATTAGAATCAATTAAATCTTGAACCTTATGTTTTAGGGAATAACACTTCTCAGTATCATGGCCATTCTAATGATGGTATTGACAAAAGGCTTTGGGATCAAAGGATTTTGATGCCATCGTAGTAGGAAGAAGAGGTCGAATAGGAGGAAAAGTAATCATATTAGCAGTTAAAAATTTACTCATAATAAAATGTAAAGATTAAAAAATAGGAGTAAACGTATGATTTAAATGAAAAGAAGTGGATGCAGAAGTGGCATTGTGAGATGCAACAACAACTTGATCAACAATTTCATTTGCTTGTTTATTGATTTTGACATAATTGTTAGGCTTCTAAAACTTGTTGGGATTAGGAGAAATATCACTCTTATCAACTGGAACAGGAGCCATTGGAGTGTTTCTCTCAAATTGACTCACTTGTAATTGATAATGATGAAGTGCTACACAAAGTTGTTGAAAATAGGTAAATTCAGTAAGCAAAATCTTATCTCTAATATCCTTTTGCAAGTTTGAAATAAACATATGTTGAATATCAATATCAAAAATATGATAAGAAAGCTGGGCATACAAATGCTTAAATCTACCAATAAATTCAGTCAATTTTTCTTTCGTATTCTATTTATAATTCATTAAACCAGTTAAGGACACTTGCAGACCAATGTTATTTTGGAACTGTTGAATAAAAGTATTGGCAAGTTTTGGAAAAGAATTGATAGAATAAGGAGGTAAAGAACAATACCATTGCAAGGCTTTATCACAAAAAGTCCTAGCAAACAACTTAGCCAAAATCCTATGGTCATGAGCATAGTCACTACAAAGGATTTGAAATGTTTTAACATGAGTGACATGATCTCCCTTACCACTGTAATTCTCAAGATGAAGCATATCGACTTGGTGAGGGACAAGAGCACGAATAATGTCTAGGGATAAAGTGTTAGAGTAAAAAGGTATTTCTATGTTCACTTATTAATTAAATCATTATTGATTTAATTGTTTAAGTCACCTTTTTATCTTTGGTTCACTTAAGCTAAACTTTAGGCATGCAATAATTACTTCTCTATTAATTATTCATGCAACCTAGGTTTCTCCACCTACTTGGTGTTCGATCTCCTTTATAAGGATTGATCTCTTTGTATTTTATCATTCCCCCTCTGAATGAACATTTTGTCTTTCAGAATATTCTTATCTCCAAGCTTCTCTTTTGTAACAGGTTTTTGCACGTAGCGAATCTTGGTGGTTGAATTCTATGAATTCTAACATGGTATCAGAGCCTTACTGCTGCAACCCGTTCTTGAGTATTTGAAGTTTTTGGAGCGTCGGGGGTTTCAATCTTTTTTCAGCATTTCTTATGTGGAGTTAAAGGGAATTTATTTTTCAAAGCACTTTGGGAAAAAACCGACTTCACGGTTGAATTCGGAAGGCCCAAATCCCCCAATTTCCATATAAGGCACGACTATTTTTTTCAAAATTACATTCTGAGGCGAAAAAAATTTGCCTATTCTGCCCTGGCATAGAAATCAAGAAAAAATATAAAAAAATCAATATTTTTATTGATTTCAATGCTAAAAATAATGTAGCCAGTTAAAAAGGTAGTCCACCACCGAGCGGCCATCGCGGGGCCACAGCAGTGCCACCGCGCAGTCCACTTTGGTCCCTCCGTCATCACTCCGCCGGCCACCTCAGGCCCTCCGTCAGCCACCTCATGTGCTCCATCGCACCTTGCACAGTTCCCCGGCGCCGCTCCGCCAGCACCTCCGCCAGCGCTCCGCCCAGCAGGCTCTTCAGCCCCGTGGGCTCTTAAGCCATGGTCACATCCGTGACCAGAGGCTCCACCTTAGCCCCCTGCGTGCTCCATACGCCCAGGGGCCTGTTTTTAAGCCCTAAGGGCAAAAACATTTTTTTGAGGGCCCTCTTCTACCTTCTCTTGGTTTTTTGGCTCTATCTGGAGCAAACGGAGGTCATTTTTTGACTTCCATATATCGTCATAAATCTCTTTCCGAGGTGGACATTTTTGAGGAGGTTAGACTATCTCATTATTCTATCTAACTAGTCCTTTTTCTAGTCAAAGAGGGGACCTTTTTTTAGCACTTCCCAACCTCTAGAATGAGCAAACAGACTCTATTTTTGGCTCACGAACAAGCGTTGGAAAGCTCTTGACGAGCCCGCTTTAGATCTGAGATCCTTTTGGGAAGAATTTGACTAGGTATTTTACCCATTTATTCTATAGCCTTACTTGCATTGTTTCTGCTTCTAAATTCTCAGTTGAACTGGGGTTTGGTTTCTCTCTCTGTGGGGGGTGTTTTCTTTCTCATTTTTTTTGTAATTTATCTTAGAAAAATTAGAACACTCTGAAATGAAGAAAACAAAACCTTCTGCATCTTCTACCTAGTTCTGAAAGAAAACATATAATAAAACAGGCTAAGGTACGACATGGCAGATTCCGCATCAGTCGAGCTTCTCACTCCACATAATTATCATTTGTGGAAATCTCGTATGACTAGGGTTCTCCGGTCACGTGGGCTATGGTCTTGTTTGGATCTTGTTCAGCCATTTTTGACCCATCCTTATGAGGTCATGCATCACAGAAACAAGATGGATAAGGCCATGGGTGTTCTTTCTTTACATGTTTCAGATAGCCTCCTTTTTCACATTGATAGTTGTGATACTCCTATTGCGATGTGGGAGAAGTTTCAGACTCTCTTTGGCACGGTGAATGAGTTCTGGGTACTTCAAATCGAAGCAGAATTGACATCCATGGCTCCTAATACATTCACCTCTTTTCAGGATTTCTTAACAAAATTCAAATCTACGAGGTCCCTCTTACATGGTTATGGAAAGAATAAGACAAATACAAAGTGTATTTATATGATACTTTCCAATCTTCATGGTTCTTTTCAGATATTCTCATCTGCATTCCATGCTACCATGGATGCTTTGGGTTTGAGATTCACCATGCCTACTTTTGATGTGTTTTGTGATCGCTTGACTCGTGAGCAAGCCAAGCTCTCTCAGCTTGATTCTCTTTGTGGATCATTGAACCAAGCCTTGGTTTCCCACCCATCTAGAGAGTTTTAGAAATCAAAGCCAAAGAAGGATTCCACTGGCAGTGAGAGTTCCTCCAAGCCACCTTCTAGATCTGATTCCTAACCTCGTCCCTAGTATGGGAAATCTTCGAAGTCTAGTGAGTCTTCCTCCAAGACTTCCAAGTCCACTGGTGAGCCTTGCAATTTTTGTGGCAAGGAAGGACATCCAGTTTCCAGGTGTTGGAAACGCTTAGAGGCTTTAGAGGAAGCTATGCAGTAGAATCATATATCCTCACCTCTTCCATCTTCCTCTTCCATGGGGAAGGGACATGCTCTTACTGCATGATCTTTGTCTTCTGGCGCCACTTGGATTATTGATTTAGGTGCTTCTCACCACATGTCTCACTCTCAGTAGCTAGTCACTGCACTTGCCCACAGTGACACTTCACATATTATTGTTGGTGACTCTGCTCAGCTTGCAGTTACAAGTTCTGGTACTATATCATTCCCCAGAGGTTGTCTACAGGATGTACTTCTTATTCCTAACATTTCGACACACCTCCTTTTAGTTTTTTAGATTTTCCATTCTGGCTCTAGAAAGACAGTTGAGTTCTCACCACATGATGTGTTTATTCGAGACCTCCATGATCCTAATTTGATTATGGCTGCTAGAAGTGTACATCCTTAGTCTCGCCTATATAGTTTTGAAGGATTTGTGAGTTCAGATGCTTCTGGTGTCTCTCTTGTGGCACATGCAGATTCAACGAGTAGAATTTGGCATGAGTGTTTTGGCCATGTCAATTATAGATACTTACAGCAGATGAGTACAAAGGCACTTGTGAGTGGGCTTCCTTTGATTTTATGTATTGATGGTGTATGTCTAGGTTGTGCCCTTGGAAAACATCATAGGGATCCTTTTCCTATAGGTCGTTCCACTCGTGCAAAGGCACCTTTGGATCTAGTACACAGTGATATCATGTCTTTTCTGACTCCTTTTTCTGGGGCTCACTATGTGCTCACTTACATTGATGACTTCTCCCGCCGTACTTGGGTATATTTTCTCAAGTACAAATATGATGTCTTTGATACCTTTTGTGTTTTCAAGACATTTGTGGAGAAGCAATCTGGTCATTCTATCAGGAGGATACACACCAACAATGGGGGGAATATGTGAATCAGGATTTTAGAGATTTTTGTACTAAGCATGGTTTACAACATCAGTTGATAGTTCCACACACCCCTTAGCAAAATGGTGTTGTTGAGAGAAAGAACAGAACTTTACAGGAGATGGAAAATTGTATGCTTCAGTCACGGACTATGCAACCTTCTTATTGGGCTGAGGAAATCAATTTTGCCAACTATATTCATAATCAGATGTCTCATAAGGCATTACAACATATGAATCTTGAGGAGGATTGGTCTCAGATCAAGTCTGATGTTTCCACATTTTGAGTGTTTGGTAGTACGGCTTGGGCATTTATTCCAGATGCTCAAAGGAGAGCCATAGAGAGGAAGAGATGACCACTCACTTTTGTTGACTACTGTGAGGATGTCAAGGCGTACAGGTTGTTTGATCTTGATTCCAGAGAGGTCTTCTTTCGATGGGATGTTCAGTTTGATGAGAGGTATCCTCTGATGGATTCTCCATCACCAGCTTCTCCCTCACTATCTACTCCTCCTTCATCTCTTGTGGATCCCTTTTCTCTTGAGGATGATGTTGATGATCCACCATCACTACCTACTCCACTTATGCCCCAGTGGTCCCCTGTTACAGTTGATGCAACAGGTTCTTTGGTTGGTGATCCTACAGATATACATTGTACTCGCGCTTAGACGTCTAGTTCTAGTCTTCTGATTCATGCCATTTCGGATGACCCTTAGAAGTTTTGAGAGGCAACAAGTCACACAGAGTGGGATATGGCTATGGATGAGGAGTATTCTTCTTTGATGAAGAATCATACATGGGATTTGTGTGATCTTCTGAAAGGAAGGAAGTTGGTTCGGTGCTGATGGTTGTACTGTACCAAATATGTTGCTGATGGTTCTATTGATAAGTATAAGGCTCATCTTGTTGCAAAGGGGTTTTCTCAGGTGGAGGGTATTGATTACTTCGAGACCTTTGCTCTTGTTGCCAAGATGAATTCTATTCGCCTTGTACTTTCACTTGCAGCTTCACATGGGTGGACAATTTATCAGATGGATGTGAAGAGTGCTTTCTTGCATGGAGACCTCCAGGAGGAGATCTATATGGAGTAGCCCCCTGGGTATGTGCAAGACTCTTCCTTAGTTTGAAGGCTTCAACATTCATTATATGGTCTCAAACAAGCCCCTCAGGCTTGGTATGAGAAGATGGACTCTTTCTTTCTCTCTATCCAGTATATCTGTTGCCACTTCGACCACACAGTGTATCTTCAGCGTCAGGGGATTGAGATTGTCATACTTTTGCTCTATGTTGACGATCTTCTCATCACAGGTAGCTCATACTCCATGATTAGGGATATCCAGCATGCATTGATGGAGCAATTTGAGATGACAAATCTCGGTCTTCTACATTATTTTTGGGCCTACAGATTATACAGTCTTCTGATGGGATTTCACTCCTTCAGGAGAAGTATTCTCTTGATATGCTTCATGGATTTGATATGCTTGATTGCAAGCCTGTGCCTACACTGTTTCATTCAGGAGTTGTGTTGTCTTCCACATGTCCTACACCTTCAGTGGATTCCACTTTGTATCGATAGTTGATTGGCAGCTTGTTGTATTTGACACACACCCATCCTGATCTTTCCTTTGTAGTTGGACTTGTCTTTCGGTTCTCCCATGATCCTCATGAGAGCCATTGGAGAGCTGCCAAATGTATTTTGCGGTATCTTCGAGGCACTACACATTTTGGCATTCACTACACATCAGGCTCACCATACATCATTGGCTTCACTGACTCAGATGGGCTGGTGATGCTCATGATCGGAAGTCTACTTTTGGCTTTGTTTTTTGCCTTGGTTTTGGTCCTATCACATGGCCATGCAAGAAGTAGACTGCCACTGCATTATCATCTACAAAGGCTGAGTACCGAGCAGCCGTGTTAGCTAGTCAGAAGATTTTATGGCTTCGAAAATCTATGAATAAGTTTGGGTTTCCTCCTAATAGTCCCACTATTCTTTGGTGTGACAATCAGAGTTCCATAAACTTTTCCCGCAATCCAGTGGAGCATCAGCACACCAAACACATTGAGATCCACATGCACTTCATTAGATAGTTGATTCAGGATGGTGCTCTCATCTTGGAGTACATACCTACAGATGATCAAGTTGCATACATCTTCACTAAACCTTTGGCCTCTCCACGCTATCTCCAGTTGCATGCTATGCTACGGGTGAAGGAAGTTGTCCTAGGGGGGTCTTAGTGAGGAAAGGCCTTCCTTCATGTTTTTTTTAGCATGATTTTTGTTCCATCTCTTTTTGGAGTAGAGTTTTTCCCATGTGGTTTTCTTTATTTCTCCCCTTTACAAATATTTGGTTGTGATTGGGTACCTGATCAGGCCTTGTTGCCGGGACCTAAATTTACCTCTTTCAATAGTTGCTTCTAGGTTTTAGCTTCTCCCTAAATTTTATCTTAAGGGGGGGTGTTAGAGTAAAAAGGTATTTCTATGTTCACTTATTAATTAAATCATTATTGATTTAATTGTTTAAGTCACCTTTTTATCTCTTGTTCACTTAAGCTAAACTTTAGGCATGAAATAATTAATTCTTTATTAATTATTCATGCAACCTAGGTTTCTCCACCTACTTGGTGTTCGATCTCCTTTATAAGGATTGATCTCTTTTTATTTTATCATTCCCTCTCTGAATGAACATTTTGTCTTTCAGAACATTCTTATCTCCAAGCTTCAATTTTGTGACAGGTTTTTGCACGTAGCAGATCTTGGTGATTGAATTCTATGAATTCGAACATAAAGGACTACCCATGTCACATGTAGGAATACTAAATTTGGATTGAGTTAAGGATGCAAGTTGTTGTTTTAAAGAATACACAGTTTGAGCCAAACTAATGATTGTGGAATCATTAGAAGAAATATTAGGCACAGAAATATTAGGAACACTAGGAAAAGTGTAAGAAGCGGCTGGAATTGAAGACACAACCGGTGGAGCACTTGGAACCAAAGTTGGAAGAGGATTGGAATAGGTAAAAGGAACACTATGGTAGGAAGGCTGTGAGGTATGTAGAGACACCGGTGGAACATTCATAGGAAGAGATGGAAGTGGAAGATTTGAAGTTAGAGGATTGGAAAATGCCAAAGATATAGTTACTAAAGGAGGAGTATAAGTAGGATTACTAGGTAAAGGAACAAAAGAAGGTTCCACACTAGTGACAAGAGGAGTGAATCCTAACTCTTGAGCTTCTTGAGATAAAGGTTTAACATTTAAATGCACACGATGAGTAATACCACGTAAGAAATTAATAACTTGATCATTATCACGAAGGACTTTCTTGAGAGCCTCTATAGATTGAATAGAATCTTGATTATGGTTTTATTGAATAAGCCAATTTCCCATTTTATCAAGTTCAGTTGATATTTTTTGGACTTGTTCAGGAGGAACTCTTAAAGAAGCATCCTCATCATGAGATGAGTGAGAAGAGTTATGCTCCATAGAAGGATTGGAATCATGAGTGGTCAAATTATCATATGGGATCCTAAGGAAAGGAGAGGAAGACTCGGGATCAAAGGAACCCATAAGTCTGCGACTTCTTCTGACCATAATATTATAAGTAGGACTAGAGGTAGTAAAGATCATACACCAGCGCAATGTAAATGAACTAAACTAAAAATATGTAAATGCAAGGACATAAAAGAAGGCTAATCTAATATGTAAGCAAGATCTAACATGAAATGTAAATCTAACACCAAAAAGAAAGAGTTGTCTATCGCGGGTTCACCAAAATGTAAAGATAAATTTGATGTAAAGGTGGTAAATTTTGAATAGAGGGGATTAATGGTTGATATATATGATGTGATGTAGGTGTGTGGGGTGTGGGAAGATAATATTTCCTTCTTAACACTAAATTCATAAAGGGAAGATCCAAATTGATTAACCCTAAAGAAAGGATCAATGCATAAATGAATCAACCTATTAAGAATAAGGATAAAGAGAAAAACCCTAGGAGCCATCCTATAGAAAAGAATATTTAATAGATCTAGAAATATTGAAGCTTTAATTTAAATGAATTGAAGACATGTACTAACCTCAAAATATAACAGATCTGGAAAAGCCTATTTTCTGATGTTTGTGTTGAGTTTCGGGAAATTCTGCAACCGGATCTGGAATAGAAACACAGAGATAGATAAAACCCATAAATATTTTCCTTTTCTGAGTCAAGTTAACCTTGACCTTTTTGCGGGGTCACAATTGTACCCCAAAATGTCAACCTCAACCTGTACTGCTCCGACAAGAAATTATGTTCACGGATCCTAAAAGTTGGCTGAAAAGGGTATCTGAATCTGATCTAAAATTCACTGTCCTGTACCTATACCTACAAGAAAAATAGTTTTGTTTATTGGGGGGAGGGGTTTTCCTTGGTCAAACCCCAGTTTTGGAATTAACCTTATAATATAATTAAAATTGCATAAGTAAACAAAGCAAATAAACGAATTCACCTTGCTTGTGGAGGATTCGAATCCTTGAATCCACAAGTATGTATGCACCAAATGAATGTAGAATGTAGAATGTAGGATGCCTCAAATCAATTATCTTTAGATCTTCAACACCAATCTTGAATGGATCTTGGAATAGGGAAAGGCTTGCATGGATGTGGATGGAGAAATCTTCAACAAGAGGGCTCCATAAAGCTTGAATCCTTCAATGGCTACCAGTAGATCTCCTTGATGAATTGAATGCTTGAAGGTTCTTGAATGCTTGGATGCTTGAGAGTAGATGATTTCTTCAATAGATATTTAGCTTGCTTCAAGTCTTGCTTCTTAGCTTGTCCTTCACATTTATATTTCACTTAGCTTGCTCATTTTTTTTTGTCTTAGAGAAAATGAGAGGAGAAAGATTCCTTATATACCAATATGGGACACAATCTTCTAGAGAGGCCTACATAGGAGAATTAAATTCTAATTAGACCTATACCCCTAGAAGTGGACCCATATTAAATATAATTTCAAGACTCACTGCCTCGACCGAAACAACCAACCTGGAAGTAGGAATTAAATCTTCTGAAGCCTGACATCCAAAAACCTCAGAAACATGAAATATGGATCCTGGGTTAGGGTCGAGGTTGACCTTGACCCAGAAGGTCAACTTTGACCCTGAGGTCAAGAATCTCATATCTGCAGTTCAAGATGCCAAAAACAGGCCGGAGAGAAGTGGAAAATGGGGCAGGATAGGGTGAAAATCTAGATCCAAGTCAGAGACCCACTCATGGCATTTGACATGACCCTAAACCACTTACTCGAAGGGATAAACCAGTCCAAAATGGAAGTGCTTCCATTTTTCGACAATACAATGATTTACATCAGATTGGAGATGTTTGTTTGAGGTCCATGTGGTCATGTAATCATGATTCACAACAACTATGCAACTAGAAAATTATATTGTAGTAGAAACCTGAGAGGAAGGAGATAGTTTTTATTGCTTGTTCTTGTTTTAAATTGAACTAATTTATAAAATTATATGATATTTGTTTTAGATTTCAAGTCAAATCCTTATTTAATTTGTATATGTAGTTTGTATGGATTTCTGTATTTGCATCAGTGGTATCGGAGCTAGTGTTTGTGAGTGTGCAAGCAAAGTGCCGAACATGAGGTAGTTTGCACCAAGACCTGAGGGTGGAATGTGTGTGAGTTTGATACATGTACAACTTGCAAAGGATATACTTAGAAGATTTTTTGAGAAGAGATTCATGATTTTGTAAGCAAATCATCAAATGTAAGGCAGTTTGCAGCAAAATCTGAAAGTGTTGATAAGGGGATTTGTGTTGAGGCTTTTTGAGGCTTTGAATATAGAAAGAAGAAAGAGAAAAATGACTTTTGTTATTGGATGGATTCTTAAGATTCCCGGACTTGAGAAAATTAGAGAGAAACTTTGGAAACTTAGAGAGAAAGAGGCAAGAAAAAATAAGAGTTGGAATGATAGAGTAGAGGAAACAAGTGAAAGAAATAGAAGTAGAGTTGCAAAAGAGAAGATCTTTTCATTAGAAAAGAGGTGATGGTAATTCTATTTATCTTTGTAATGATATTTTGAATGTAGGAAAGAAAGAAGATGCAATAGAGTGCCATGCATGTAGCACAAAAGAAGAGGAAGAGGATAAATATGAAGAAATTGATGAGCATGAAGTTGAGGAATATCTATTAGAAAATATTGAGGATGAGGTTACAGATATTGCACTAGAAAAAGAGAGTTCTTTAAAGGATACAAATGAAGTTGAGAAGGATGATTTACTAGTTTAGATTGAAGAAGAATGAAATAAACTTATTGTAGGTGGAGCAAAAGTTGCATCAAAAGATAATGAGGTAAAATATGATTTTATTGTTTTCTTTGAGGAGGATAAGAATATAGATATGGAGACAATTGTTGCAACAGTAAATCATTTTTAGAATGTTGAAATTGAGTCCAACGAGATGTAGATGTCAAGGAGCAGTTTTCCAATGATTTTTGGTTTAAAAGTAGTGAGGATGAAGATTCCATATTTACAGAGATTAATTATTTGTTAGAGATCATGGATGATGATTCTCAAGGTTATTGTTCTAACACGGTTTTGAATGTGGAAGATGAAATTGCAGTGGTTATATCTTTTGGAAAGCATAAAAGTAGTGACATATCATGTTGAAGAAAAAGAAGTTGCAACAGTGAATGGAACTAAAGTAATTTTTATTTATTTATTTTTAAATATTATTCTAAAGAAGAATGTGAGTATGATGAGATTACAACAAAAGAGAATAGTGATTCATAGTTTATTAAATTTGGGAATGATAATGATTTGAATGTTATGGATTAGTTAGTTCAAAAGGATTTTGCTAGTGATGTGTGGTATGTAGAGATATTTAAATGATGTTTCAAAGTTTAATGTAGGTGTTTTTTGGTGAAGGTGGTCGAACTATGGTGAGTTGAATCCCACGAGCTCAGAGAGTGTGATATGCACTTGGAGGAGGTGATTGGTTATGGTGAAATTAATTCCTCATTCAAAAGGTTGAGAATAGAGTTGAGTTGTCAAAGAAGAATGCTTGTTCCTGGTAAGTGTTGGAAGAGGAGAAAGAATAAATTTTCAGAGGTGCTAATTTTAGTGATGGAGTTTGTTGCAGATTGTTTGCAATTTGAAATAGTGGTACTATCACTCATCTCCATTTTTTGAATCCATATTCACAAAAAGTTTCACAACTATGTAAAAATATGTAATTCACAACTATATAATTGGGAAGTTATATTGTAACTTAGAAATATGACAGGAAATAAATAGTTTTTATTACTTGTTCTTATTTTCATGTGAGCTGATTTATAAAATTATATGTTATTTGTTTTAAATTTCAAGTCAAATCCTTATTTGATTTGCATATATAGGGGAAAGGAACAAGTAGCCTCTAGAGCTAACTTTGTGCACCTATAAATCCTAAGCAGTATATCCAATTTTGACATTTTTTTTTTGTATGTATATGACTTAACTGCTTAAAGGTTTCGACTTTTGGGTATTAACGATGCACATTGTAGGGGTCGTTATACATGAAAGGGTCAAAAAGTGATCATTTCAAACTGTTGCCCAATACTTGCTTGAAGACGGTCCAATAACCGTCCACTCAAAATCACCAGTACTTGTGGACAAATGTCCTAGTATTGGTGCACAAATGTTCCAGTAGTAGTGCACAAATCTCTAGTAGTGGTGCACAAATGGGCTAATCATGAATAAAAAATGTTAAAAAAAAACCAACTACTGATATATAATTAATCGATTATTAGTACATATAAAATTAATTAAATAAATAATTAGCTGATAGGCTTCTCTTGGGGAGAAACCATTGATCGGATTTTTGTCTCACACAGAAAATCAGGGAGCCCAAAGTTTCTCCGTTACCGTGAAAACTTGAAGTGCGTGGCGATTTGTTAAACTTGACCTCAACGAATTAAGGGGTAAGTCAATTGGATGTATAGACTCTGACTTTTGATATCGGTAACGAAAGCCAAGTGAAGTTGGCGTATTGACTACGGCTGTTTTATTTGTTATG
>MU225309.1:1976446-1989530 GCA_018584345.1 Thuja plicata
CTGAAATATTACCTAGTTTAACATCTGTGATAAATTTCGGTTAATCAAAACTAAATAACAAAATGTTAAAATAAAATTAATTACTTAACTATTAAGAAGTGTAACATCTAATTAGAATGTTCTAATATAGGCCATAGAATCCGCTCGGGCCTTGGCGTATCTCCACACCATGAATCTGCCTATATTTCACAAAGATGTGAGATCCACTAACATTCTTCTCGACGAACATTTCAGAGCAAAAGTTGCAGATTTTGGGCTTTCCAGATTGGTTATTAGACCTCGAACAATAATTGATTTATTTCCCCTAATTTGTATGGACCCTCTCCCTCTCCCCCTCCCTCTCCCCCCCTCTCTCTCCCTAGTGTGATCCACTCTCCCACACTCTTTCCTAGTGGGCCCACTCTCTCCTAATAACCTAAGATGCTAGTTGCCTGCAATTCTCGTATAGATTATAGAATCGACTCACACTTTATGCTGTCCATCGTAGACAACTAGCTTACTCAATTAACTGGATAATGTTCCCTGCTCTGTTATTAGAGTACCACCCCTCCTCGAGGCCATCAGCATTGTCACATCTGGTCTTCCAGATATGATGGAGGATCCTTGTCCTGTTCCTCTGAACCTCAGAGTTCCAGAGATAATGCGGTCTGATCCTATTCGTCGACTTTTACAAATGACTTTGCTCATTTAATTTCGAATAACTTACTATGCCGTCCATTGTCAATCTCAATCTCACTATCAGAAAACTCTGCACAGAAGGTCGGCTGAAAGATGCGGTTAGCATTGTCCTTGCCAGACAAAATTCTGCTGTAGATTCTTCTACATATGTTCATTTATTGCAGGCCTGCATTGCAAGGAAAACCCTTTCAGAGGGCAAGCAAATCCACGCTCACATCAACAAGAGGGATTTTACATTTGCGACAGACACGTTTTTACAAAACACACTATTCAACATGTATGAAAAATGCGGAAGTTTGGTGGATGCTCGCAACGTTTTTTATCACAATATCGAACCAGACGTCTTCTCATGGAATGTGATAATTACAGCTTACAGGAAAAACGGGTTTTTTCAGGAGGCATTGACAACGTTTTTCCAAATGCAGCGAACAGCTGTTCAACCTGATCATTTCACCGTCTCTGCTATTCTTCCTGTATGTGCCAGCGTGGCATCTCTAAAACATGGTTTACAGATCCATGGAAGAATAATAAGATGTGGGTTTCTATCCAATGTTATTGTGATGAATACCCTGATGGATATGTATGCAAAATGTGGAAGCATGGAAAGCGCACGCGAAGTGTTCGACAGAATGACTCAGCGAGACGTAATTTCATGGAATGCAATTATCGCTGAATATGCACAACATGGATTTACTGAAAAAGCCTTGGAACTTTTTAAGCAAATGCAATCGACAGGCGTAAAGCCGAACTCATCAACCCTAGCCAGCATCCTCCCAGTGTGTGCTAAAATGGGAGATTTAAAACAGGGTATGGAGATCCACCAAAAAATAATGGAAAATAGAACTTTGTCAGATGTTGTAGTTTTGACTGCCCTGATAGACATGTATGCAAAATGTGGGAGCATAGTGAAGGCATATGAACTGTTTGAGAAAATACCCCAACGAAATGTGGTATCATGGAATGCAATGATCGTAGGATATGCACAAAATGGACTTGTTGAGAAATCCTTGGAGATTTTTGATCAAATGCGTTTGGTAGGTGTCAAGTCAGACTTCTCCACCTTTTCCGGCATCCTCCCCGCCTGTGCGAAGATGGGAGCTTTGCAACAGGGTATGGAGATCCATCAAATCGTAATCAAAAGTGGGTTTTTGTCAGATGCTGTAGTTGTGACTTCATTGATAGACATGTACGTAAAATGTGGACACATGCAGAAGGCCGAAAAATTGTTTGACTATATGCCTCAACGGGATATGGTCTCATGGACTGCAATCATTTCTGGATATACACATGCTGGACTTGTTGATAAAGCCTTGGAGATCTTTAAGCAAATGCAATTCAGAGGTGTAAAACCAGATACACCAACTTTTGCTAGCATCCTGCCAGCTTGTGGCAAAATTGGGGCTTTGGAACAGGGTATGGAAATTCATCAAAAAGTAATTGAAAGTGGATTTGTGTCTGATGTGGTTCTGACTGCCTTGATGGACATGTATGCAAAATGTGGGATTTTACAGAAAGCAGTTAAATTGTTCAAGAAAATGCATCATCCAGGTGTGGTGTCATGGAACGCAATTATTGCAGGTCATGCAATGCATGGATATAGCAAGGATGCCCTTAAACTCTTCGAGCTGATGAAGCACTCTGGTACAAACCCAGACCATGTAAGCTTCCTTTGTGTCCTATTTGCTTGCAGTCATGTAGGTTTTGTGGATGATGGCTGTAAATGCTTCAATCACATGGCTAACTCTTATGGGATCATGCCAAAAATGGAACATCATGTATGCATGGTTGACATTCTTGGCCGTGCTGGCTATCTTGAGGAAACCCTGAACTTCATTATTAAGATGCCAATAAAACCTGCCATGGTTGTGTGGGAGTGTCTACTTGCTGCTTGTAGATCACACAAGAATATAGGCTTAGGAGAATTTGTCTCAAAACTCCTCCTTGAGATTGATCCAAAAACTGCTGCACCTTATGTTCTTCTGTCAAACATTTATGCAGAAGCAGACAGATGGGATGAGGTTCAAAAGGTAAGAAAACTGATGAAACACAGAGGAATTCAGAAGATACCTGGATGTAGTTGGATTGAAGTCCATAAAATGGTACATGGTTTTTGTGCAGGAGACAAATCACACCCACAAACACAGGAGATTTATGCAATGTTGGAGAAATTGTCATGGGAGATGAAGGCAGCGGGGTATATTCCAGATATAAAACCAGTATTAAATGATGTGGAGAAGGAGGAGAAGGGATTGCTCATCTGCCACCATAGTGAGAAGTTGGCAATCACATATGGATTGTTAAACACATCCCCTGGAACAACTATTAGAGTTGTCAAGAACCTTCGTGTATGTGTTGACTGCCACACAGCAACCAAATTTATCTCTAAGGTTGCTGCAAGAGAAATTATTGTCAGAGATGCGAACCGTTTCCACCATTTCAAACACGGACAATGTTCTTGTGGAGATTATTGGTGATGCTAAGTGAAGCAAACCATAAAGCAGCCTTGCACTATAACAAGATGATTCCTGTCAGGCTTGTGGTGGTAAGAAAAAGTCACGCTTTAGCTTCAGTTGCTTGAAATATTATTTCTTAGAACCAGACCATGCTAGACATACAGATGAGATTTTTAGTAAAGCCCTAATTTACAATACCATGAAGGAATCATGAAATTGAATTGTTTCTCAGGAAGCCTGTACAGTTCTGTAATGAAAAATTCGGAGTACGAGGTGGAAGAATGGGAAATGTGGAAGAAGTCAAATCACAAATGCTTGAAGGAAATGGAAAGCTTCTAAGCCAGCAATAAATGTGAAAGAAAGGCTTAAAATCAAAACCAGTGCTTGTGTAAGGTGAGCATCTATTGGTTATTGTCTATTCCTACAATTATCATTTTATATCGTTTTATGTCTGGACTAATTTATGATCTCGCGCTTATATAGGTCCGCCATTTGGGCCTAAATTATAAGTGGCAAATTGTGTATGCAGATGTGTATTTCCAAGCGGATTTTTCAATTATGGTCATAGAATACCAAGAAAATTTCATGTGGGTGGAATTAACTTGTAGAGACTTATACAAATCTAATTATTGAAATTTCTTATGGAGAGGATTCAGAGTGAAAAATCACAGGGTTACCAAAGGAGCTCAGCTCAATTCATGAGAACGATGGTGTGTAACACAATCCACTAGGATTCAAATCTCTGGATATGTGTCATGACCTCTACCTCGCTGTTCCTACTCTTCAGGACCTATGTGTGCGACAGTTAGATGTGTTGACTTGGACTTTAGTCGCTATATTTTCACATGTAAAGACTGGCTGTTAGTTCCTTGCATGTGTAAGTTTATGTAATGTATTTTTCAGCAAGGAAATCTTTTCTTACAAACACGAATCCTTCTTTTAATGAAAACATGGTAGGACTTGAGGGTAGTTATTGTACTTCTTGCATGTGTAGAAAACTTAAATGGAAGGGTGTTGAATGTGGGTAATCAGGGAAGGGTAGAAAATGACATATCATTTTCATTCTATCTGCTAGTAGAAATTTGGATCTTATATTGCTTTGGCTAAAGCTGTTTGTATATGTACTCTTTAATATGCTAGTTATTTTTCATCTCCCTGCCACATCCGTGTGTAATTCTACTAGTCATGTGATAGTAGTTAGTTACATGGTTGCACTAGATCCATTCGATCCACTAGTTCCGAGTCGCTAAACTTCTCGGGCAGGGTCAGCGTGCTCTTCATGTCAGGATGAGCCCCAAGGAAGCTAAGCACTCCGTGGTTGGGCAGAAAAAGCTCTTGGACCACACTCCTGTCTCGAGATAGCAGATAGACAGATGTCTGATGGTTTAGGAGACAGGGATTTGCAGATGGACAAATGTTCGATGGCACTCTTGTATCATGTATTATGATTGACCTTCATGGTCTTGTATATTGATATAATCTTTTGATGTATGTTGTACTTGATGTTTGACGAGTAGGTCAACATCTCTTATCAGTTCTTGATGTATTTGATCCATGTACTTGATACACTACTAAGATGTACTTAGGTGTGTTCGACAGTATGGTTGACACCTCTAGATGTTTTGGATTCATGTATATTGCATATTCTAATTCGACTAGTGGTCGAATTCTTGTACTTTTCCTTATGTATGAAATGGAAATTGTATCTAACTAATCTATTTGAGGAATCAACTTTGACTTATTTGACCAACTTTCTGTGTTTTTCGTTAATATGCTTATGTAGCTTTGTTGGTGAAAAATCAGTCTTTACAATGTGCAATTGAACTAAGTTTGATCTTTGGTGACTTCTACAGAATGGGTCCCAAAGCTCATGACAGCTCGCCTGGTATAGATTTATGCTTGTTCAACATGTTGTAATATGCTCAATGGGAGAGGTGTTGATATCTCTGGATTGAATCTATTAAAAAAAAGTCAAATCATAAGATTGTATCCGGTACTTTCAAATATCCCTTTTAATTTATATAAATCTGATTTACGCAATATAAATAAGTTCCTATCGTAAAAGTCATAATATTTTTAGATGATAAATGATTAAACATCTCAAAAATGGTTAGACATTTTTAATCTGACTTAGCATGGCCAATACATTATTGAGAGCGAATATCATATATGTCTGAGAAACTCCCTTAAAAGGAATTATTTCCATAAGCTGTCGCGAGTCATTCAATCAAATTTTAAGTCTATTAATGATTCAAGAAGCGTCATATTTGGAGTCATGAGATTAAATTCAGTGCTGCACTTTGAAGGGATAGTTTGCAATATGGGAGAAGATGATTTAGGAAGGATGGGATAAGATTGTGGCCAAATCTGTTTACGTTTCTCTGAGAAATTTATTTATTTTCTTAAAGTAGCATAAGCTGTTTAGGGAGTTCCAAAATTTGAGACAGAAGGGTTTATTCGTTAGAGAATACATATAACAAATTATGAGGTTGATAATAAGAACTGATTTGCAGGTAAATAGAAAACAGGCCGTTGCTAGGTATCTTCTTTGATTGCATTTTAACTCGCAGATTTGGCTTTGTTGAAGTAAAATTTAGTGGATGAAGTATGCTTTAGAGGCTTAGAAGAAACAAAGCAGGAGAAAAGGAAAATTAGTGAGTAAAGTAAGCAACATAGCACCATGGATTACAAAAGGGAAGTTCTTTACGATGTGTTGAAGTTGAGGAATCACGAGTGCAAGGCAGAGAAGTAGGATTTTACATTTTAGAGAGAAAGAAAGTCAAGAAGATAGGAAAAACAGCTATGGTTATGGACGAAAAGAGGATTTTGTTTTACAAAGAATTTGAGGTAGAGGACTATCGACATATGGCTGTTGGAGACCATTTAAGTGCTACATTTTCAATGAGGCAGATTATGCCGAGGTCTGCCTTTATAATAATAAAGCTGCAAAACAGAGTAATTGTGGCTGGAGAAAAGCCTCAAGTGAATGGGATTGAAGCTGAAACAAAAGATATGATCATCAAAATAACTGAAGTAACTTTGAAGAAAAGAACGTTCAAGAAAGTGAGATTTTATAGTCTTCAACATCAGTCATTTGTTTCTAGGTGTACATACAGGTACATTAATATGGGACTAGGGAGACATCTAATTGTTCTACAAATAAGGTGTACATATCTTAACCGTTATGTAATTTGAGTTGTGACCTTTCTTTCAAGAGCGCAGGTTCTCCACCATCAGGTCAACTCAGGGTGTCAAAACCCCGGGCCAGTGTGAAGGTTAGACATGGATGTGACAAGAAGACCAAAAACCAAGAGACAAAAGAGGGGAGAAAGATTAAAAAAACTACAAGGAAGCACAAATAATTTAATTGCAAATTAAATGCAATGTATAAAATAATATATAATTGAAATACATATAAAATAAAATAAAATGAATGTGTAGTTGTAAACATAATATCATGTAAAAATTAATATAAATGGAACAATATAGAAATAAAATATTGATGTCTAAATACACTCATAAAGCTGTAAATAAATGGATGGATGTTGAAAAACCATATGACAAGATGAGGAATATACTACAATTGCATAAGAATGTGTTTTAAAGATAAACATAAATAATGTGAAAGAAAAATCATATCACTTATTAGTTTATGTCAAAGGAGGAATACTTATGCATTCATTAGGTTTTACTAGTTGGTAACAAATGAATCAATGATAGCTTGACCAAATTTTATAATGTATTCTTATTTTTAATTTTGTTTAACATTGTGATATTGCTATTAGGATTCAATTGTGTAGAATCCGAGTCAAACCTATTGACCCATGTTTCATGAGTAGTGGTTCACAAGAATCCATCTCTCACTAGAATGAATGGAACACTTAACACTCATTGCATATGGGTGATGCTCACAAAGATGAAGCACCAGGGCTTCCAGCTCAAGCACGCTTAACCACAGAGTTTCCTCCAAGGTTAAGCCCGCTTTGCTTGCAACCCCATTTGCAAAACCTTCAACAAGTGTTCCATATCAAAATTATTTTATCTACCATTCTAATAGATGGAAGTTTGAACAATCTTTTTAGTACAATGTAAGCTATGGAATCTTTGAACCTTTTCATTTTGACTATATAAAATGTTGATAGTGCAAACTTAATTTCATGTCACATTTTTATTTTATTGAATGTCTTATTTGATAAATGTCATTATTTTTTCTTAAGAAGTTGCAGGCCAACGAACATATAGAGTTAAAAAATGAGCAATAATCTTAAGGTCTACAATTAAATTTCTATTTTAAATAACGATAAACATTTGATTTATCTTTCCTTCTATTGGTTCATGTTGGGAATAGTTAGTATAAATTTTTTTTTTGTAAACATAAGTTTAATCCAATGCACTTGATTCATTCAATCGAATTTAAGTCAGTTAATGATTCTAATCATATGAGCACCATTATATACATCATAATAGTCATTGATGCAGAGCCCTTGCTTCTCCTCTTGTTATATATATGATAGGTTCCTCAATCATAGAACCAAGCCAATGACTCTAGCATCCCAATACTGACTCCATAGGGTGTAAGGTACTTAGTTTTCTAGGTTTCATATCCCCTCACTCATATTGCTTCCAAAACAATATCAAACTCCTTGATTTGTCTTAGAGACTCCAAGTGACCCTTAAGGATCCAATTACTCCTTTAGGCTAAATATTCTTCCCAAGAGACAAGTGACCCAAGAGGCTCTAAAATGGTTCTATCTAGGTCAAAAGGACATGACACAACCATTGGTTATATTCTTACAAAGTACTGGTGTATACTTGCTTCCCAAAGATTTCTAATCCTAGCAGCCCTACCTGAACTATTTTTCCCAGTTTACTCCTTATTTCTCCAAAGGACCCACACAACAAATAGGGGTTTTAGACACCCTTTTTAGAGTTACAAAACATCTCCAAGAGGATTGGTCTGATACACAGCACAAGGGTCTCAATCCCTACTTTGTCTAGGAGGCCTAATTGTCCTAATTAGGCTTGGATTACAAAGGAAGTGCACCACACCGATGCTTCCCCCCTAATCCAATCACTTGGATGTCTTCTGAACATGAAGAAACTTCAAACTCCAAGATTATAGCCTCTTATCAAACACCCACTTCGAGATATGGAACCTTTTCTTTAATTTTGCACGGTGGCCACATGGAGATGTCCACCTAGGGCATCAACTTTCTCCGTGCTACCAACCGGGACCTGTAAAATACCAACAAAATCCTAAAGTACATTGGTCATAATTGCATTTCCTTGAGGGTCATTAAGCACCAACGGTGGATTTGCAAGTTATGGCCATTTGTGTTTTCTCCCTTCACACAATGAATTAGGACCTCAAACTTGTTGCATTAGAAAGGTAAGAGTCAACACTTAAAACCCCGATTGAAATTAGATCATTACCACACTCTACAGGGTCATACATGGTTACATAACACAAAAATTGCAGGAAATTCACAATTTTTATTCAACTTCTAGATGTCAATCATTACAATGTACTCTCCTCTCCTTGGAGAAGTTAGATTCAAAAAATTTATGTCTTCCCCAACAGTCCCTAACCACTTTTGAGCTGTGGTGACCATTGAGTGCAAATTGCAACTTTTGATGAAAAGTTGTCATTAGCAACTTTTACAATTTTTACAAAAAGTTGTCAAATATGATAGTTTTGCAACTCGATGACTTTGAGTCATCTTAGACTTGCCTCAAACCTCCTAAGACACATTTTAAACACTTAAATGACTCTCCTAAATACCCCTATTCCCATATGTCCATGGTGGCTTATAGACTTGCCAAATCCATACCATTGGGTTACAAGGTGGGGTCTTATTGAAAACTAAACAAACCTATTACAAAAGGATTAAGGACCAAGTCCTTATATATTTGTGGTCTTTTGACCTTCCTTATCTTTCTCATGAAGTGCCCCTGCACCATACTCCCTAGATGAATGAAGCTCAAGTCCACCTGAGACGAGTTCTTGTAGATTAGTGTCATATGCCTTGATATGATTCCCATCCATCCAAACAACTTCAGAGTCTAGTTTGCCTTTCCACTTAACCAGATATTGTTTGTACTCCCTTCTCCTTGTCTTTTTCACAACTTTGGTATCCAATACTTTGTCAAGTTTGGGTGGCTCATGTTTGGGAAGATCTATATCTACTACATCTTCTAGGACCTGTTGTGAGTCACTTACATTAATATCACATTTAAAAGGAGTTAGATCGCAAACATTAAAAATTGGAAATATACCAAGATCTGGTGGGAATTGAATTTCATAGACACTGTTGCCAAATTTCTTCAAGACATCACATGGACCCACTTTTATTTACATTAGCTTGGTGTGTTTTCCCTTTGGTAGTCTTTCCTTTTTCAGATTTGCACACACCAAGTCTCCCACATCAAAATGTAATTCTCTCTTCTTTTGATCTGCATGTTCCTTGTACTTTTTTGAAGAATTTTTTAGTTGTACTTTGACTAGTTCATGTGCTTCTCTGATTGCTTCAACAAACCTTTCTCCATCTGCACTTATTGGATCAGTTTGAGGGAGTTCTCTCAACTCAAGCACTCCTCTTGGATGTAATCCATACACGATCTGAAAAGGTGACTTCTATGTTCTTTTATTCATAGTATCATTGTAGGCAAACTCAACGTGGGGTAATATTGAATCCCACTTTTCACCATGTTATCTTTTAAGGCATCTCAACAAGTTACCCAAGGATATATTTACAACCTTTGTTTTCCCATCCGTTTGTGGATGATAGGCTGATGAAAAGGATAGATTTGTACCAAGTTTGCTCCAAAGAGTCCTCCAGAAGTGACCCACAAATTTGACATCCCTACCAGACACTATGTTTAAAGGTATCCCATGGATTCTTGATACTTCTTTGAAAAATAGATCTACTATGTAGGATGCATCACTAGTGGATTTACATGGCAAAAAATGAGCCATTTTACTGAATCTGTCCACTATAATGAATACACTATCAAACCCCTTTGTGTTCTGGGTAAGCCCATCACAAAATCCATAGATACACTCTCCCAAGGTCTTGAAGGAATGGGTAAGGGCTAAAGAGACATGCATTTTTAGTTCTTCCCTTTACTTTTTGCCATATAGTACATGCATCAACAAACTTTCTTACTTCAACTTGTAACGCCAAAAATAGTGCCTTCTTAGCAATTCCAGTGTCAGCTTGTCTAATCCAAAATGACCTTCCATAGCCCCACTATGTTTTTCTTTGATGATATTAATCTTAATTGAAGACTTTGGTATGCACAATTGTCCACCTTTGAAGAGAAGCCCATCCTAAATAAAAAATCAGAAAATTCCACATGATATATGTCATCAAAATTAGTACACACCTTATAAATCTCCTTGAAATCTTCATCTGTGGCATACATATCCTTTAATGCACCAATTCCAACACTCTCTAACTGAATTTCAGATATTGTTAGCACCCTTCTACTTAGTGCATCTGCTACTTTATTTTCTACTCCTTTCTTTTTTTTGATGGAGAATGTGTAGGCTTGGAGGGATTCTACCCATTTCATGTGCCTGCGGCTTAATTTCTCTTGACTATTTATGAAACTTAGTGCTTGATTATTTGTATAAACCACAAACTCCTTTGGTAATAAATAGTGTCTCCATTTTTTCAAAGATTGTACTAATGCATACATTTCTAAGTCATAGGATGAGTATTTTATTTTTTCTTCATTTAGTTTTTCACTAAATAATGTTATAGGTCTGTCTTATTGGCTTATATATGCTCCTATGGAAACATGACTAGCATCACACTCAATCTGAAATACCTTTTTAAAATTTGGAAATTCAAGGACTGGTTTTCGTGCTACCTTCTGTTTGAGATTTTCAAATGACTGATCTGCCTCCTTTGTCCAAGAGAACTTGCACTTTTGACCACCTTTTATAGTATCCAACATTGGGGCACATATTTGACTAAAGCCTCTTATGAATTTTCTATAAAATGTAGATAACTCATGAAAACTCCTAATTTCTCCAATAATCCTAGGAGTAGGCCATGAAAGGATTACATTTACCTTATCCTAATCCATTTTGAAAGTACCTTTGGAGATCACAAATCCAAGGTAGATCAGATCCTCCTGCATGAATACACACTTTCTCATATTGATCATCAACTTTTCTTCATTTAATTTTTTCAAAACCACGTCTAGGTACCTCAAATGTTCTTCTTTTGTCCTACTAAAGATTAGTATATCATCCAAGTATACTATCAAACAATTTCCTATGAAATATTTCAAGACTTCATTAATGAGCCTCATGAATGTACTGGGAGCATTAGATAGCCCAAATTGTTGGAGATTTGATTATGTTCAGTTAATTGATTGTATGTTTGTCATTGATGACAACATATAATACACAGTAGTAATTCTATATGTACTTATCAGAATGATGACATGAAGACTTGCATGGTTAGCTACATTTTGTTGACATGTTTATTATGTTATGTTCATACACGCAGATCTAGATATGATGTTTCAGTCAAGTTGTGTAATTCTGTTATTGGCAGTTACAGTTCTGGAAGAGTATTTGTTCAGAGCCGACGTATGTAACATATTTCTTGAGTTGCGCCTATCTTCAGGATATGCGTGTGTATATTCATGATTAGTTATGAGTTGATGATATTTATCTAAAGGCACCAAATGTGTTTCAAGAAGATTACAAAGTTAGAGTTAATTTGGTGAGGCCGACCTAGTGAAGTGTCACGTCTATTCAGTTTATACTTGCGCGGTTGTAATTATGCTTGCGTGCTTAGTAGAGCTGACAAGGATGTTATGAAGAGTTGTCTTACAGGTCCCATGATCTCATACTTTGAGGAATATACTTATAGCAATTCAATTGTGATATGCTAAGTGTGAATGATACGAAAAGAGACAAAAGATGTACAAAGCAGAATATCAGATGTGGTTCATTCGTCAAGAGTCTATGTGAAGAAGAAGTGAAAAATTGTAATACACTGGAACTGATCAAGACAGCAGGTCTAATCTACAGTTCATCATCAGATATAGTGCATATTTTTTATACAGAAGGTTGTAGCCTTCACCATTAAGCAGTGAGCTTTTGGACAGTGAGTCAACCACCCCTAACAGGGTTATTTGTAAAAGACTCCTAACAGGGTCTGACCCTTAACCAGGTCACTATATTTATTGCATTGTAAAGTACAACTCCTAACAGGGTTGAAATGTCTTCTAACAGGGATACTATAAACAAGTATAGTTCATTGTGGGTGCTAATTCCCACCGGGGTTTTTACCATTTGGTTTTCCCATAATCAAATTGTGTGTTGTGTATTGTGTTGTCTGATTAAGTATTTACTTTATTGTATTATGAAGTAAAGGAAGTAAAAATAATTAAAGTTATTGATAACTGATTCACCCCCCTCTCAGTTATCCTTTGGGAATATTCTAACAATTGGTATTAGAGCCAAGTGCCTTGGAGAAGAATCCTAACAACTTAAGGTAGATCAGATGTCTTACTTCAGAAAAGAAAGTCCTAAGTTCGATGGAGAAAATTATCTAGATTGGAAAAACAAAATGATAACACATCTACAGTGTGTTGGCTTTGAGATCTTTGAAATTGATACACAAGAAGTTGTAATTCCATCTCTAAAAGACCTTGCAAAGGATGATGCTACTAATAGACAAAAGGAAACATTTACAAATAATGCAATTGCTAAAGAAGCCCTAATCAATGCCTTATCCGACAGTGAATTTTTTGAGATCAAGAAAATTGACAGAGCATATACTATATGGAAGTATTTAGAAGGTATGTTTGAAGGAGATATTCAAGCAAAGAATGCACGCAGGAAGACATGGAAAAAGAAATACAACAGTCTTGAGATGTTACCTGAAGAGAACATTAGAGCTTACAATCAAAGGATAAATGAAGCAGTC
>MU225309.1:2002334-2040052 GCA_018584345.1 Thuja plicata
AATCAAATTGTGTGTTGTGTATTGTGTTATTTGATTAAGCATTTACTTTGCTGTATTCTGAAGTAAAGGAAGTAAAAATAATTAAAGTTACTGATAACTGATTCACCCCCCCCCCTCTCAGTTATCCTTTGGGACTATTCTAACACAAATGACATAACTTTCCATTCATACAACCCTTTATTTGTTTTGAAGGCTATTTTCCACTCATCCCCTGGTCTAATTCTAATTTGGTGGTAGCCACTCTTTAAATCAATTTTAGAAAACCATTTTGCACCTCCCAAACAATCATGTAAATCTCCTATCCTAGGCATTGGAAACATGTACCTTATAGTGATCTTGTTGAGGGATGTGGAATCAGTGCAAAGTCTCCCTGTACCTTCTTTCTTTGGTGCCAAAACAACATGGACTGCACACGAACTGAGACTCTTTCCAATCAGACCAGAATCAAGCAATTCTTGAATTTGCTTTTCCATCTCTTTATTTTATTGTGGTGTGAGTTTGTATGCAGGCTTATTAGGCAATGTAGCCCCTGGGATGAAGTTGATACAATGGTTGATCTCCCTCAGTGGTGTCAAAATCCTTGGTATTCCATAAGCAACTATACCCTTATACTTTTCAATGATCTCCTTTACTTCTTGACTGATATCATCTGCAACAGGATTCTCCGTTGGCTTTGGTACTGGAATCAAGGAAAAACATAGCCCTTCTTCATTATTTTTCTCTTTAAGTAAGTTTTTTATTTCCATCATCATAATTTTTGACTCACTGTCCTTGTGATCCTCACAGTTTTCTGTCGAAGGTAGCAATTCAATCACTTTTCCATATTTTGTGATAGAATAGGTGTTTTTGAATCCATCATGGTGTGCTTTGAGGTCGTATTGGAATGACCTTCCTAAGAAGAGATGGCAAGCATCCATGTTTGCAATATCAAACAAAATCTTATCTTTATATGCACATATTTCAAATTCTACCCATGACTACTCCTCTGCAAGAGTTTTTTGTCTGTTTGTGGCCAAGACACCTTATATGGGTATGGATGGGGTAACCTTCTTAGTTTCAAATTTTCTACCATTTCTAATAACACAAAATTTTTAGTAGACCCTAAATCAACCAAAACTTTACATATCTTTCCTGCTAATTTGCAAGTGGTATGAAAGATAGCATTTCTTTGAGGTGGCTCCTTGGGGTTTGGTACTTTCAGAAAACTCCTCCTCATCATGAGTGTCTCTCCTTGTTCTGGATACCCATATGAGTCAGGGATGTTCACACTTTGACAATCTGATTCTTGTGTTAGATGAGTTCTCCTTTCTCCATGAGAACTAGTTCCTTCCTTCTCTAGGCATTTGCCAGCAATGTGTCCCTTCTGATTGTAGTTAAAACACCTTATGGTTCCTTCTCCTCTCCCTAGAGATCTACCTCTAAAATTGGGCCTTCTCCCTCTGAAATTTATTCTATTGTTGTTATCACTCCTTGATTGGTCTCTCCTTGGAACCAACTTTCTCCCCTTCCTCTAAAATTTCCTCTTCCTCTTGACTATCTACCTTTACTCCTATTGTTCTGCTGTTTTCTTCTTTTGTGTTTCTTTTCCACTTTTAATGCTAATTTCTAGCTTTTATGAATAGTGTGAGGTCTTAAGAGATTCAACTCCTCTTGTATATTACACCTAAGGCCATTTAGATATCTTGCTACCCTTAGACTTTCTTCTTCCCTTTGTTTGGATTTCATGCTCAATATTTTGAATTCTCCAGTATAGGCACATACATCCATCTCCTTTTGTCTGTGATTCTATCTTCTTTTATGCACTTGGACCTCATAGTCCTCAGGTACATATGCTTCCTTAACTTTTGAAACCATCTTTTTCCAAGAGGTTATCATTCCCTTGCCTTCCTTTACTCTTTCTCCTTGCACACAATTCCACCATGTCAACGTTGCTCCCTTCATCTTTGTCTTTGCAAATTTCACTTTGTGATTTCCAAAAAGGTCTTCACATTCAAAGAAGTTATTCAAGGACTCAATCCAATCCATTACTCCATAAACATCCATCTTCCCACTAAACATGGGAAGGTCTGATTTTTGGTCCATGGTTCTTCTTTCTATAGACTTCATGTCATTCACTAGGTACCTATGCTATGTAGGAATTAACTCCTCTTCTTCCTACTCTTGGGAGTTCTCCTCTTCTCCCTCTTCCACTCTCTTTGAGCCTCTAGGTTCTTCTCTTCATAGTCCACTCTCCAATCTTTCTACCAACTCTCTAAGCTAACAGTTTTCTTCTATATTTTCTTGCACCATTTTGGAAAGCTCCACATTTGTCAATTTTGGAGGCATGTTCCTAGCCTCACCTTCTGATTCCTCTACTAACATGTGCAATTATCCTTCCCAAAAGAACTCTCCTATGCTATAATACCAATTTGATGTAGAGCCCTTGCTTCTCCTCTTGTTATATATATGATAGGTTCCTAAATCATAGAACCAAGCCAAGGAATCTAGCATCCCAATACTGACTCCATAGGGTGTAAGGTACTTAGTTTTTTAGGTTCCATATCCCCTAACTCATATTGCTTCCAAAATAATATCAAACTCCTTGATTTGTTTTAGAGACTCCAAGTGACCCTTAAGGATCCAATTACTCCTTTAGGCTAAATATTCTTCCCAAGGGAAAAGTGACCCAAGAGGCTCTAAAATGGTTCTATCTAGGTCAAAAGGACATGACACAACCATTGGTTATATTCTTACAAAGTATTGGTGTATACTTGCTTCCCAAAGGCTTCTAATCCTAGTAGCCCTACCTAAACTATTTTTCCCAGTTTACTCCTTATTTCTCCAAAGGACCCACACAACAAATAGGGGTTTTAAACATCCTTTATAGAGTTACAAAACATCCCCAAGAGGATTGGTCTGATACACAACACAAGGGTCTCAATCCCTACTTTGTCTAGGAGGCCTAATTGTCCTAATTAGGCTTGGTTTACAAAGGAAGTGCACCACACTGATGTTTTACCCTAATCCAATCACTTGGATGTCTTTTGAACATGAAGAAACTTCAAAATCCAAGATTATAGCTCCTGACCAAACACCCACTTCGAGATATGGAACCTTTTCTTTAATTCTACACGATGGCCACATGGAGATGTCCACCTAGGGCATCAACTTTCTCCCTACTCCAAAATAGGACCTAAAAAATACCACCAAAATCCTAAATTACATTGGCCATACTTACATTTCAACTAGGGCCGTTAAGAACCAAGGGTGGATTTGTAAGTTATGGGCATTTGTTTTCCAAGCCCTAGGAATTGTTGTCTAAACAGACCAGTAGTGAGTAAATTTGAGTTTTCTCCCTTGAAACAATGAATTAGGACCTAAGAATTGTTTCATTAGAAAGGTAAGAGTTAAAAATTCAAGCCCCAATTGAAATCAGATCATTACCACACTTTACAGGGCCGTACAGAGTTACATAACATAGAAATTGTAGAAAATTCACAATTTTTATTCAACTTCAAGATGCCAATCATTATAATGTACTCTCCTCACCTTGAAGAGGTTAGATTAAACATTTTAATGTCTTCCCCAATTTTCCCTAACCACTTTTTGAAGTGTGGTGACCGTTGAGTGCAAATTGCAAGTTTTGATGTAAAGTTGTCATTAGCAACTTTTACAACTTTTACAAAAAGTTGTCAAATATGACAGTTTTGCAACTCGATGATTTTGAGTCATCTTAGACTTGCCTCAAACCTCTTAAGACACATTATAAAATCTTAAATGACTTTCCTAAATACTCCTAGGCCCATATGTCCATGGTTTCTTATAGACTTGCCAAATCCATGCCATTGGTTTACAAGGTGGGGTCTTATTGAAAACTAAAAAAACCTATTACAAAAGAATTAAGGACCAAGTCCTTATATATTTGTGGTCTTTTGACCTACCTTATCTTTCTCATGAATTGCCCCTGCACCAGTCATCTTCTACGTGGCAAGGTTAATTAATAAGAAAATACTTTTTTGTTTTGATAAAATTAAGTTTAAATTCAATTTGTCTCCTTAAATAAAATTTCTAACATCACAAGATGTATTTTGGCACAACAAAATTCATTGTAATCACTAAAATGTGATAAATGATATTTTTTTATTCAAAAGGTTGTGGGTTAATAAATGCAATTCTTTATTTTATCATTTATGAGTCAATTTTAATTTATCAAAAAGGTGAAATAGAGAAAATATGAGAGATCTTTATTAAAATAAACAGAAAGAAAATAATTCTCTCATTTAATGGGTTGGAAAATTTAATTTATTAAATTGATGTGTGCTTCAATGTTTTTCTCCTTGTGGGAGAGTGGTTGGATACAAATGAACTTTTGTGGTGTTTCTAGGGGCACATCAGGATAGAATAGGATAAGTTGCATTTATAGAAATGATGTTACAGAGGTGATTGCTAAGGTGACTATTTCATGACCTATTCGAACCAACAATGATGCCACAATTCAAGTTGTGTGACATTATTTGGAGGAGGGCCTTAGAAGAGGAGTCAAAATAATATTCATAGGAGGAGTTTTGCTCCTAACAATAAACACAATCAAGGTAAAGAAACATAAGAGATTGGAAGCTTAGGAGTATACTCGATAATTTCCTAAGGCTATTCGACCAATTTGAAGATTTCAATTTTTTTTGTGTCTATAGGGAGACCATTAAAGAGGTTGACGTGCTAGAAAATGAAGAAATTGATTTGGAAAATGGTAATAATGTCCAGTGTTGTTGGCGAGGATATTATGGTAATTATTATTGTGCAAAATTCTAATGGAACCTTCGTGTGACTTGAAGCTTCCAAAATTGGTCACGTCTATAGGGATGCCATTAAAGAGGCCAATGTGCTAGAAAATGAAGTAATTTATGTGAAAAATAATAATAATGTCTAGTGTTTTTGGTGAGGACCTTATGGTAATCATTGTTGTGCAAGGTGCTTATGGAACCTCTAAGTGAGTTGAATATTTCAAAATTGGCCATGTCTATAGGAAGGTCATTAAAGAGGACGACATGCTAGAACGTAAATAAATTGATGTGGAAGATGGTACTAATGTCTATTGTTGTTGGCAAGGATCTTATGGTAATCATTTTTGTGCGAGGTGCTTATGGAACCCCTGTGTGAGTATAGAGATGGTATGGTTGGGAGTGTGTGAAGTACTCTAATCTTCCATTTCTAGGGTGGTAATGTAATGAATTAATCACAAGTTTCACATTGGGTTAGAGTGTTTATTGGTGAATTTGATGAAGCCTACATTATTTTTGCAATTGGATAAAAGGCTTATGGTCTTTGGTGGGAATGTCTCTGACCTTCATCTCAGCAATATTTTTTCATAATAAAGTCATTGATGGTTTCAGAGGTTGTTTGCATGACATTGGGCCACTCTTTCCTACATAGTGTGGTGTTGTTACATCAGAAAATGGGTATAGATTAGTGATATAATCTAAATCAATCTTTCTCATCAAACATTGGAACACACAAAACCAACCAAGAGGTTGGTTCTTGGCTATTGTACCCATAGAAAAACCAAGTGGTGTTTTGGTTGGTGTAAGGTTCATTTTTTTGTAATGAAAAAGAATGATTACGCAATACAAAGAACCATGCTAACATGGAAACATTAACTAGATTAATAGACTATAGATGTTATAGAGCATATATGCAGAAATAAAGAACAAATCTAAAAATGTGATTTAGAGACGAATCTAGCATCAAAGATCAAAGTGATTTTTCCAAGACACCAAAGCACTATATGAATGCTAGAGTGTTGTGTTATAATCCTAAAGACATAGAAATTGGAGTTTGTTTTCTTGTATGGATTTTATACACTTTGAGCACCTTTTCTAGAGAAAACCCAAACACCAATATGTGAATTGGTCAGAATAAGTAAAAAACCTAATTTCTTTGTGATAAAACATGAAAGATGATATAGTGTTTAGGAATCTCCAAAAAGTCTTGAGAGATTAAATCTTTCTTCCATAGTAATGATGTAGACACTTAAAAAATGAAATGGGAAAAGGGTTGTGTTACATAAGAGCTTGCCTCAGTCAAACCCTAAGTTGGTGTTCCCACCTCCACAACAATGATGATGTAATGATAAAGAGTGTAAGCTCTCAAGGGAGCATATGCAAAGGAAATAATAGTGAAAAATAAAAAGACAATTCTTACAACATGAAAATGAGGTCCTTGTTGGACTAATTTATTCTACATAAATCACTCATAAGGAGAAGGAAGATGCATCCTGAAGATCCTACAAGGTTTAATGCATATCATGATAATAACAATAAATAAGAAACATCAAATAATGCATGTGTAGTAGATCATTGTGATCATGGAATTTGGAGCTTGTAGATTGTATATCATAAATGGCCTTAATTATATATTCTCTCCTTTGATCACTTGCTCATTTTCCAATTCTCTCTAACTTGTTCTATATCTAGTGAAGGAGAGAACAAATTATATATATGAAACCAAATACATTTGCAAATAATCATTTGGGAGAGGACAACAAGAAAGGTTGTGTCCTTAGACAACACAAAGCTGACATGAATTCAAAAATTTTGGTGGTATGATCGAGATGTTAACGTGTTGTAATAGCATCTGGGCATAATTTTCTCTCATTGAACCTGATGATAAGGATTTAACCAAGTTTCCCAAAAAATAATTAAATGGGCATACTACAAAAATAATTTGGCATATTCATTAAAATGAGTGCTAAACTAAGTTTGAAATTGTAAGCAACAATAATTTACAACACTACATTCATCCCATGATCCAACAAGAGTATGAACTTATGTTCATATACATGGCATAATATAAAGAATTTGAAGTATTTCCATCAAAATAGTGATGTGATAGGATGGTGCCAAGATAAGAGATTTTCTAGCCCCCAAACTAATGATCCTACCAAATTCACAATGTTAAGATAAAAAATGGTCACACAAATAAGACACAAAGAAAGCACATACATCTATAAGTTATAAAACCACAAGGATAAAAATTATAAAATGGTCAATGTATAAACATACAGAAAGCATGCATCACAAAAAAAAAATTAACATGTGGTATCTTATGCTAGTAATATGCTTTGATTCTTACTAGGAGTCATATAAAAATACAAAATTTATAAGTCATAGGCTAGAAAAGTTTATTGTTTCCTAGATGGCTCATGAACAAGTGTGTTAGTAATAACTGACAGGGGGTGAATCAGTGGCCTAAAAAATATTCCAATTAATCAACCCAAAAACTTAGTACCACAATATTAAGCCTCTAGTTATCTTCAGTCCTATAAGATGAATCCCTTCAAATATACTTATCAAATTACTACTGCTCGGAATGCTTTTTTAAACCTTATTCTTTATGTTTAGCGAATAGAAGTCTTTCAATTTACTAAAAAACAATAAATTACTTAGAGTATACCGATCAATCTAGATTAGCTATGTGTAATGCAAAACACTAAAGTAATGACTCACAAACACATTGGCACATGGATTTTTAATGTGGAAACCCTGTTAAGGGAAAAACTACTTGGGACCGGTAACCCAAAATTTTCACTCTTATGAAGTGAGCTCAGTGAAGAGCCAATCCTGTTAAAGGTTACAAACACACTGTTAGGTGTGACCTTGTTAGAGGATTTAAAAGATTAGTTTGTCACTTGATATCGGGCATTTCTATGCTACCTTCCTTGTCCAAACTCTTCTGGTTTGTCAAATGGTATCTGGCATCTCATGCTATCTTCATGAGCAAAATTTTTTATACTCCTTGGGATGTATCTCAATATAGAATGGATCTTTAAATCCTTCTCAGTTAAGAGACTTTCTGAATCAATGGTTAAACTAAAATAGTATGATTTGTTCACATATACAACTTATACTTGCAGACTTTCAGATCTATTGTAATCTCATATAATCAATCTAATCAATACCTTTGCTCCACTTTTGTTCTGCTTGGTGATGCTATGCTTTGTTGCTCGGTGTCCGCAGAAATATTTATCTCTTTCCTCAGCTTGATTGATAAGGACTGTATGAATTTTTTCTTCATCTGTTTCTCTCCAACATCCTCTTTTTCATTCACTCCCTTTAATTCATAATGAATTAAGTTGTCTCTTTATAGACATGATATCACCGTTTCTAGGTTCTTGATTTTCTTCATCTTGGTGTGATCCGCAATCTTGGCCAATTTGATTTAAAGAAAAAATCTTGTTTTATCTCGCAAAGATCTTCTCGCCAATTAGACAAAACAACTTTAAATCCTTTACTTATCTCTGGCTTTATCTTGTTGATGAAAACAATGATAACTACCAGTTAAGTCTATATTTAGCTCTTGCAGCGAGATATTTTGTCATTTCTGAACTCCATTTAATTTTGGTGTTTTAACTCTTTGATAGCTTTGGTCAACACTCTAGTTCTCCTCGGGCTTCTCCATCGGGGTTGTCTGTCCGTCAGGGTTGTCTGTCCTTCGGGCTTAACTGCAAAGTTTTGCTCATCAGTTAACACTATAATTCTGGCCGTCAGTAATGCTTGTGATTCTTCTCGTCGGTAATGCTCATTGGTTTCTTTGCTTGGGCATCACTGTAACTTAACTTTCGATGATCTCTATCTGTCGGGTTCCACTAGCCGTCGGTGTTTGAAGTCACTTAGTAAATGCTTTCTTTTATGCATTACTGAAAGCATAATCTTTATCTCTCTGATTCTCTAAATTCTTTGACACTTTGATTATAACCAATTAGATTATATCAAGTTGTCATCAATGACAATACAATCCATTAACTGATTTAATGTCTTGCATTATCTTTCTACATTTTGGTGATCAACTTAATATCTTCAAACATTCAATCAGTTACATGTCATCAAAGTGAAGACGTCATGCTGTAGAAAAGTCTATTATTTTCTAGATGAGCTTCACAATTAGAAAATGTAAACAAAATAGGCTAGTAAAATCTCTTCTTTACTAGGTGAGTTTCATGTCAATAACACCAAAAAATCAGGCCAATAAAATGCATTGGTTAGACTAAAGACCTAATAAATGCACTCTTTAGTTACACTTGTCATTTTGCCACAATTTTGTGCTTAGACAAACCTACTATACATTCATCATAGCATTGTTTTTCTATTACAATAAAATCAACATTGATGAACACCTTTGGCATCATAACCTTGGCCAAGTCTAGAGTCCATACATTTGATAGGGTAGCACAAGAATGTCTCTTCTTGTACCAATGCTCCAAGAGTGACTAACCTATAACAAGAATGTCTACTTCTCTACATTTTCTTGCATTTTTTGAAAATTTATCATTCAGACCTCTTGGCCCATGAACATATATAGGTCTTATAGATGATATAGGTAATTGTGCTAAAAGTTCCTCATCTAAGGGTCTCTTTATGGAATAAGGCTAAGAACATTTCTAACTCATTTTGTAGGTTTCAAGGGCTAAGGTTACTAAAATATGCTTAGGGTTTTAAAAACATTATCTTGTAACAATTTTCTCATCTTACAAGTTATCATAGAAACCCTACAAATGCAAGGAAATAAAATTTCATTTTTTTAAAATAGAGCTCAAAATGTGCATATACTTATGTTTTTCCAACAAATCCTCATTCCTTCATAACACAAGTTAATTTTAACTTCACCCAAATCTCTTTATGAATGAAAACTAGAGGTTATGGGGATCCCATTGCACTATTTGTTGACCAAATTCATGAGGTACTTGGATTGGTAGAAATCAAGTCATCTTTATCTCTCATTTGAGCAAGTAGAGCATCCAAAAATGATTGTTCTCAAGTTTGAATGTTGATTGTTGATTCGAAAAGGTGTGGACAAGATCAGTGGTGATCAAGGGCCTTGACTAGATTTTACAAATCATATGCAATGTATTGGAATATATCAACCAATCACAAGTCTCCATGCACTAGGTCACTCTATAGGTTAGAACATGGCTCCACGCATTAGATAGCCTTCATTGAGAAAGGTGGACACATGTTGTCAAATCACTCGATATGATATACACTGGGTCTCTCTCTCTTTGTCCTTTGAAATAAGACTTAACCACACAATACAATTCCATGTGGACCTCACTAACTGAAGAATTTTGTGAATGAATCTAAGGCACCCCACCAAGCGAAGACAAGTCAAGTGCCTTCTCCAATTCATTGATTGAAAGGCATATAATAGGGGAAGAACGCTAGTTACCACCCATGTTCCGATTATCAAACACTAGATTTCACAAATTAAAAGCCCACTAGAAAATCATCTATGAAGAAATAGCCAACCATTTTTTGAAAATAAAGTTAGTTGCTATGTAGGGGTAAACTTAGTTGCTTGTATCCAATGTTTCACCATAGTTAAGTGCAAACATATGTAGGCTTTGCGCAACTCTAGAATCTTAAGAAATATTTGGATGACGCATTGTGTGGATGAGGTGACAATATCTGCATGGTGATTCATATAAATTTGTAGTAGATAATGTTCTGGTCCCAATTGTTTGAGCAAGTGCCACATTACACTAGATTATTGATTGTGGGTCTACGATACCCGGTATGGGTGCATATCTACAGACCTTGTGCCAAAAAAAATGCTCAAAATTATATATATTTTTCTTTTCAATATTTTAATAACTTTTAGAATTGGGATAAACTATGAAATGAAATAAATGGTACAGGTATAGGCCTGCATTAATGGCATTGATACGAGTAGGGAGGTTTATTTTTCTAATGCCCTAGGTCAACAGTTCTAATTTGATTAATTTGACAGTCAATTTTGGGGTTTTTTCAGCCTTCTAAACATGATGATAGGGTCCAATTAAGCCCAAAGTTTTCCAAAATTGTAGATTTCTATTGGGATTGGTAACCACCCTCCACCTTCAAACAACTTTATAATTAGCCTCTGGTGTTCGACTTGAGAAAAACAAAAGGTGATTTTGACTAAAAACAACCTTCTTAATCCAATGGTGACCTGAAATCTGACTGAGTAAGCTCCAAATTTTCTTTGCAATACAAAGCCACAAAAACACCAACCCCAAAATGCCCCAAAATTCTCTCAAATGGAAAACCAATGGAGCTCTATGGGCTTTGATACCATGTAATATTTTGCTATGAAGGTAGCTACCCAAGATCTAGAGACCAAATGGAAAGCACAATAATAAGAGAGAATGAATATGACCAAAATAAACTATATTCCTATCAATAATGCAATACAATGAATCAACTTGATTGAATATTACATAGGAGACCCCTTGGTTATATAGCCAAGGTGAGTGCAAAAGAGTGAATGAGACAAGGACAAGTGTCATTATCTCATTACATGATAATCAACATGAAAAGCTATCAACCTATGAAAGGTGGACATGTGATAGTGTGATAAAACAACAAAAGGTAGATCACCCACCTAAGGTAGAATCACATGTACACTAAATGTGGATCAACCTCCACAATGAAAAAGCCCATCCATAATAAGTGGATAGATAAAGTAAAAACATGATAAGTCCACATAAATTCCCCAACTACTCCTATGAAATTCCCTACTTAAGCTTAATTAAAGTGTAATTATGACCTAGGTGATAATTAACAAAGTAAAGTACCTTAATTATATTAACAATAATCAAATAAAAAATATAAGTATGGAATTCTATATATATTTATTTACATATTATAGTGGCAACTCATCATCGTCTAGCCATTTCTGATGGGATACTGTTAGGGCCTATTTGAGTTGCCATGATCAAAGAATTTTTACCCTTTGATGTTTTCCTCGAAGCCTTACCTGATTCCCTCCCCCATTGTTGAAGAAGAAGTCCAAGTTAAAAAGCTTTGAAATGCCAGATTTCCCTCCAAAATTATTCTTTAAAGGTGTCATGAACTCATCTCGTGAGAACCAGTTCTCTCGGTCAAGTGTTGGTATCAAATTTCCCTTCATGAACCACTTTGAACCTCAGTTCAAAGTAGTTCAAAGTAGTTCAATCAAATTTTTTTGACCTAATATCGGTGATTGCATGTGGGACCCTAGACACATCATCGAACCACTTTGAACCTCAGTTTAAAGTATTTCAAAGTAGTTCAACAGAGGATTCAATAAAGTGCAAAGGTGATGTGACATCTGAGTTGATGGTTAATGTGACACATCAAAGTGTATCCACCGGAATAATGGTACGATGATTTGGAAAACTAGTCAGCCATGTGGGAAGAGTCAGGCTGGTAATGTGGGTTAAGGCAGATGTTCTTTCATCATGAACAAAGGGATAGCATTTAATATGGAAATAATGATTAAAGATGGTTTAATTAAGTGAATTAATGGTTAGATGTCACATCAATGGCTTCATCTTATTTTGGCTTACGTGTGACATTTAATTATCATGCCTTGGGTGATTTTCCCCACATAGTGAGTTTCTTTAAATTCCCTCTCTTCAGCTCATTTCTTTCAAATGCTAAGTTGTGGAGTCTCGGCTATGGAGGAAAGAAGTGTGGGTTTTTCATTTCAACAAAAAGTAGGTAATGCCCAATAAGCCCTCCATTTGTTTCACTATTTTATGCCTGGTTATCCCCTTTTCTCAAAGAATTGCAATCTTTTATTTACTTGGGTAGAAGTAGAAAAAGATGAGGTCTAGCATGCATTTATTTGGAAACACTGCAAGCCTAGTGTGTAGAACCCCAATCATTACAGATACAAATTTGCTGGGATTCGAGGTAGAAAAACTAGTTGAAGTGTTGAAAGACACAGTGGAAGGGGAGCATACTATAGAGTTTTTATCCAGTGGTTTACTTCAAGCTGCTGCTTTTCCCCCAGCTGTGATATGTCTGGAACTTATTCAATAATGTATATACCATTATGATGTCAAGTCCAAGGGTGTATTGAATAATGAGGGTAAGAGTATCTTAACCATAAACAGAGAAATGATAATGTCCGTCTTCAAAATTCCAGATGAAGCTTTTGCTAGTTTTACTCCCACTCAGTCATTGGCACAATTCTGAGAAAGGAGTGACAAGAAGCTCAGTAACATAGCCCGGAAGTGGACTGTATCAAACTACAAGGGCGGTTCTAGATGCCCAAGGTTCTAACAAAGGATCATATGAAGACCCACATCCATAATATCATGGTTTTATTGCATAGGATAAGAGGTTCAGAACAAGTACTTCTCTTTGAAGAATGGATGTATCATTTTATAGAAATTGTGTTAGAAGGTAAACAAAATCTGGACTAGGCCAAAATAATCGCAAGCTCACTGAGAGAATAGTTCAAACAGGCACAAGCGACACGAAAATAATTCTATATGTCCTCCTATTTGACCTATTGCCTCGCATGCACCCAAGATCTTACCAGAATTCCTCATGAACCATGTAATGTAGACATAAAAATTTTTGAGTATTGCCCTTTGCTAAGGAAGGACAGAGTTCTAGAAGAATATAGGAGGGTTCGTGATGTTTTTCTCGGGAAATTGTGTAACCAGTTAGCTGGAACCCCAAATCAGAGAATTTCTCTAGAAGCGCAAAGGTTGGTTCAAATTTTTGGGAGTTTCTATATCCAGTTTCCTCGGTTCACCTATTTAAGAGTCGGTGGTTTTGATGAAGAACCTCTCAGATTGCCTAGGTTCTGCTTTGATTGTTTCATCTCAGCAGAAATCTGTAGACAAATGTTCACAGTAATAAAGAATAATCTGCTTAAAGATAAGTGGGATTCGATGTTTCCAATAAGACTTGGAAATTTGGTATGCAAGAGTATGATAGATGCATTAGTGATAGGTTGAAATTTAGTTGGCTTTCACATGTAGTTTTACGAGTCAAGAAGGGGATTTGACAATAAAGGGTTTGCCATGAAGGCATTCAATTTGAAAAAGCACATGGACTTGAGCCCACATTTAGAAGATTTATGGGAGGATATAGGAGATGAAAGGGCAATTCAGATAAGAGATCATTCTCAGCTGTTGGTCCCCCAAATTAGAAGTCTGCAGCTGAAGCTTGAGATTTCTGATGTGATTGAAGATGGGTCAGAAGTCATTGAACCTGGTTTTACTGAACCCAATGCAGGAACTCTGTCAAAGGTAGATTGGACAAGAAACAAAGAAGAAAACATCAAACTGAGAGCTAGGCTCATTCTGGCCTGCACAGATGATTGGCTAAAAAGAAGGAAATCAAACAAGAAGAAGATCACCTCTCCTAAAGAAACTGGTGTCGAATCAATCTTGATTGAAGTTCAGCTTGATCCTTCTAACATTTCTTCCTTGACTCCTCATGCAGGTATTTTTCCTTCAAATAAAAAATGAGCTGCGCCCAACAGACATCCCACTATACCTCGAACAAGATCTAGGACGAGGGCTGAAAGTCATTCTTGAATGGCTTCTGCTGACTCCAGCTTCGTTGACATTGATGTCAATGATGATGATCTCTCTTTTTCACCAGAAAAGGACAAAGAGATTCAAAATGCAATGATGAAAAAGTCTGAGGTTCAACAAGAAGAAGTGACTCTTGCTAAGAATGTTGAAAACATGATGGTTTCTAATTCAGTTCCTCCTTGGCTAACTAAATCGGTAACCAAGAAACGCAGTTTCAAACCTGTTTCTTTACCAGTTAAAGATATTGTTACCAAATATGCCGCTCGTACCCCAAAGATAAAGAAAGCCAAAAGCAATGCAAGGTTGATTACAGACCCCATAACAGGCAAAGTGACCACTGAGATAGCTACTTTCAAACATAAATAGGGTATTCTTGAACCTGCAGCGGAAGATTTCAAAATTACAAAAATAGAGTTTGGGGTGCTGAATAGAGATACTCGAGAGCATCTTTTCAAGTTCTCAGTGGACCATATGCTTGGCCAGTCTTAGAAGGATGGAAAGGAGAAACATGAGCTCAGACAACTTGTAATAATGATGGTCGAGTTCCTTAGTTCACTCAGCGAAGTTGGGGCCCTACCTCTAGCCCAATCTCTGCAAGATTTTGACCCTAACTCTGCAGATATTAAACAAATACTGAAACAAATGCATCAAGGTAGAACCTTGATGGTGGCTATGAGAGACTGGGTTGGTGGCATCATTTTAGAAGGAAATAAATTCATTTAGGAGTTTGTAGTAGCTTTTGCAGACGGAGAAGCTTTGATTGGGGAGATCATTACCTTGATACCAACTTGGGAATCAGATGAGGAAAAATGTGCTGCTGTTATGTCCCAGATTATTGAGATAGAAGGATATGGGGTTGAGAGGTTCCTGACAGAGAACCCTATGAAACTGATAGATGCATGTATGCTCTTAATTCTTAAGAGGAATATAAATTGGAAAAGCGGCCTATTTAAAGCAGTGATCTTGAGCTTGCGTGCTATAGAGGAAGAGGTCAAGGAAATGTATACTAATGCGCTGAAAGAATTTAAGGTGTTGAACCCATCGGGTATCCTTCAGTTCAATGAGGGAAATATAGATGCAGAGGCTATGACCAAGAGTTTTGGAGATGCGATGAATGATATTAAAGAAAAAGAGGAGATTACAGCCAAAGATTTCACCAAGGTTGCTAATGTGGAGTCCATGATATACCTAAATCAGGGGCAGTTACCTAGACAGTTAGAGAAGGTTCGGAACTTCAAATGGGAAAAGAGTGCATATCGTGTGAAGCTAAATGGCGTGAATAATCTCCACTCTCATCCGATCCAGGAGCTTGTGAGCACATTCCGGAGCTGGAAGCTGGTTCGAGGAGCCATGTCTGGAGACAATAACTGAAGACACATGATCGCATGACAATTTTCATGCCTAGACTTGGGGCATTTTGTTTATGTTTTAGCTATTGTCAAAAAAATTTTACACTATCTGTTTTTACTGGTCAAAAACCATTTCTTTTCAGTTAGGTTGAGAGGCCGAGTTTTAAGGGAAGCCTCTCAAACCTGTTAAATTATATATGCTGGGAAAAATACTGGAAAAAGGAGGATGAAATTTTGGAATCTGTTAGACTTAGTTCGATACTTTCTGATTTTGTTAAGATTTTATATATTTTCTAAGGGAATTGAATAGAAAGATATTTTGGATCAGATTAATCTCAGACTTGGTTCTGTGTGATCATGTTATTCTGATGCATACTAAATTTAGATCTGTGAATTTAGATTTATGATATGTCAATTACTTTGTGAATTGGTATATTTCTCGTTACTGGTTTATGGTAAATGCATGGTATTTATCTGTCTCTCTGAACAATTCTCTTCCTTATTTCCATTCGAGATCATTGTTTTCCAAATCAAAGAAGTTGTGCCTTTCTTTGTTTCTGTTCTTTATTCTTTTTTATCTGAGTTTACCTCAATACCTAAGAGTATTTGAGAGATCCTTATGTGCTTTCGGGTTAAAAGTACAATTGTTGGTTTTAAGTTCAGAATTTCATTAGATATTTCTAATAGGGAGTTGTACCTCAAACAATTTAGAGGGAAGAAAGTATCTCATGCTTACCCAACTATTGTAGGATAGTTTGTTTCCCAAGAGGCATAGAGTTAGCACAATTTGCAATTAACACGAAGACAAATCTGTTCACCAACAGATACCAACCATGTTAGATATTTGAGTGGAGAGATAATGACATATATACATCCAACATCAAGATAGGTTTTAAGTTTATCCTATCTTATATAAAAATGGAATATACTATGAATATTATCTAGAGGAACAACCTTATTAGTAAATGACAATTTTACATCCCCACTAACACTCATGAAGAGTAATGCCCCGAAATTCTCAAAACTAATGTCATCATAAGGGTTGTATGACTAAATAGTATTAGTCATACACATGAGCTCATGTCTAATCACCAAAAACCTACATTTATTAGAGAGATTTGATGAATTACATTTTTTAGTGTAAGTGTCTCACTGTATTATATAGTCTATAAGTAGTTGTAACACAAATATTTGCATGACCCTCATCAATATTATGTAACTATTGAAAAGCATGGTTAATCATGTAAACATGGATATAAATTGTGCAAATTAAAAAATAACATTCCATAATTTGAACGAAATTCAATTAAAATGAAACACATTTATAGAATATATAAATTATACATGTGATTAAATAAAAAAAATTATACTAACAATTAACAAAACTTTGTGCATCTATCTAGATGTATATTTAAATTGATATATGATGTATATTACATAATTTAAATTAAAAAATTATAAATACAAACTTACAAAGTTTTAAAAATGAATTATGTTAATGAAAATTAATTTAACATGGATATATTAAAATTGAAATTCATATATGTGAAGACATTATTTTTCCATTAGTATACAAAAGAAAAACAAGTTTTTTGAACCTTCGGTAAACCTACATTGAAAGACAAACTTTTAGAGATCACTGAAAGTACAGATATCAGAGATCACCGAATGTGTAAAGTTCAAGAGGAACACGACAAATAAAGTGGAACCCGACAGGAGAAAACTGATAGAGGAACCCGACGTGCAGATAAAATGCAAACTGAGAGAATAGGCACAGTGCAAACCAAAAGAAGAAAATAGTGCAACCCGAAAGACAGACAAACTAATTTCTGAGCAAACCGAGCATCAGACACCAAAAGTCAGTTACAGCCTGCAAAAAGTAGATCTGACTTCCATGTCAGATAAAACAATTGTATTCTATTTATCGAGTCTTGATTTGTTTTTAAAACCATTACTTAAGGGACAAACAACATTATTGTAATTGTTTTAATCAGTCTAACTAATTGAAAACATGCAGACTAGGAGATCAAGGTAAAGTTGCAAACCTGTGATCATAGAGTTAAGTTTGTCTTACGTGAAACTTAAATAGGTCAATCGATCTTATAAATAGATGTTGTAATCATTTATTATCAAGAATGAGAGGATGAATGTAGCCAACGAGCACATCTATGGATCAGACTAAGAGTTTTAAGAACCAGAACAACTAAAGATGAATTTGGTTATCAAGAACCAAGAACAGAGGCTATCGTGCAACAGAGGTATTATTCAATCACAATAGGTGATACATATATACATGTAATATTGAATGGATCTGTAATCAACAATAGTATATTGCATACAATCAGGTCAAAGAGTAATTTTCTTACATTCTAACAAATGAAGCAAAAGTAAAAATCCTTTCAAGGAAGGTGGATTCAACCATCCAATTGTAAATCTCTTAACCGAGTGCACACTAAAAAGTGTTGCTAAATCTCTTAACAAAGTAGACTTTAACAGGTCCCCACAGATACTCCTAACATGGTAGATCATCAGAAGTGATCAAATTGTAAGCCTTGACCGGCCCCTTCCAATTTACAGATAGTGAATATTTTGTGGGTGCCATCCCCACCGCAGTTTTTACCTTCTTACAAAGGTTTTCTACGATATCATATCTTGTGTTATGTGTCAATTACTTTCATGAATGTTTCTATGAATGTTCACATGTTTGTTAAGTTTATGAATTGATAAATCTTACACCAAGACAGTATAGAACAGATGGTTGGTTATACAATTGATTACACAATGGATAAAGGTTAAAAGATATAAACAGTTTTAGAGGTACTGATTCACCCCTCCCCTCTCAGTACATACTTCCCATTAATTCCAACAATATGATCATAAAATTATTTCAAATTTTATAGCTATATTTTTAAATTTCTTCTTTTTGGAATGATGAAGTTATCAATTGAGTTCATAATTAGGGAGAAAATAACATGTAGCATTATGGACTTTTTAATATATTTTGTATATCAACTCCATATGTATATAAAAATTATTTTGTTAATTAAATAGGATATAATTTTCATTAAATCTCAAAAAGCTACTTTATCAATTCCAATCAAAACTAATATTTCTTACTCAATTCCATGAACTTCTAAAAATACAAAAAAAAATATTGGACAAGAGGAAATTTTTAAAGAAAATTTAGAAGACATTAAAGAAAATATCAAAGGACACTATTTAGGAAATGAATTATTTGAAATGAATGGTCTAAAAATATTCATAAATCTTAGTAAGCAATGTGTGGACATAGGGAAGGTAGTAATGCTAAATTCCTTCCCTAGCCTTGATAATGTAGAAGGGGATATGAAATGTTATAATGAAGCAATCGAGAAATGAGATTGGTGACTAGACATTTAATTTTTAGATGGAAAAAGACATCATTAATAAGGTGTTCAATTAAGGTAGAAGGAAAATACAATGTTATTAAAGAAATTGGCCTAGGAGTTTACAACTTATAAGGCTTGTTACATAAGAATTAAGTTGATATTTTATAGGTTTCAATTGAAAATGAAAAGCATTAGGATATGAATGTGATTCTTGTTGTTGAGATAGAGGCAATAGATGCAAACATGTTTTATCCATACATTAGATATGCCAACTCATCACATACTCATCATTGTGTCAGGTAACATGGCCTGATAATGGATAAGAAAATTAAAGCTTCACCCATTGCTTTAATTAATATTCCAACAATTTACTCTTTATAATTTTAGAGACTATATCTTCATGGAACTCTAGTATGAGTGAGTGGATTATCAAAACATGACTCCACCAAGGAAGTTTAGGGGATGCTACATTCATAAGGGATTAAATTAACTTTCTTATATTAAAACACTATGGAGGGATCAAACTTGTGTATTCATGGATACTCTACATGTATAAACATAATAAATTTATTTCATTTAGGGGTTTGAAAATTTTTTTTTAACCCTATTTATAGTAAAGGTCATATAGTTGGTCGAATAGGCCTAGACTAACCAATGTAGTTAAAAACTTGGTTAGGTCATTACATATGTTATTATATGTATCATTGATTTGAATTATTATGAAGATGAGTTTTACCATGATGGAAACACCACCATTGAGGATACTGGATTCAATGTGACTACTTATAGATTTCCTTGACAAACACCAATAATAACTTGTGCAAAAAATATGAGGCAACTACATTTAGTTAACTAGTTTCATTCAAAGATTCCATTAATGTTGGATTTTTTCCTCTACTCCAAACATTAAAATTGGAAGGAATATGATGAGCCTTTGAATTTATTAAATGAATTTGTATAAAAATAGAAACTTGTAGTGCAAGATGTAAAAAAATTATCAATCAAAAATAAAATCCAAGGATGATGAGTGTAGCATGATCATGGTTCAAGCCTAAAGACTCAATGAGTTTTATTGACAACAACAAGAATGTCTTGAAAGAAATAAAAACATGGTTAAATTTTCAATTTGAAAAGAGGAAGAAATTAAATTTGAACCCTAAGTATCCTCTAGGACATTTTACACTAATCATAAATATGATTTAAAAAGAATATGAAATATTATACAAAATTCACATAAATGTTTTCATACATGGAAAATCTAGGAAGGAAAAATGCTTGGCAAAGTAGGAACAAGTAAATGCCAAAATGATATTGAGCTTGCATTAAGTGCACATGTTTAAGTTTAGGGAGAGGTGAGACCATGGAGATATGTAGCACCTACAGAATCAATCACTCAAAGAGCACCTCTAGATAATGTTCCATGAATATTAGAGGTGGGTCTTGTTACTTTAGTTGTTTTTCCATCAAATTAAATGACTTGGGAGAACATAAGGCGATGAACATGAATATGATTTTGTTTAGTGTTGACAACATTTTAACAAGTACTTGAGGATATCTATAGATATGTATGTATGTACAATAAAGCCTCCAAAGAAAGAATATTAGTTGATATCAAGGAGGGGGAACACAAATAATTCTCCATAGATGATTAGCGAATTCATAAAGTTTTCATAGGTATAACAATACAAAAGTATACCCAACTAGTTACCAAAGGGAAATCCATCGAGTGATTTGAAGAATTATTATTATAGGATATAATTGATGTCAAATTTTTATTCAAATATCAGATTTCATATATGAATGAATAAGTTTAATAATTGATTACATTTATGTTTCCTATTTTAAATTTAAGGTTTATGTTCATGAATTGAAATTAGTCTTTGTTTCAAATTGAAGGTGAACTAATGTTATAAGTATTCCTTTTCAAAGTTAAGGTTTATATTAATGAAGTTAGGATTGCCAATTTAAATTGGTGTTTCTTATTTTGATTTCAAATCGGTAGTATTCAAATTTAAGATTTCACTTTAGCAAAAATAATTAGGGTTTGGATTTATAGTTAAGGATTTTTTTTATTTAAGCATATAAATATAGAATATTTTTAAAAATATTAAATTTTCATAGTCACTATTATATGTTTGATTAAAATTAAAAATTAAAATATTTCAAGTAGGTTGAAGACTTGCCTCAATATGGAGGTCAAGAAAGTGTTAGAGTTGGATGAATATTTGGCTGGTGTTAGAAGGCTAGGTAGTTGGCATTGAAGATAATATACCTTCGAGCAACTTACTTTTGGTTGAAACAAAATAACTTATAGATGTTAGATGGTTTCAAATGAAACCTTTTTAGCCAAAACTACTTGTTAGATGAAGGCAATAGGGTGAACCCACAATAGTGGGTTACATTTTTTTGCCTGAACGGACACTGAACTCTACATTTTGAAAAAAAATTCAGATTTGGATGCATATTTCCATTAAACCGTTTGAAATCAGAAGATGAAGTAAACTAGAGTCTTTTAGGATTTTCTGTCTAGATTCTAAATATATATTTTTTTCTTTTTTTTTGAATTGATTTGAATGGTTTTTTTCTCCCACGAAAACTACTAAGCTGTTGAAAACGTCATTTTCAAAGAGTTACATTGACTTCATAGAGCATAATTTTTTTTTCTAAAATAAATATCAATGTGCTTCTTTCGAATTTAGTTTTGTAACATCCATACGGAGGGCATGCAATTGGTTTGATGACATTATCATGATTTTTGCATATTTTATGAACGTTTGAAGTTGAGTAAACCGTAATTTTTACATACCTTGACTACATAGCTTATAACTTGTGTATTTATTGAAACTCAATTTTTTTTTGATAGAAAGTAGACTTGAAGACATAGGGCACTGTTATTTTTCAATTTTTTTTCTCTTTTCTACTATTTTTCGTTGAACGTCAAACTTGGAGGTTTATATTTGATAAAAAAACCTACATTCGATGCACGTCAAAAAACATAGGCCTAATTAATTCAAAAATTGTCAAATCTATATTCGTTAGAAAGATCATTCAGAGTACTTGTGCGATGCAAAAGGACATCTCCTTATTATTCCATTTGAGCCCTGCGCTTGAGCTCCAAAGCCATGAAAACTTCAGACTTGTATTAACCTCTGCAAATGGCCTCTAATCAGAGACTTTTGATAGAAACTACTTTCGATAGAAAGTATTTCGATCAAAACTAATTAGTTTCGATCGAAACTACTTTCTATTGAAAGTATTTGACTAGAATTGCCCTTAATCAAGGACTTTCGATAGAAAGTACTTTCTATCGAAAGTACTTTCTAAATCCGTCTGCTTTGTGAATTTCAGGAGGAATTGCTTCCTCCAAAAAAGTGTAACCCACTATTTTGGGTTCACCCAATACATAATTCCAAACTTTCACTTACTGATTTCTGGATAATGATATTAGGAAATGTGAACATTAAATTCTAATCATATAAATTTACTAGATATGAAGATGATGTTTGAATCTATAGAAGAAAAAAATTCAAAGTGCCTTAGGCCAAGAGATGATAATTTTTTTTGCATCACTGCCACATCATAGATTTATCCTCTACTCCACAAATTATAATCCTATGAAACATGTCAATTATAGTTTATTGGTTCACCTCTATCTACTATGCGTGCTACTCTATTTTGAAGAACATGAAATAATTTAGAATGTCAGTAGTGTCATTTATATGTCACTAGGAGACATATTCCCCTGGGTAAACCCCTGTGAAAGTTCACAAAGTATTGAAGATAATAAGCTTAAATCATGCAAATGCTTCTAGAATGGTTATAGATATCTGAGGTCACTTTAATGCACCAATTAAAGTGTTCCTTCCCTAAATACAAACGATATATGATTGAATGTGGGTAGATTCTAAGAAAATGCAATTACATGCCTTTAAATATGAGGACATAGCAAGAAATCTTGCAAACACGTGTTAACAACCAGTATTGGGTAAGAACATAAAATTTAAATTTGAATATTTAATGTTTTGAGGGTCATATCCCATGGATGTGTAAGATTCAATCTTGTACTCATAGGATTCCCTCTAGGCAAAGAGATGCTAGAATCAAGGTGGAGGCATAATATTTATGGATCAACATGCATGGATAGGCATTATGAATAGGTACGTAGGTGAATGTATCTAAGTATGTGTGTAAAAGAGTGAACTAGGGGATATATGTACATAAATGGGTAGTAGGTGTTGAAAAAGGTATAAAAATATGTGGGGATAAAGGTAGGATAAGGTGAAATGTGTGGGAATATGTGCAAATGGGGATAAGAAATAAGCCCAACTCCATACACAATTCTATTTTATTCCATCCATATAGGCCCAAAACTAAATGGGAATTGATATGTGTATGCAAATATCGCCATTAACTATAAGATTCTTTCATATTCAAGCCTATTTAACTTACTATTTAACATATAATTCACATATAATTTATTTTTATAATATTCTTGAACTTTTTTATTTTATTAGTTTTCTCTTAGAATACACACCAAACATATAAGATTTCAAAATAGTTTAAAGAAGCTTTGCAAAATAAATTTACGCAAATAATTAAAATTTTATAAGTTAAATGATATAATATAATATGGATTCCTCTAATTCAACTTAAGAAGGCAAGATCCTTCTAGGTTCTCTTCCTTAGATCAAGGTTTGATATCTTTTTCTTTGGATCCTAGTAGCTCCATAAATCACTATGTGCCCCCCACCCCCACCTCCTTGAATTTTATCTATGAATTCATTTTTGCACCAATCTTGTTTAGCTAGATCATCTCCCTCTTTATGTGGGTTGTCTCTAGCAGAGATGATGGTTAAAGAGTTCATCTTCCTCTTTCCTCATTATGAGGATTTGTATAGTGGTGTATCTTAGATAATTGTTTAGAAAATGAATGAATGCCTTCCTAAATCAATTTCAGCTTCTCATATTTGAGTTGAGGTTGCGAGGATTGTTGGGTCGAGGGTGTGGATTTCTGTGTCAAGATTAGATGTTGTGTAGGTTTCTAATCCTTTGGTGTTGTATGTTTTTCTATTTGGTTGTGTGTGGGTGGTAACAAGACTTTTGTATTAGGTTTTTTTTTAATCTAATGGTACTTATTCAATTTCCACATTGGTTACTTCATTGTATGGGAGTTTGGGCCCTTTCAAAATCTACTTTTATTAGTTGTTTGTTGTTTTGATTAAGGCATAGTTGTTTTTTGTTTTGACTAAGGCAAACACTTTCGACCAAAGCCATGAACTAGAAGTATTTTAAAAGGACCACAAAACCTTACACATCAAGAAAATCAACAAGGTACATGGAACAAAGTAAAAGAGAAGGGTCAAATGGGCTACATAGGGGGTAGCAAAGAACAACAAAAGCTTTTGCAAAAGAAACCAAGAAAATACTCAATGCAATTTGAACCAAACTCCACCAAAGTCTCAAAAGAGAGGTCGAATGAGGATGGATTGCCCTACCCATGTTTGAAAAATAAATCTTAGCCAAAGGACTCTCAATCACAACTTCAAGTTTTCTTTTACCCTTGCATGAACTATCAATCTTACTAATGTGGCATCCCCTAGTAGAATTCAACACCTCACCATAATGAGGCTAAGGAAATTCCACATTAGATGTGATGACCTCATCGGAGCGTTCATTTTCATGAATATCTTGGCATAACAAGAGGAAATGTGGAAGTAGTCAGTCAAAAGGTCTCATAGGAAAGTTCATGTTTCCAAATGCTCAAACTAGTACCCTATGGTATTTGGGTTTTAGGTACATAGAAAAGTTCATATAGGAAGAGGTCTAAAAAATGCCCAACGTTGTGGACATGGTACAATCAAGAGGTCTCATAGGAAAGTTCATGTTCCCAAATCCCCAAAGATTAGACATTGTGTAGGTTGGTAATCCTTTGGTGAGCTGTGTGCTTTGCTATTTGGTTGTGTGTGACTGGTAGTGAGACTTTTGTGCTAGGCTTGTCTATTATGTATTTGTACTTATACTATTCCCCTACATCATTGTATCAAAATTTGGGCTATTTTAAAACTTTATTTTTTTAGTTGCTAGATGTTTTGATTAAGGTAAAAAAAATTGGCTGTAGGTATGATACAAAAAATAGATTTTGAAAGGAACTCAAAAACTTATACATTAAGAACATTGAGGAACATGGAACAAATCAACCAAAAAAAGAGGGTCAAGTAGACCCCAATCAAAAAGTTACATATGGTGCAGCAAAGACCAGTGAAAGATTTTGGCTAGAGCTAGGAACAAAGGCTGGTTTTGGAAAGAAACAAAAACCAGCAACAAATCCAAGCAGACAATCAAGGTGTTTTGAAGCTGAACTTCAACAAAGGTCTCAAAAGAGGGCCTAGATGAGGAACAATTGTCCTTCCCATGTTCAAAGGAGAAATCTCAGGCAAATGACTCTCAATCACAACTTTGAGTTTTCTTTTACTCTTGCGTGAATTATCAATATTATTAATGTGGTCTCTCCTAGTAGAATCCAACACTTCCTCATTAAAGTGAGGCTGAGGGCTTTCCTCATTAGATGTGACGACCTCATTGGAATGCTCATTTCATAAATATTTTAACATAACAAGAGAAATATCCAACATTATGAAAGTGGTACAGCTGAAAGGTCTCATGATAAAATTCTCGTTCCCAAATACCAAACTAATTTACCTTGTTGTATTTTAGATTTTAGATACTCCTTAAAACCTATTTATCTTTTAAATAAAAACTTATAAAACAGACCACATCGCTCTAGATAAAAATGAAATTTTAGTTTATTTTAAAAGCACGTTAATAAGCACGCCACATTGCACAAAGGATAAATTATAATTATAATAAAGTTTCTCCGGGAGGAGACCAAGTTAGTTTATACACAAAGGAAATTTTCACTATATAACTCCATTACTACAAAACATTTGCTATCCTATACCAGCTTTGACAACTAATTAAAACTTAATTTAAAAAAAGAAAAAGCTCTGTAACACCAAATTATGCAGCCTACCATTTATGTGAAGTTGCTAAATTTGCAAAACTTAAAATTTGCTGAAAATATTTCATAATACAGGGCGTTCAGAAACATAATTCTGAAATTCCTACTATTTCCTCAGCATTTTCCCTTCATAGAATTTCTCCCAGAATTTGTGCACAGTCAATCATTTGACATGATGTTATCTTTGAGTTTTAAAAGGAAATCCTTATTTATCTTACATAATGCAGTACTTAAACTCTTTAAATTCTCACCACCCTCACCATCTTTCTTAGATTACACATTTCCCTGTTAGTTTTCTCATTTAGGCAGAAACAAAGTTTGAAGCATTGTCTTTGGGGAATTATGAAGAAGCATGTCTTTCTTTGTCTTTCAGTTCTACCATTTTTGTTATTAAATATGTCAGCCCATTCTTCCTGTAATGCATTTCCTAATGGTGGGAATGGATATGGGTTTATTTCTTTGAAGTTACCATTGCTGCACAGGCTCTCACCCTCTTCTCCTCTATATGACCATTCATTAGACCCCATAAAACAGTTTGAAGATTCAATGAAAAGAAGTGTGAATAGGGCTGCATCCATATTCTCCAAAGATAAACTCTTCCTCAACAAAATGAGAAATGGCAATAGCCAAGATGGCAACTATTTTAGTCCTCTTAAGGCCTCCACAGAGGGGGACTATGTTACCACTCTCTCCTTTGGCACTCCTCCACAGACCTTCAGAACAGTCTTTGCAGACACAGGAAGCACTCTCATCTGGCTCAAATGTTCAACTAACCAGAGTAATCTTTGTGCCTAACCTTCAATTGGGCTATTAATATTTTTTTTTGTCGATCGAGGAAGATTTTAGAAAATATTTGCCATTTGTTTTTTCTTTACAAAATTTAACTTAAAATGAATAGGCTCTGCAAAAAAAATTATGGGTTAGTGATATTAAATTTCTATAATCTATATTGTTGACTGTAATTGATTCTGCATTTGATTGTGTGATAGTTCTTTTATTCTGATGATGGATCACAGAGTGTGATCCAAAACGTTAATGCAAAAACCAATTACAGTCAGCTTTATGAGTACCTTCCAAAAATAACTATCTTTATGAAATAATCTGTGAAAAAGTATACTTTTTGTAAAAAAAAGATTTGGGAAATAAGTTTATAAAACATTGTTTTTAAGTTCAAATTAGGAAAAAATTATATTCATCACAAATATTTAGTCAGTTGTTGTATTCATTACATACAAAATACAATCTCAATTTTTTTTTTTTAAAATTACAATTATATTGTGAAGAATTGCATAAGGTACTTAGATATGGACAATGCACTGGTTTTTCATGTAGAGATTCAGGATTCTAAAACTGCTATTTCTTAGTTTGTGGTTTAGATTGTGTTATTGCTTTTTTCATCAATCTTTTGGATCACTCTTTGTGATCCATCATCAGGATGAAGAGTAGATAATGATGGATCACCAACACTCTTCATCCCGATGATAGAATAGGGAGTGTGATCTGAAACTCTGATGAAAAAAACAATAGCCCAATCGAATCCAGAAACAAGAAAGGACAGCATTAATAGATTATGGAAACTTGATGGCATTAACTTATTTTTGTTTGCAGGTATCACACTTCCAGAGTCTTCTCATGCACCTCGGCACTTCTTCAGTTCAAGTGAATCAGAGACCTTCCGAAACCTCACCTGTGCCAATCCCATATGCCAGCAAGTGCAGCAAGACACTGGCACACAGAGCTGCCACAATGCCACAGCAGCATCATTGTGTACATTCCAGTATATCTACGAGGACATGTCAGGAGCTATCGGCATCATGGCCTCGGATGTTCTGAAACTTCCAAAGACGGTTCAGAACATCCAAAAGAAGAAAAAGAGCCCCAATGATGTGGCATTTGGCTGTGCCTTAGAAACTCGAAACGTTCAAGGCGATGGGGGTGTAGGCCTAGACAGGGGACCCTATTCTCTAGTGTCCCAACTAGGCCCCTTGATTGGCTACAGGTTCTCCTACTGCCTAGTCCCCACCACCTCAAATGCCTCAAGCTCCATACTCTTTGGGAGCTCTGCAAACATCTATGGCAATGGCGTGATGCACACACCACTACTATCACCCAACAAAACAAGAAGAAATGCATATTACATAGATGTTCAAAGAATCAGCTTGGGAGGAAGAAGGATACCCATACCTTCTGAAGCATTTCAGGTCAGAGATGGTCTTGGGGGGACAGTCCTAGACACTGGTACTACTTTCTTGCTTCTTGCTACACCGGCCTACAAGGCAGTTATGATTGCCATTGTTTTCTCAGTGCCATACCCTCAGGTAAGGGTTTGAATGGAAGAGTTTAAACAATTAGAATATTGTAGCCAATATACTGATTGTTTGTGTGGGGATCTTATAGACTTAAAAGTAGATCGTTTGATATCATAGATTAAAAAAGAATCCATTTCATATAAGAATCTTGATTCTTCTCAAACAGATCCATACTTCATGATCAACACACCATAGCCATTAATGTGATGACCCAAATTTTCAGTGTACTGACCATATCTGAGTCCCCACATAAGCAGTCAGTTTGTTAGTTGTTTAGCTACCAAATTTAGGTATTTTGTTCCTTACAATTATCTATCATACATTGATGTATTCTCAAATCCCACTGACCTATTTTGATCATTATTTTTACTCAGGTTTTTTTTCCCAGCATCATTCAAAATGTACCCTGTTATGACATTTCTAGCTCCCACGGTGCTGAGCCTGAGCTTCCTGATATGCAATTTTATCTCCGAGGGGGTGCCAAGCTTGACATTCCATGGCAGAATTTGTTCTTTTTCATTGAAAAGAATGTGGTTTGTATGGCTGTGCAGGAGTCCCCTGCTGGGATTACAGATTTGACAATAATTGGGAATTTGGCTCAGCAAAATTTTCACTTTGTTTTTGATTTGGAGAGGAGCAGACTCCGGTTTACCAGAATAAATTGCACTGACGTTCAGTAAAGAGCTGAATGATGAAGTGGATGGTATACATTTATAAATTTTCTGTTAATGGATGGATTATACAAGAGAGATGATCTTAATTGGAATAAAATCAAAATTCAACGATGCTTAATTGTCTGGCATCCCAATTTTGTTGGTTTTACCTTTTTGTTATTATAAGTTTTCGTTTCACTGAGAAGATAGATAAAAGCATAATTCACTTTGATTTCTGTTTTTTTTTTTTCAGTTAAACATTCTCAAAGAACATGCAATTAAGGGATAACCCACTGCAATAAGTTTTTCTTAAATATCACAATAAAAAGTAGAAATATTGGGTGAGTTAACTGCACAGTTACAATGGAATTTTATAATTCAAATTCATGAACAATCACAAATAATCATTTATTTTGCATATGCTATAGGATGTTAGCATAGTAAATATAAGAATCTGATTGCTGTGCTTAGATGGTAAAGAGCACTATATTTCAGTTAATATTAAACTATTTTCTTAGAATTCTAATTTATTATTACATTTATTTTTGGAATGTTCTTTTTAAAATATAAATTTATATTTAAAAAAATAATTGAAGTAAATAATTTTGTATTATTGGTAATTTTAAATAGCTTAAATATCAGTTAAACAATTGAAAAGTATTATAAGATGATTAATAAAAAAACTAACATATTTATATTTTAAAAAATCTATGTAAACAACAATTAAATTATTGTCAATACTATTGGTGAATATAATGCAAAAATGAAAAAAAGTGTCAATACTGATCCCTCTTCCACTATGCCAAAAGTTAATGGTAGTGGTTGCAGAAAATCGGCAAGATTATTAGAAAAAGTACTAGAAGGTAGGTCTGTCTCTCTTCCTAACAAAGACCATCACAAAGGGAAAACGATATCTCAAAGGATTGTAGGGGATAATTGCCTCCCCATGAACAAGGTTATGGACAGGATTCTTCCCCTGCAACAAAAAATGAGAAGAAAGAAGTAAGTGGATAAAGAGAATTGGGTGGAGGATCCGCCTGACAACAGAAATCAAGATCATGAATTATCCCCTCGGCTGCAGGTAGTATTTCAAATGTTTGGCCTTATGGAAAACTCAACCTCTCAAGTAGATAACAATGGGGACGATCATCCCTCTTCTTCCTTCATGGAAAGACTTATAGATTCAGAATTTGGGGATGAAGAGGTGGAGTTTGATGACCTGCTTACACCTTCAGTGGAGCCGGTGGACCCTGACAACTCATTGGTCCTTAATGAGCATGACTCCAAAACTAAATTATCAGTAGATCATGTTGCTCCTGGTGGTCTGGGCTTCCAAAAACAAGAACTCAACATAATCTCTCCAAACTGTGGAGTTAAAAGGAAACAAGGCAAGAGACGCAAATCAATGGCTACTCTTAGGGCAGAAGATGAGGAAGATTCAGATCAAACAAAACTACTTCTTTCACCAAAGTTGGGAAGGGGAAGAGCCTTCCCAGGTCGCAATGAGAGTTATAACATGGAATGTTAGGGGCCTAAGGGCTCCTAACAAACAACGTTTGGTTAAACGTTGTCTATTTGCACTTAAGGCTGACATTGTACTGCTACAGGGAACTAAAATGGACATAGAACAAATGGAGCAGTTTACAATAGGACTGGGTGGTTGGAAGTTTGAATCAATGGAGGCAATTGGGTCCTGGAGTGGCTTAGCAGTAATTTGGAATCCCAGAAAGATATTCTTTTCAGGAGTAATAAGATACTCTAACCGGGGGGAAATATGAGCAACCTCTACTCTAAACTAAACATTGTTTTAATCAATGTCTACCGTCTAATTTAAGCCAGGAAAAAACAAGAGGTATGGGAGGAGATCAATGCCATACTGCACCAATTAGAAAAATGGGGGGGGGGGGGGGGGAAAAANGGGGGGGGGGGAATCAAAGAGAAAGCCAACACCAAGTTCAATTCAAAAACTGGGTGTCGAAGGAAAATTTATTGGAAATACAAATAGAGAATGGAACGTTTACTTGGAACAATAGAAGAAAAGGTTTTAAAAATATAGCAGAAAAGTTAGATGTATTCTTCTTCAAGGGTGAGTTGTTTGATTTTTAGTATGACCTAAAGGCTACAATTTCTCCATCCTCTGGGTTAGATTACTATCCTAATCCGCTGGATATCCTAGGAGAAGACAAACCACTATCTTGCCCATTCAAATTTGAAAACATTTGGATGAAGGATAATGATTTTTTTCCATTAATAGAGCAATGATGGAAATGTTGGCGGGAAAGGGATCTAAGATGTTTTGTTTTGTATCAAAGCTAAGATGTATCAAGAACAATCTGTTGGATGGGAATAAGAACCATTTTAAGAATAACTTCCTCTCAAAATATGAAATCGAATAGAAGATTTCAGAACTGAATGAAGAGATTATACAACAAGGTATGGATTTCAATCTACTCAATAAGTAAAAGTTATTGAGAGATTATGAGTATATTCTGGCCAAAGAAGAGACATTTTGGAAGCAAAAATATGGGGAAACATGGCTGGAAGAAGGAGATAAAAATACAAAGTATTTCCATAACAACGTAAAATAGAGAAGAAGTGTGAACAAAATACATAGAATCGCTCTAGAAGATGGTAGTGTTATAGAGGAGCAAAAGGAAATTCAAAAAAAAATAGTGGATTATTTCACAAAGGTGTTAAATAACTTTGAGGGTTCCAACTTTCGCTCTTAGAATGAGATGCTACAAGACATCCCTAAGCTGGTTTCTCAGGATGACAATCAGATGTTGTTAGGAAAATTCTTAGAGGATGAGATCCATAAAGCTTTGAACCAAATGGAACCCGATAAAGCTCTTGGCCCAGATGGTTTCCCACCTAGTTTTTTTCAGCTTTGTTGGTTGATTGTGGGGTTGGAATTGATAGATGCATTGGAGGTAGCTAGATCCTCTGGAAGATTTCAAAGGGAGATCAAAATTACTTTCTTAGTTCTTATTCCTAAGAAAGAAAATGCAACATGCTTAGATGAGTTCAAACCAATTTCACTTTGCAACACTATATACAGGTTGCTTTCCAAAACATTGGCCAATAGATTAAAGAAGGTGCTAGGGAAAATTATCGAAGAAGAACAAATTGGTTTCGTCCTAAGAAGATCTATCTTTGATAGATTCATCATAGCTCAAGAAGAAATACATTCAATTCAAATAAATAAGAAGTCCAGTAGGCTCATAAAGCTAGACATCAAGAAAGCATATGATAAAGTGGATTGGGAATTTCTATCAAAATGCTTGGAAAGATTTGGATTTTCTAAAGAGTGGATAAATTTTATTTTTTACTGCATCTCTTCTCATAGATTCTCTATTCTTATTCATGGATCTTTTTTTGTTTTCTTTGAGAGTTCTACGGGAATAAGATAAGGAGACCCATTGTCCCCTTTCCTTTTCATAATCATCGCTGAAGCTCTTGGGAGGAGGATCGGGAGACTTCAAAATTAGGGTATCCTAAAGGGGGTGGAAATCACTTCTTCAGTTAGACTGATCACTCACCAACAATTTGCTGATGACACCCTTCTATTTGGAAATGCAAATAAAGTGGAAGCCTTGCAATCAAAAAATATTCTACAATGTTATGTTGATGCTTCAGGACAAGTAGTAAACAAAGAGAAATCTCATATTTTCATCTTTTTCATTAAGAAAAAAGACTCAAATACAAATTTTGAATTCTTTGGGATTCAAGGAAGGTAGCCTCCCTTGCACCTATTTGGGAGTTCCCATTGACAAATATTTGAGATCCACCTCATTTTGGAATCCTATTGGGGATAAATTAGACATGAAAATGGAGTCCTGGAAATCAAAATGGCTCTCTTGGGTAGGGAGGATAATAATGCTCAAGGCAACTCTTTTAGCCATTCCTATCTATTTGATGTCTTGCATTGCACTTTCTTCGGGAGGACACTCGGAGATGGTTAGCAAATTGAGAAATATTTTTTGGCAGGGGATAGACATAAAAAAAATTGCCCTTATATCCTGGGACAAAATATGTAATCCAATGTCCAGAACTAGGTGGAACAGGAATCAAGAACCAAATGCATCAAAATCAGGCCCTAGGGGCAAAATTATTCTAGAAAATTCACTTTGAAAGTCATAGGAAATGGGTCAAGATTATGAAAGGGAAATATTTTTCCAATTTAAATGATGAGGATGCATTAATAATTTTAAACTTTCCCAGTGAATCTAGAATTTGAAATTTTGTGGCAAAGTGTAGTAGCATTATTTTGGATAATATCACATGGAATATCAAGGATAGAAGCAAGGCACTATTTTGGGATAACTCTTGGGGTGGCTACCCAATCATCAACAAGTTAATGGATGTTGTAGAATCAGAGAAATCTATACCCAAAAGTGGGAGGTTTATGTTAAGAATTATATATCAGCCCCCATTCCAAATCCGACAGGCAACTAGCCATGGAAGAGTTTTGAAAATATAGGATTATCTCAACAGGAGATTGTAGACATTAAACTCATTCTAAAAGACATATTTTTTGTTTTACAACAAGGCAAGATGAATCGATTTGGAATGGCTGCAAATCAGGAAAATATAGTGTGAAAGAAGGATATAAGATAGCTTCTAAAGAGCATAGTGTGGCCAAACTGGACTTACCATCTCATCTTTGTTGGAACAAAGCTTGCTTGCCAAAAGTGGGAGTTTTTTCTTAGGCAGCTCTACAAGGAAGGATTCTGACAGCAAATTGGATCAAAAATCTAGGATATCAAGGCCCATCTATCTACTCCTTATGCTACAATAACGAGGAAGATGTAAACCATCTTCTTTTGAATTGTCCATTATTGTTGGAGTGTTGGCAATGGTTATGCACAAAGCTTGGATGGAAGCCCGCACTTCCCCGTGACATTTTATAATTATTTACATCATGGGCCCTATTATTTAAGGAAATTTTATGTGGTAATCTGTGGATTATTTATCCCTCAATACTCATTTGGGAACTTTGGAAGGAACGTAATAGGAGAGTTTTCCAAGGGAAGTCACTAAATAAGGACTCTACCTTAAACAAAATTGAAGCAACAATAGTAGAAACTATGAATTCCAGATTCAAAGCCCAGTGCTCCTCTCCAAATTTTTATACTGGTTGGGATGATTACATGCATCAGGAGTGGTTTGGTCTTAAGGCCCCCCAAACCTTAGTACGTGAAGGACAACAAAGTCAAATTTGCAGACAAAATTGTGTTTGGTCTCCTCCTAGTAGCAGATGATATAAACTAAACTTTGATGTGGCCTCCAAAGGTAACCTGGACCCATCAGGGGCTGGTTGCGTAATCCACTCAGACAGAGGCTTGATTTTGACCAAATTGGCCAAACCATTAGAGGATGATACCAACAACATGGCAGAATTCAAAGTGTTGCTTTCAGGATTGTCCTTATGGATGGAGCTTAATTTATCAAAGGTAGAGATTGAAGGAGACTCTCTCATCACTATAAATGCAGTTAGATCAAAATCGACCCCCAATTGGAGACTTCAATCAGTGTTGGATGCTATCTTAAGCCTCTTGGTTAATTTTGAGCAAGTGACAATTAACCACATATATAGGGAAGGTAATTTAGCAACAGATGAAATGGAAAAGTTGGGAGTGGAAGGAAAATTCTTTAAACAAACATCCTGAGAACATTTCTCCTTTTTCTTCCCCTCCAACAAAAACTGTGAAGACGTCTTGAGGAGTTGACAAGGTAGAGGTGGCTATGAGGTCTACAAGGACTTTGACAACATATGATCTTCTTCTCCTTCAGATTTAGGTAGTTATGTGTGTTTCAATATTCTTAGACTCACAAGAGGTAGGATCTTTGGTGACCTTGGAATCGCAACAACAATATTGAATCCTAATAAAAAATCAGGACATCTAGGAAGGATGAAGATTAATTTTTGAGGGCTTCTCTAATCCTTTTGACAGATATGTTAATAATTTGTGCTATATTTGGAGCAAGCTATAAATCATCATTTCAACTGCAGACTTAAAACGTTAAGCCTGGGAGTGGAATAAATATGACCATGGAAAAGGGAAGGAAAGTGAAGGGCAGTTACAAGTAAAGGCAGGGTACCCAAGATTTTGGATGTGTGAGGATTTCTGCATAGTATTTTTTCAGATTTGGTATTGCCAACATGCTACTAATGTAATTATACTTTAGTTATAGGTTGTATGGCCTATGATCAGAGGTTTTCTTACTCGTTCTTTCCTCCCGATATGCTTTTGAACCAGGATTGATGTAATTTTATTATAATTAATAAATATTATCTCATCTTCGACCCCTTATCGATAAAAAAATAATTAAATTATTTTTAAAAATAATGAGAGAAACAAACATAAGAATACTTATGTTAATTGTAAATTCTATTATCAAATTTTCTATCACTTAGATGAACTTAGAAGTTATCTTTGGGAATAAAATTAGACATTGATCAAAACATCAGAATAAAATTGTAACACGGGGAGTTGCAATTGTCACATGGCATTGGAATAAGAAGTTTCCCTTCAGCGAGAATGTTCAGTTATATTTGTCTTTAATTTATTTTGTTGTTTGTTTTGTCTAATATTGCAAAATATTATAATTTTATGTTTCCAAATAAAAAATATTTTATATATGAAAATTTTCATGATATTGAAAATTGTTATAGTAAATAATTCAATTGTACTTTTCTATAACACTAAATTGTGTTCAAGTTTAACAAAGATATAAATTAAATTGAAGAAAGGTCACCAAATATTTAAAAACATATTTGACTAGATATTATAAATTTGTAATCTTTTATATCTAAAATTTCAATAAATTTAATTATATTTTAGATATTATAAAATATAAAATTTTATCAAAAAAATTAAATTTAAAAAGAATATAAATAATTGAAAATCCAAAACTAATATTTGAAATATTTAATTATTAATATATTAAATAAATAATTCATAATATATTTTAAGACTTGTTTATCAATAATATGATTTAAAATAAATCGTATATATATGATGGGTATCAGGTCGTAGCCAATATTTTTATTAAATTTAGAATAAGATTTACAAACTCGGTTCTAGAAGGAAAGAACTGAGTCAAGAAAACCTCTCGTCTTGCCCAAAACTTATAAAAGTTTGGTATTACAAGATTTTATAGTTCCCGTTTCTACAAAATTTAGGGTAGTGATAATATATTCATTTGTGTGGTCCCAATTCCATGGACACCTACATAAATAGCATCATCATTGCTTCATGAGGGGTTACAATGAGTAGTTGATTACATACATCCTAATATTTTCTATTACAACCCTTTGCTACATGCAGGGTTACAATAAATACTTATTTTCATTCAATGGTGTAGCTCTGATGGGTTCTCAAACTGCCTTTGTTTCCATTCATGTGCTTGCTAGTGAGCCCGGTACTTTGTGATGCCTACCTTCCATAATGCGTATCTTAATCCTGCACCAGATGCAACCACATATTTCCACCAACTTGTTACCTTGTTAGCTCAAATGTCATCTCATTCATCTAATAAAACTTTAGCGGAGATAACATACTACTATAGCCTCCTAGAAGCCATCTTGAATCAAATATTTCCTTTACTTATAGAAAATTTAAAACATCTTTTCACTTAGTCCTTTAATTAAGAATGACCCCTTAGTGCAATAGTTCTTGAATCATAACACATTTTACCTATCATATTTATTAAAGAAAAATATACCACTTTTTTTCTCAAGCCCAGGTTAATGCCCCATGCCTGCACAAAACTAATAACACAACCACTATTTCTTGACACAATTATTAGTATTATTCAATGCTAAAATAAGTAATAACATCAAAGTGGTCTCTTTATTCTGATATTGTATCCACATCTTCTCTACCTATACTAAATCCATCATCATCCCCATAGGTGCCAAAGTATATGCTAAGGAAATCATTGAGTAATCTAGCAAAGCTTAAAAAAAAAACTTTCCTCAACTCTTATAATTAGTAGTAAATCATCAATTTGGTAAATAATTTCCAATGATATAATTAGCTTGTCTAAAAATATCAATATGAGCCCTTAATACGCCACAATCAGAATTTGCCAAGGATTTTTTTGTTCCATGAAGCCATTAAAAGGAATACTATCAACAACAGAAATAATGGCCACGCCACAGATAGAATGCATCATTTTCATCAGATATCTATAGGAAATTACATAGTTAAAAACTAGAACCATGAAACATTACTACCAAATACAACACAATGCATATAATGCATAGAGTAAATTGCCACACCACAATATATAAACATGGGGATACACCAATATACCCATTTGAATATAAATACACGCGCGCGCGCGCACACACACACACACACACACATGTGTGTGTGTGTGTGTGTGTGTGTGTGTGTGTGTGTGTGTGTGTGTGTGTGTGTGTGTAAACTCCCAAACATGTAAGGGCCAGATAGGACAAAGGGAAAATTCATTTATCTGAGCAACAGAGCATACAAATCAAACCAAATAAAAAACATGTATGTGAATATGTAACAGTGTATATACAAAGTATGTATAAAAAAACATATGAATAAATATATATATATATATACACATATAAATGTATATATAAATATACATGTATATATACATACATATATATATATATACATATATATATATATGTGTGTGTGTGTGTGTGTGT
>MU225309.1:2070491-2084602 GCA_018584345.1 Thuja plicata
CTCTCTCTCCTAAGATGTATTATTAGGGGTCCTATGAAACATTAATGCATCCTAGGACCTCTTAAGATCCCTTATGATCCTTTAGGACACCTAAGAATACATTTTAGGGGTCTTCAAGGGTCATAAGTCCTAAGGGGTAAAACCCCTTAGCACATATAACCCCCGAGGACCCTTTAGAACCACTAGGATGTATTCTTAGGTGTCTTGAGGGATCCTAAGGGGTCATAGGACCCCTTAAGATCACTTATGACCCCTAAGATGTATTCTTGTTGGTTAAATATTTTGTAAGTCACTGTGACCACAACTTACAAAATTGTGACTTTAGGAAACGTCTCATGATTTTTATCTCTCCTCTCAACAATAGGGGAGGATCCCTTCTTACTGTAGGTGGATCCAATAGAAAATTAACTGGAAATTAAAAAAAATGACAGTTCTCTTAATCAATTCCTCTTTTTTTAGGAATAGTTTACAAACAAATACAACTTAAAACTCTACAAAAAGTGTCTATTGATATGATAATACTGATGGCTCGAGGGTTGACGTAAGAAAAATACCCGAGACAACAGTTTACCTATATATTTTTTGAAACAAATATACGAACCCAAAGTCTTCTGGGCTTGTCTCAAATGAGGATTCAATAATCAGAATAACTAGTAAGGCACACATTCTCTTACTAAATACTCTCAAACTTAGTAAAAAAACTTACAACTAAAGCCCAAAGTCTTTCAGTTCTAAGTAATTTCAACCACTACTAGCTATAACAATTTGTCTTCTTACGGCACAAAGTCTTCAAAAGTTCAAATTGACTCTGAATACAATAGGCAGCTCAAAGTCTGCATAATTGAATTCAAATCCCTCTAGAACAAAGCATTAAAAATCATGATCAATCAAAGAAAATGTTATCACATAATAGGTTGGATCAACAGAAAATCTCAAAACAACCTTCCTCTTTTATTGAATTCAATTCAAATTTGTATCTAATCTCAAAGTCTTAGAGTGCATATACAAACTGGCAGAATTTTCTTGCCTTGTCAAAAGATGATTATTTACAATGAGCTCCCTCCTTTATATAGGAAAAGAGTGGAGAGAAAGGTGGAGAAAGAAGGGGAAAACCATTAACTACCTTGAATTATTCTCTATCTAACTAACTTTAACTTATTCAATGCTACAAGGCTTAAAGAACTTATGACATGATTACATGAAACAACTTTGCACGTGATACTATGACATTTAATTACATCTTGTTTTTACATTACATGTAATCTGTCAAATAAAAATTACACATACATGATAAAAAAAATCCTAAGATCCTGACAAGACACAACTTCTATTACATCATCCTTTATTGGTCCTTATACTACTACAGGATACCCAATGACTTATGTGTTCTGGTTTGGTGAAAGAATCTCAAACCGTAATATGAATCTACATCCTTGATTGTTCTGTATTGATGGCAACAACCAATCTCTTGCTTGAAATCGGTCTTGAAAGCATCTATTCCCGCATCATTCCATTTTTCACCTCCTTGCATCCTCTTGTAAGTTGGATTTTGAAGTCCCATTACAAGTCATTTTGGAAAGTACTTTCTGCGTACAAACATGTACTTCATGCTCATTTGCACGCATTGAAAAGAGCATCAAAAGTGCATGGAAAATACTTATAGGTGGACTTTTAAGCTTGCATTACATATAGGAAAAAAAACCTTCTTCTTCTTGGGTATAACAACCTTATGAATGAGGTTTTTAATCTCGACTGCATATGTGAGAAAAATGAGTGTTTGGAGCTTTCTCATGAAGGGAATAACTTACATCTCTTCTTGGGAAGAACTTGCATTGTTTGAAGCCAAAAATACTCCTTTGAATTTCCAACCATGTAGCATGTAGAGAGACTGCTGAAACATGAATAAGTTGCACCACTTGGAACCAAAATGTGAAGGAAAAGATGCTTGAATTTTGAAGAAAAACTCCAAATCTTTGCTGGTTAAATTTGGGAAAGATCCCCAAATTTCAACTATATAGGCAACCAAGCTTGACCATATCTTCACAAGAATGAATGCAAAACTCAATCCTCTTTGAATCTTTGACAAATGGCCATGAATGAGAGGAAAAATGCAAAGGAATAGCAACAAGAAAGAAAGATTAAAACTTGCAAATGTAGATGCTTGCCCAAGGCTGGGATTTTTCCTTGCAATCACATATGAAACACTTTCAAACAATGCTCTGCTTGTCATTTTTGCTTATGAATATTGAAAGCAGGCTTTGGAATCCAAAATGCAGCCCTTGATAAAGGCATTTTTGCTTTAGAATTCCAAAAATATGTTTTAGATAGCCCAAAACATGTAATACTTGAGGCAATTTTACTCTCACAATCCAAAAATGGGCTTTAAATTGAAGATTTCAGTCAAGAACAAATCATTTTTGACTTAAAAATGATTAAATATGGTCTTTTTCCAATCCAAATGCAGCTCCAATATGGGTCGATTGTGCTCACAATGCCCAAAAATAGGCTTTATAATTTCAAACACATGCACAAATACCTCTCAATGGGTTTTTTAACCTACAATGTATATGGAGAAAGCAGTATTTTTGGATATAGGCAACCTATACGGATTTTTAATCCAAACACAACAAGTAAAGAGTAAAAATGTACTTTATATTGCCAAACACATATAATACAAAGGCATTTAAAATGTGTAAGTGATATGAAAATTTCAGCCTTTAATATTGAGAGTCAAAAAAACATTAAAAACATGATTTTAACTATACTTTACATGCCCTAATACCATAACGCATTTCGGCTCATTCATTGCATACGTTTGAATGCATATCAAAACATGTAATGGATTTAAAAATCACCACTTATGACTTAAATGGGATTTTAAATGCAAAACATGTACATATTAATATATTTTTATATATATGTAGCATGTATATGCAATGAGATGAAAAATTGCCACCTTTAGACTAATAACGGGTTGTTTTTATCCATTTACATGTGTTTTAAACGTTGTTTTAAATATATGTAAATGCATTTAAAATCTCCACTATTTACTTGTAATGGATTTTAAAACAAAACACAAGTTCAAATATGATATGCAATAGACACAGAAAGTAACACCTTTGCGCATGATTTTATGTTTAAGGACTTATGAGTTTTCTAATGCATATTTACTGTTGGAATAATGGAATGATGTGTACTGAGAGGGGAGGGGTGAATCAGTACCCTTTAAACTTTTAGCAATTAACTTAAGTAATCTATTCTTGCATTACCGACCATATTGCTTTTCTACCTTATGCATGTAATATCATAACATAAATGTAAGTGCATGTAAACAATCATACAAAAATTCATGAAACTTAGTTACACATGACACAAGAATTGGTAACGCAGAAACCCCCTATTAGAAGGTAAAAAATGTGGTGGGGATGAAACCCACAAAGCTTCACTATCTACAGAATGGAAGGTGTCGGTTAAGGCTACAAGTTGTGATCACTTCTGATGATCTTACCCTATTAGGAGTAACATGTTAGACTTGTTAAGTCTACCTTGTTAATATATTTTAACAACACAATGTATGTGTGCACTCGGTTAAGAGATTTACAATAAGACTGTTAAGTCCACCTTCTTGAAGGATTTCATCTATTTTCTACAATTGTTAGAGAGTAGACAAAAATACTCATGACCTGATAACTTGCAATCTTGAATTGTTGAATACAAATCCCTTAAGTTCTCAAAATTATGTATCACCTAATTGTGATTAAAAATACCTCTATTCTGCTCGGTAGCCTTGAATCTAGTTCTTCATAATTGAATTCTTCCTTTTGTGTCCTTCTGCATGAAACTCTCTGTCTGATTAAAAGATGTCTTCTCTGGCTACAATCATCATATTCTTGAATGATTATACATCTATATATACAAAGGTTTTGACCTAATTAGGTTTTATGCTTTACAAGAAAAAATCTATGATCAAAGCTTTACAACTTGACCTTGATCTCCTATTTTACATGTTTACAATCAATTAAACTAAATAAAACCATTACTTATGCTTTACTTGATCCTCAAGAAATGGTTTTATAGCTAAGCATAAAGAAATTTTTAAGACTAAAGTGCTTTAGGTGACGTGTATCTCAGAACTGCTTTTCTCAGGAATAAAATTGTCTCTCGATAGACTGGTGCTCGGTATGCTCTATAGACCATGCTCTCGATTTACTCTATGAACTATTCTCTCGGTGATTGTGATATCGGTGTTCACTAATTCTAGTGAACGTTGTGCTTGACTATTTCAGTGACCTCTGCGCTTGACTGTTTTGGTGACCTCTGCGCTTGACTGTTTCAGTGACCTCTATGCTTGACTATTTCGGTGACCTCTGCGCTTGACTAAATGTTGTCACTCGGTGATCATGTAACCAATGGTTCAGAAATTGTTTCCTTGTATACTAATGACAACTTATGATCCTTTAAGGATTATCAATCTCCCCCTTTGGCATTAGTATAAAAAAATGATATGTTCAGTATATACACCAATTTTTTACCTTGTCAATGAGTCCCCCTATGTGCATGCCTCAGTACAGTTTATGTACATGTTTCCTGCTTTGTGTATTTCCCTTTTTGGTGTATTTTCCCTTTTGACATGTTTTCCCCCTTTGTAAGGTATATACATTTTCCCCCTTTTTAATGTATGCATATATTTTCCCCCTTTTTTTGAAAATAATGACAAAGGTGGACTACTTACAGCTTGTCAAATATGTGGGCATGGGATTTTTGAATGTCTTCCATCTTCTTCTCCTATTTCTCCTTGAGGTTTTCGAGGGTCATGTGCTCCAAAGTGATTCTGGCGTGCATGTCATAGATACTCTCGGTGACTGACATTTCTGGGGTGACAATTAATGTCTTTGCCGAAGTCATGTGTTTCAACAACAATGTGAGATTCGGTAGTAACATAGCTTGGAGCTCAGTTACCTCATCTTTGATTTTTCTTTCAGCCTTTTGTATCTCAAGCCTCAACTATTTTGATTTTACAATCTTCTCATAATGCAATTGGAATGCATTTTCCTCGTTTGTGAGACTTTGCGCACTAGCTTTAAGATCTTCATCTATTTTAGCTATCATTTCACTATGCTCGGTAGTGAAAGGCTCTAGTGTGCACAACTTTTGAACTATGTTAACTACTTTTGATATTATTGGTTCCAATGTAGTTACTAGCTTAGAAAAGTTTACCTTGTTTTTTGCCACTTCTTGGCTGATTTTCTCTGTGAGCTTGTAGTGACACTTTTCTTCAGCACGTTCCTCAATGACCTTGTCAACTTCTACATTCTTTAATGTTATGGCCTTGTTCAGAATTTCTAGTTGATCAAGGATGGGTGCATTTTGATCAATCTCTATGTCAGGAACTATCTGCAATAGGATTTTCTTTGTAGTATCCAGGACTTGTGAATTTTTTGTGCTCCTTCTTGAGCTTGTCCTATTTTGCCTTCCTTTTGAAAAGTTCACCATACTTGGTCAGTGACTCAAGATCCAACGTTCTTGGATCACAGTCATGCATATCTATTATTTCATCAAGTGTGACCGGTGCTTTACTCTTCTTCTTCTTCTTCATCTTCTTCTTCTTCTTTTTCTTCTTCTTCTTCTTTATAATGGTAATGGAAGCAGGGGAATGAATTACCATAGCAAGTTCCTTTTCTTTCTCTATTGTCCTCAGTGATTTCTTGGGAGGTGTTGTGACTTTAGTATACTACTCAGTATGAACTTGTTGGTCAGTAGTAGACATCTCTACTTCAACCTTGTCTTTATATGTAGCCTTGTTTTCTTCTTCGGTGTTCTTGACTGTGGCATCACTCGATTTATCCTCTTCACTTGTTTCTATCTTCTCTTCATTTGTATCTTTCTGCTCCCCATGTTCATCACCTTTTTTCTCAAGTATGTTTGCATCAGGTTCAGGTGATTTCTCCTTTGCTTTAGTGATTATATTGATAGCTTGTATCAATAAAGGCATGTGACCTGGTACATTTTCCTGTTCAACATTCGTTGTCTCCTTTTCCTTTGTTTTCTCAGTGGAAACATTTACATCTTCATCATTTTTGGGATCATCATCAGAATCAATATGAGTTATATATTTTATTGTGATATCTGGTGTTTTTCCTAATGTTTGCAATATCTAAGGTATGTCATCCATGGCCTTACTTTCCTTTGTTGTCAAATCAATCAGATTGACATCCTTGGTGTCATTGATGAAGATATACTCAGGGCTTGGTGTGGCCTCCTTCTCCTCATTGTGAGCTGTCTTGGTTAGAGCTAGTACCTCCTTAGGTGGATTAAAGATTTGTGTCCAAATTTTATTGCTTTTTGTATCAAGCTCTTCTAACCTGTCTTGCAGGACTTTGTATGCTCTTTTCTTAGCTTAAAATTTCTTTGAGTATTCTTGCATGGTTGAGTCTATTTCTTCAATTGTTGACTCTGGTGGCATGAATGTAACTAGGGATCTTTCCCTCATCTGTTTCTCCATGTGTAGTGTATATGTCCACCTAGCTGATATCCTATTATTTAGCTCTTGTGGAATATGACTAACAAATTATAGAGGTACATACTTGAATTTTACCATCATTTTGATGATTTCTTCCTCTAATTTATTTTGGTCCTTGGTAGACAATTTTTCCCACTATCTAATCTTATGTTGTGATATACTGCCTGTATTGATAAGTGACTCTGCAATCTCATCAATTATCTTAGGTATCTGTGCCTTTTCTGCTTCGATCCTTTGTTCTCTTTCATCCCTGTTAGTATCATCCTTGTCTTCTTTTCCTGTTATATATTTCCTTCTTTTCCTTGGTATTGATTTTCTGGTTTGAGGCTTTATTTTCTGATAAGTCCTCACAGTACCTTTCTTTATTGGTGGTGAGTTTGCCTCTTTAATAGTCTTACTCCTAGTTCTTGATGCAGCTGTCACTTCAGTAGCTCTTGTTTTATTAGCTGGTGGTGCATCTAATTCAGTAGGCTCAAAGTCACTTAACTCTTTTCCTTCACCGATGGGTGACTGTCCCTTGGTGACATCTTGTTCCAACTCTTCATCATTTATCGAAAGTTTCTTTTGAAGAGTATTTATTATTTTTGTCTTCTTTTGGTCTATCTTTTTCACTACTAAGCCAGTCTTTATTCTAGATTTGGCTTCCTCATATGTGCCAAATATGTTCAATGATTTGTCCACTGGTTCATTTAGTAAGGCTTCAATAGCCTTTTTAGCCTGATCAATGTTGATCTCATAGTCCAATGGTGGTAACCATGTTGTTCTTGGTACAACTAGTTTGATAAGTGTTGTATCGGTGCCCACTATGAAACATATGTCATCTTTGTATTGTTCAACCAGTTGTGCAAGGATTCTCATTCTCTTCTACATTCTATCCTTGCAAGTGGTGAATTATGCCCCTATAGATAGTAGGGTGCTTGGCGATTCTAATTGATCCAACCCATGCATTCCTTTCTTTCTGCTGAGTTTCCCTATTATTCTTTTCAGGTTCCCCTAGAAAAGCAACCATTCTAACAAAGTGACATAGCAATCTAATTTCAGTTCCCAACTATTGCCCTGCTATACAAAGTGAAGACTTGATTGTCAATTTATAGAAAATAACCTAAGTGGTGCATTGAATGATTTAGCTACTACTCGGTCAATGAAACAAAGACACTCGAGTATCATACCAAAGTCTTCATCCTCGGTGAGTACACAACGCTCGGGGCAAGTAACAACTTGGTTGTACTTTTCACATGTTCACCAATGGTGCTTGGTATGTAGCGAAGACTTGATTGTCTTTCTCATGTTTACCGACAATGCTCGGTTTATATTGACAACTTGGTTGTTTTTCATATGTACACTGACGATGCTCGGTGTGTATTGACTAACGAGACTGCATTCACAAAATCATAACAAGTAATACCATAGGGCATCTCAATTCATGCTAATTTGGCATATTATCAGTGAACATTGGAACTGATGTAAAATATAGTTATGTACATTGCAATTCCATACTTGTATTTATTAGGTGGGGGTGGTGGAATCACCAGATCCATTGGATGAGGTGTCACCAACTATAGTGCTTGGTCCAACATTGTCAACGTTTGAATTTCTCCTCCACATTTGATTTATCATTCTCCTAATACATTCAATAGTGTTTCCATTTGAAAAAGTGCTTGACTCTGTCACTCGTTCTTTGCAGTCCTTGCGTAGATGACTGACCTTATGACAGTTTAAGCATGTCATTCTGGAATTAGTCCAATTCCTTGATCTTCGTATCCATTTCCTCATGCAATTTGCAGCTATGTGTCCATATCTACCACATGTTGTGAAATTTACCCATGTGTTTTAATCCCATAGATATGAGTTACCAAATCTTCTCGGTTTATAAGCATTTTCTTGTTCTTTTGGTTTCCATACTTGCTTTTTCTTTTTCTAGCATTCATGAGATGTGTGGCCATGCATTTTACAAGTAGGGAAATATTTTTCCTTGTAGGATTCCTTCTTTTGTTGGTTCACCTTAGATCTACATTCATGTGCTTTGTGTCCATGCTTGTTACAGTTATAACAATTACCTATGAATATAGAAGTAGATTTAAGAATACCTTTAGCTTTTCTCTTGCAAACATTTGATGTGTGGCCTAGTTTTCCACAATGATTGCATGATTTTTTCTTTTCTCTTGGATTTGTGTAGACATTCCTTTGTTCATATTGGTTTGATGATTCTCCATGCTCAGTATACCCTAAACCGCTATTGTTGTTGAGTCTTCTTTGTCCATTTACAAATTCATCCATTCTTTTTGTACTTTCTTCAGCTTTCTTGATCATATCATTATGTTGTTGCTGAATCTTTGCTTCATGCTTCAGTTTCTCATTTTCCTCTTTTATTTCACCAATAAATTCCAATTTTCCATTGAGTTCTATGTTCACTCGATTGGCCTCATGACTCATAAGAACTATTTGATTGGTGATTTCAATGTGATGTTCAGTAAGTATTTGTATCTCAGATTCTTTCTCTTGCAACTTCTCAGTGATCTTCCTCCTGTCATCAATAGCTAATGTTCTTTCTTGTTCAGCTTGTCTAGCATTATTCATAACATCAATCATTCTTACCATTTGTGTCTCTTGACTGATCTAGATTACCTTCACTTGTTCAGTCAAATGTTGATTGATTTCATTTAGACTTGTAATGCTTCCTTCGGATGTGTCAGATGTATTACCAGATGTAGATCCTGTGAATCAAATAAATTAGGTATCTCTTCTTCATGATAGTCAATTTCATTGTAGTGAGATGCCATGACTTTTCTTTCAGCCAATAATTCTTTCATCTTGTTTCTTTCTTCTTTGTATTGCTCAAAGAAAATATGTATCTCCAACTTTTTATTTTCAATATTTTTTTCAAGCTTATACCTTTCCATTGTATGATCTTTTCTCTCAAGTGATTAAACTTTTACAAATAAGAGATCTAGGTCTGATGCCAATTGTTAGAATAATGGAATGGTGTGTACTAAGAGGGGAGGGGTGAATCAGTACACTTAAAATTTTTATCAATTAACCTTAGTAATTTATTCTTGCATTACCGACCATATTGCTTTTCTACCTTATGCATGTAATATTATAACATAAATGTAAGTGCATCTAAACAATCCTAGAAACATTCATGAAAATTAGTTACACATGACACAAGAATTGGTAACACTGAAAACCCTTGTTAGAAGGTAAAAACTGTGGTGTGGATGAAACCCACAAAGTTTCACTATCTGCAGAATGGAAGGTGTCGGTTAAGGCTACAAGTTGTGATCACTTCTAATTATCTTACCCTATTAGGAGTAACATGTTAGACTTGTTAAGTCTACTCTATTAAAAGATTTTAACAACACAATGTATGTGTGTACTCGGTTAAAAGATCTACAATAAGGCTGTTAAGTCCACCTTCTTGAAGGATTTCTTCTATAATATTGAATTTATGAATACAAATCCTTTAAGTTCTCAAAATAATGTATCACCTAATTGTGATGAATAATACCTCTATTCTACTTGGTAGCCTTGAATCTAGTTCTTCATAACTGAATTCTTCCTTTTGTGTCCTTCTACATGAAACCCTTTGTTTGATCAATAAATGTCTTCTCCAGTTATAATCATCATATTATTGAATGATTATACATCTATATATACAAAGGTTTTGACCTAATTAGGTTTTACGCTTTACAAGAAAAACTCTATGATCAAAGGTTTACAACTTGAACTTGATCTCCTAGTTTGCATGTTTACAATCAGTTAAACTGATTAAACCCATTACTTATGCTTTACTTGATCCTCAAGAAATTGTTTTATATCTAACAAAAAATCAATTTTTAAGACTAAAGTGCTTTAGCTGACATGTATCTCAGATCCGCTTTTCTCAGGAATAAAATTGTCTCTAGGTAGACTGTGCTCTCGGTTTACTTTGTGAACTATTCTCTCAGTGATAGTGCTATCGATGTTCACTGATTCTGATGAATGTTGTGCTAAGACATTTTCGGTGACCTTTGTACTTGACTATTTCAGTGACCTCTGTGCTTGACTATTTTGGTGACCTTTGCGCTTGACGACCTCTGCGCTTGACTATTTCGGTGACCTCTACGCTTGACTGTTTCAGTGACCTCTACGCTTGACTGAATATTGTCACTCAGTGATCATGTAACTGATGGTTCAAAAATTGTTTCCTTGTATACTAATGACAACTTATGATCCTTTTAAGGATTATCAATTTACAAGAAAACTTTAAAAGAGAAAATATGTAATGGGAGATTAAAAACTCACCTCCACATTATAAACTCATTTAAAACTCCTATATCCTCATATGAACATACAAATATGGAGTTTTATTTCTATTTTGCATGTAAATATACCCATAGTATTAAGAAATGGTCAATAAAATTTCCACCTAGGCAAGATTTTAATTAAAGAATGTCGACATGTAGTCAAGCCGAAAAATTCCACCTATTGAATGCTTAGTTCTTTAATATCTTTTGATAGACAACTCCGATTGAGGCCTACAATAGCTCGAAATGAGTGGAATTAAAAATACCACAATCATAAGGTGAAAAAAAAGACAAAATCAAACATAACGACAAAAAAAATTCCTTAGAGAGTTTTATCCTACGAAATTATCCATAGAGTTGCCCCAATTTTGTGAATACAAAATTGAGGACAACAAGTAGCTCTCACTGGGTAACATAGCTCATTTTTTCTTAGAAACAAAGAGGAATGTATAATCTAGAATCTCCAAGTGCCTTAGTATTCATTGGGCTATAAATTAACACATCAAATACACAAAACACATAAAGGATGACGTGACTGACGCAAAACAAACCTAGTTAAAACAAAATAAACTTGTGCAACCACACTTATTGAAAAAAAAAAAACCTACCTAATTAAAACTAATTGACAATGCAACTTTTCAAATAAAACCATTTACCAGCTCAGAAAAATAGCTACCTTTTTTCAGCATCTTGCATTACCTTGCATTTTCATAGGAAACTATGTAACCATGAAACACAAACACTTGAAGCAATAACACCAATGCTTGATACAACACGTCTTGAAAGAGATGAACAAATTCATCTTATTGAGATGAATCATGTGTACTGCTTCCCAAAAATAGGTTTGTGAATTCAGACTTTTCCTTATGAACTACAAACACATTTTTAGCCTCAATTGAATATTCATACTCAAGTAAAAGGGGAACTACTCACTTTCCATTAGCCTCCAACCAAGAAAGATGTCTGATTAGACATCCCCTTCATCGAAAAAATTCTGAAATCTTCTATCCTATTGCAACTTGATTAACGGGTTCATCAACCATTAGCACCTCAAGTTTATTGTAAATATTTTTCTCATATGGTTTAGATGAAGATAGAACTATACTACATACCTCAACCTGATGTTCACAAACTCTAGACTTTGGAAAGTCTTGATTGTTTATCACAAGTTCCTTTTTAAGCTATGGGGTAGGACATTCATGCAAAGTGTATTCAATTTCATGACCTTAAGACACAAGTGCATTATTTTCATCTTGACTAGGACTTTCTTGCATGCCCATCATTTCATGTTTGGTGACATGATTGTCATCATTCACTTGAACATTAGCAGAATGATTTCATCTTTTTGCTTTTCATCAACAACTTTCTAAGACCATGTGAACCAGAAACAACAGTCTCCATCTATGTCTACTTCCTTTTCATGGAAGAGAATATAAAGATCACAATCCTTAGATTCAGGATGCTTCGTTGTTGCCTTCACTAATGGTGCTTCACTAGAAAGCTTTATTGGTGATGAAACTAACTTTAGTTGATTCGCACTAGCGGGATTATTAACAATATTTGGAGAGGATTCCCTATGTACATCCTTGTGAGGAACAAAAAACATACCTTGAGATATTATCTTTTTGAGGAAAAACAAATCATTTTCAAACCTCTGCACTACAGGATCCATCCTTTTCATGGAAGAAAATGAATCCGAAGAAAAAAAAAATTCTTCAAATTCACTTGCTTCAATTCTTATCCTCCTAGAAAGAATGAGATAATCTTCAATTCCAATTGCCAAAGTCTGTACAGTTGCAAGAGTAGTTGGGGCTTCTCTTCTCAACAGAAAACTGGCTTCGAGAATTTGAACATTGACAAAGAGGCACTTCAATTTGCAGTTGTAGGTTGAGCAACAACTGGAATTATTCGTGTCAATTTATTGAAATAAGAAAAAAATTTACACATAGGCATGTGAAATTCCTTCTTCAGCGGAGCAAGTTGAGCCAACAAGGCACGATTATCTTCAGAAGGCTTGAACCTTTCTTCAAACTTGGCTATGAGAGTAGCCCATTTTTTTTATTGTCTGTGGCGAGCGATGATAAAACCAATCAGCAACCACTCCTTGGAGAGTTTCCATGAAAAACCTTATAGACATGTCCTCATGTTCAACACCATGAAAACCACATGCAATCTAAATGGTACCAATATGTTCATTAGGATTTTGTTCTCCATCACCGAAGAACTTGGGAAAATTATTTTGCGATCCATTAGGAAGAGAATGTAGAGGTGGAGTCAAATTTAATGGACCAAAATCATTTCCCCAAGGACCTTGGACAATCATTTACATTTCCTTGATGTGATATTGAAAAAAATACAATGAATAGGACACATGCATACTTCAAAAAAAATCATGAGGCTCCAGAATGCATGTCATTTCCCTAGCGGAGTCGCCAAAAACAATTGGCTAAAATTTTTGTAAGTCACTGTGACCGCAACTTATGAAATTGTGACTTTAGGAAACGTCTCATGAGATTTCTTTCTCCTCACAGCAATAGGGGAGGCTCCCTTCTTATCGTAGGTGGCTCCAATAGAAACTTAACTAGAAATTATAAAAAGGGTGGCTATCTTAATGAATTCCTCTTTTTTAGGAATAATTTCAAAACAACTACAACTTCAAACTCTACAAAAAGTACCTATTGATATGATAATACAGGTGGCTCGGGGGTTGACGTAAGAACAATACCCGACACAAAAGTTTACCTATATATATTTTGTGAAATAAATCCATGAACCCAAAGTCTCCGACGCTTGTCTCGATTGAGGATTCAATAATAATAATAACTAGAAAGGCACAAAGTCTCTCACTGAATACTCTCAAAATTAATAAAAGTACTTACAACTAAAAGACTTTGGGCCTAAGTTGTAAGTATTTTTATAATGTTTGAGAGTATTCAGTAAGAGACTTTGTGCCTTACTAGTTATTCTAATTATTGAATCCTCATTCAAGATAAGCGCAGGAGAGTTTGGGTTCTTGTATTTGTTTCACAAAATATATAGGTATTTACTTTTGTCTCGGGTATTATTCTTACGTCAACCACCGAGCCACCAATATTATCATAGCAATAGGAACTTTTTGTAGAGTTTGAAGTTGTATCTGTGTGCACCCTAAAATGGTCGCCTAGACTATGGGCCCCACTTATCATTTTATCAATTTATCAAATTTATGAATCAATGCTTTGCAACATTTTCAATTCAAATCAATTTCCTTGATCAAATTGTAATTAATTCAATTATTTCAATATTTCCTAAGGTTTGATCATTTT
>MU225309.1:2084895-2097012 GCA_018584345.1 Thuja plicata
TCTCATTCTCATATAGAATTTTTAGGTATTGTTATGCTGCAGGTTTGGAGAGCAATTTTGGAGGAGAATTTGAGCACTCAAGCTTGGATATTGCAACTTCTCTCTTCTTGTCTTCTTCTTCTTGCATTCATGACATCCATTTACATTAAATTTATATTAGCTTAGAATCGTGTTTATTTTCATAGATTAATCTTGCATTTGTATTTCCTTTCATAGATTAACCATGTATTGTTATCATTTAGATTAATTTCCTTTAATGCATTGAAATCATATAGAATAGATTTCATTTTCATGCATTGAATCTCTCATTTCATGGTGTACTTGCATGGGCACAACTAGGTCAATCTGAGGGCCTTCATCACACACCTTTGCACTGTTATGTATGTGGAGCCTAATCAGACTCAGTTTCTTTCGGCGCGGTTTCCCCCCAGACATATCTATATTGGCCTTAAGCTCGGGGTCAAGGGGCAGAGCCCCTTGCGGGGTCTTGGGGCAGTGCCCCATGTGGGTTCAAGGGGCAGAGCCCCTATTTACACTTTGGGGGCTCTTCTACTACTGTTCATGGCTATGTTGACTCAGATTTGGCAGGAGATATAGATACCAGATGAAGTACTACAGGTTATGTATTTACTGTTGGTGGGACAATAGTGAGTTGGATTTCTCGGTTACAAAAGGTGAATGCGTTATCCACTACAGAGGCAGAGTATGTTGCTGCTACAGAGGCAACCAAGGAGATGATATGGCTTCAATTCTTCATGGAAGAATTGGGACATCCATAGGCAGATAATTATTTGTATTCAGATAGTTAGAGTGGCATTCATCTTGCAAAGAATTCTACTTTGCACTAAAAAACAAAGCACATACAATTGCGATATCATTTCATCCGGTCAGTTTTGGATGATGGACAGTTAAAGTTGGAGAAGATACATACAGATGATAATCCAACATATATGTTTACAAAGGCAGTGACAAGGAAGAAGCTGAATTCCTCTTCAGCTTCGGTTGGTCTTCTAGACTGAACAAAATAAAAGAACAGTAGAGTCCAGGGTGGTTTCCTTATTCCAGTGGGAGCTACAGGTTTGGTCGATCAGTCTCCAAGTGGGAGGATATTGTTGTGGAGTCTGATCAGTCTCCAAGTGGGAGATTGTTATGTATGTGGAGCCTAATCAAACTCATTTTCTTTTAGCGTGGTTTCCCCCCAGACATATCTATATCGGCCCCAAGCTCGGGGAAAAGGGGCAGAGCCCCTTGCGGGGTCCTGGGGCAGCGCCCCAGGCGGTGTCAAGGGGTAGAGCTAATAATAATAGTGTAAAGGGTCGACCATTGATTTTCTATTAGTCAGAGTATTTTTTGCCCTAATTAGGTTAGGTCAAATATGCTTGTGAAAAGGCTTAGGGTTTTGAGATTTCATTGTATGAGGGATTTTCATAGCTTCCTGTGACGGTATTGAGTTGCAGGTTTCAGATTGTAATTACTGGATACTAATAAAGATATTAGACTCATTGTTGGTGGACATAGCCCAGGGATTGGGTGAACCACGTTAAATCTCTGTGTCTTTGTGTTCTCTATCGTGCATTACTATTTGCATTTTTCTCATTCTCATATAGAGTTTTTAGGTATTGTTATGCTGCAGGTTTGGAGAGAAATTTTGGAGGAGAATTTGAGCACTCAAGCTTGGATATTACAACTTCTCTCTTCTTGTCTTCTTCTTCTTGCATTCATGGCATCCATTTAGATTAAATTCATATTAGCTTAGAATCGTGTTTATTTTCATAGATTAATCTTGCATTTGTATTTCCTTTCATAGATTAACCATGTATTGTTATCATTTAGATTAATTTCCTTTAATGCATTGCAATCATATAGAATAGATTTCATTTTCATGCATTGAATCTCTCATTTCATGGTGTACTTGCATGGGCACAACTAGGTCAATCTGAGGGCCTTCATCACACACCTTTGCACTCCATGACTAGGGAGCTATGAGTCGATATTTGAGGCCTCATTCTTGAGAAACCTTGAATGGAATGATTCATAGAAGTTTGTCAATATTTTAACACACATTTTTGGCACCCACCGTGGGGCAAAAGATTCATTTTTTGTCACTTTAGCTATTTTTCATCATTTATTTTTAGATTTCTAAATTTTCCATCTTTTCTGTACTTGCTATTTTTTTTCTGCAGAGAAATCTCATGCGACATTTTGCAGGTTCCCACGTGAGGTTTGGTTGATTCTATGTTTTCTCGTATGACATAGTGTGAATCTTCGTGCGGCACTACGTGAATCCTCATGCGAGATTCGACACCAGTTTGTTAATCTGCTCTGTCATTGTTTCCTGTCACCTGCGCCCTTCTTCACGCGGGACTGTGTTTCCTCGCACGATTGTGTGTTTCCTCGCGTGGTTGTGCACTTCCTTGCATGACACTGTGCATTTCCTCGTGTGAGATTCCATACCAGAGATCTATTTGTTTTTCATTTGATACATTTATATCTCTCAGTTTTTCTTGCTAACCAGTAATGTTTACTGTTTATGGTGGTTTGTGATTTGTTGTTGCTGTTGTTGATTTGGACTTTCTTGGATAAAAAACAAAATGATTTGCATTGCATTGGATTTGAGGTATTTTGTTGATCTCTATAACATTTGGATTTTGGAAATAAAATGAACATCTCATTTTTTAGCTTGAGTGTTTTCTTTCTTTCATAGATCACATTTCCAATTGGTGCTCTAAAATGGACCTAGATTTGCTTTCTTTCATATATGTTTCACATAGTAATTAGGCCCTATGAACACTATTTATGGTGATCTTGAGAGAGTGGGCTTCATTCGCTTGTCTTACATGTGAATCTCTTCTTGACGATAGATCCCCTTGTAGGTAGGGAAGGATTTTTTATTATCTCAGTTGGTTTATTCTTCAACTTTGATTGGTACTTTCTCTCTTGAGATTGGTGGTCATTGTTGTTGATTTTATCTTGGGTGAGGTTATTTCAAGCTAGTGGGTCAATGAATCATGTTTGCTATGTTTTGGTGAGGTGAAGAGGCTAGAGGATTATGCTCTTTTTCCCTTTTGGGAGAATCAAAAACTTGGAACCCTTGAATCCGAACTAAGTCCCCATGTGGTCCATATTGTGAGTCTTCCTTGTTAGAGAGGGTTAACTATAGTGGACATTCCATTTATTGGGTAAACCACGTGGATGGAACCTCAAGCGGTAATAGCCATTTTTTCCATGGTAGCAACAACCGCTATATAAATTTCCTTATGGAAGAAATCTCCATGGGTGTAGTTTCTTGTGGGTTGTCAGATCTCCTTAGCAGCTCCTGGTTGATTAAATTTTTGGACTGTGTCAAAACCTCGGTGCACCGGGATTAGATTTCACCCATTTGAGATTGCAAAAGTTGCAGAGTCAAGCCATTACTAAGAACCATAGTGCAACCAAATTTTATTCTCTAGGACTATGTGCGTGATTGGAAAACATTTTGAGTACATACAGAAGTAGCATTCTTATGGAGTAGAAATACTATGACACTATCCATATTCATGTGCAAGGTTGCTTTGTCCCTTGCTCATTGTTTGAAGACATTGATTGCTTGAACTCCCTGATTGCTATTCTGCATGCTTGATTCATGATAAAATCTATTAATGCATCTAGTTGGTTGATTAAAACAAGAGAAAACTAAGTTCTATATCCTTTCCTCACGCGAGAAAACTATTTTCTCGCATCGTTTGCTACGTTTCCTCGTGTGGCGATATGAGTATCCTCGCGCGAAGCGCGCTGTCAGTTTGCTATTTCCTTTTTTCACCAGTCTGATCTTTCCTCACATTTTTGAACATTTCCTCATGCGGTCCCGTGCAAATCCTCATGCGAGAGAGCATTTCCTCATGCGAAACTACCTGTCAGTGAACTGTTTGCTATCATTTTTGAGCCCGTTTAACTTGCTGTCCTATCATTTTCAGTTTTTTGGGTTGATCCAGGTTAGATTGGATTACTTACCCCGCTGTTAGAAGCTTGTTTAGCTTTGGATTCTTGCATTTTGACCTCTTGGATTAGCAATCTTTGATTTCACAAGTGACCTTGCTTGGTGCTTGGTGAGCTAAAAGTCATCCTTGTTAAAAAGATAAACCTTTAGATTCTTTGATATTACACTTGGAGAGTTTTGGTAGTCTCTTGTCCATCCACTTTCATACAATTTCAATCTCAATTAATATAATTTGGGTAAGACCATCCTCCTGATCCATATGTGCTAGGGTATTCACCCAAATTTATTGGGCACCTCTGTGGCAGTGTTGGCTTACGCCTCTTTTGCAAATTTTCTATCTTATCACCTCTTTTTGGACAAGTTAATTCCTTTTCTATCATAGTTTGGTACCAATACTTCTTAGGGTCATCCTATCAGCTAGTACTTTTTCTTTCATGCCAGTTACAATAAGATATCAAGTAAATCAAGGAAAACGACCTCAAGTGGTTTTTAACCAATTACCTTTAGTACAAACTTGCCAAAGACATAAGGGAAAAGAACCCATATTTGATCAATCTCCTAGGAATACTTTGGAAGTGTGGTTTTATTCCTAGAGTCATCTTAGTGAGTTGGGTATCCCCTTAGCATCTTCTCACTCTTCTATGGATTTGAGTTACACAATGACTCGGAGAGAGAAGGAAGCAGGGATAAACGTTATGATGATATGTTTGCAAAGAGTAGAGATGCTATTTCATTCAATGGTTCCTCTCATAATAGTAGACCAGCCTCACCCCTTATTTCAACAAGATATCTTGATGCACAACAAAGGATTGAGAGAGAGAGAGAGGTAAGCGACATGCTTATCAAGATAAGCAATCACAACATGGAAGCCAAAATGGAGAACCTTATGATACTCATGTCAATACAACTTATACCAATAACTTGTTTCAAAATTCAAGACCAAGATCACTTACCAATTACATGAGTGACATACTCAAGAGGATTGAGCATGAAAAGAAAGCATTTCAAGATGAAAAATCTCATAAGGAAGAACAAATTAGACGCCTAGAGATGGAGAAACAAACTTTGATAGAAATGGAAAGAAAATCCTTCCAAGAAGAGTGAGATAGGCTCTTGGCTTGACAACTCAATGATCCATTCAATAATATGCATGTTAGTGGTGGAAACAGTTCTCCTCCATCCACTCCTCCTAGGACTCCACTAAGTAGGAGGCATTCAAGATCACTATCACGATCTCCTAGCCCTAGGGGAATAAGGGTTTCAAGACATGATCATCACAGAAGACAAACCCCTCCTAGGAACTCAAGGCCACCTTCACAACGTGCTCATTATGGTTCACAATATGGTGGTAGTAGCTCGAGCCTTGCTCATACCTCCCAAGATTTCATGAAAATGCAACAAGAGCCACTTTTTCAACAGTATGTGGAGACATATGTGGAGAAAAACAAGGATAAGTTCCTAGAGAGTCTAATCAACAAGGGTGATAAGGTCCCTTACAACTTTGATGTGGATAGAAAGATTAAGAAACAAGGTCCATCCCAAGAGGAGAAGCTCAATGAAATGCAAATAACAATAGACCAGATGTCTGCTCCTAAGAATTCTTTCTCATTGGACTTGATTTGTCCTAATCCTTTTGATAAGAGTGTTGACATGAAAGAATTTCCTAGAAAGGTTGAAATTCCTCAATATGACAAATATGAAGGGAGTGGAGATCCACATGATCATGTGTGCTAGTTTTATACCACAAGTTTTGAGTTCCATCAACACAATTCATATCTCATGAGGTTGTTCCCACGAAGTCTTAAGGGTCAAGCAATGGAATGGTTTACTAAGATAACTCCCCCTGTTAAGACCTTCAAGGAGCTTGTTCACAGATTTGTTCAACACTTTGCATACAATGTTTCAAGATCTATCACTTTGTTGGACTTATGTAGCTTAAATAAGAATCAAGGAGAATCCTTTGTTACTTTCTTGCAAAGGTGGAGACGAAAATGCTCTTGCTATTCTAGAACTATTCCTAACAATGAAAAGATTGACATTCTTGTTAGTAATTTGATGCCTAAAATGCGGTATGAAGTTAATAAAATGGTTTTTGATTCATTTGACACCATGGTTGAGACTGCATGTAGAATCAAGGATGTTTTAAGAGAACAAGGAATTTTGACCAAACATGGAAATAATAACAACAATGGTCAAAACAACAACAACTCTAACAAGGATAAAGGGAAGAACCAATATTGGAATAGGAACAAACAAGTGGTTAATGATGGAGTTGTGGATTCCTCTCAACCTAAAGATCAACAAGTACTCCACTTATCTAGTACTGTTCAAGCTAAAAATCTCAATACATCCAATCAACAAGAAAGTAAGCCAAGCTACCAAGGTAAGCCTAAGAGTGAAAAGCATCAATTTGCAAAAATTGGTGAGTCATATGAGAAAATTTTAAAGAAACTTATTGATAACAATTTGGCCCATCCTCACGATGCTGCGAATTTTTTGTATACCTGTAGTTAAACCACATTGGTGGAAGGAGAAGGCCTATTATATATTTCATAATGGTATTGGACATGACGTTGAACACTGTTGGAGACTCAAGCATATCATTCAAGATCTCATTGAGAATGGACAACTTACAGTAGATGGATTGAACACCAACGCCGATCATAAGGCATTCAAGGAACCTTTGTCCAAACATGAAAAGGGGGAGACCTCTAAACCTAAGAATGGAAAGGCTGAAGTCAATTATACTTATACAGATGCGGAGAATACTATCAACATGCTTGAATTTGTGGAATAAAATGTTAACATGATGAGTGGAAGAGACCCTTATGGTTATGATCTAGACGAAGACTCTTCTCCTATTTTTGATAAAGAACCTGTTGTGGTGCTAAGGGGTCCCAACTCTAGAAGGTCATCTCAAGCCCTTAATGTTGTTACCTGAAGTCAAGGTCACGTTGTCATTAGAGGACCCAATTCAAGTTAATCCAATAAGCCTAAGCAAGTGGTGTCCAAGCATGTCACCTTGAAACTAGCCATTAATCCTAAATCAAACTATAATCTTGTTGATCAGTTATAAAGAACCCCCACTCAGATTTTGATCTTTGAGCTCTTAGAGTTGTCTCCAAGACATAAAAAAATCCTTGAGGATTCTTTGCGCAGGGAAAATGTCCCCAACAACTTAGATATTGATCAATTCCAGAATATGGTTAATCACACTGCTACCCCTCATTACCTTACATTTTTTGAAGATGATGATAAAGCCTTGAGCCATCTGTACAATCTTTCCCCTCATATTGAGGTCATGATCCATAGAACCCATGTTAGGTGTATGTTGATAGATGGGGGTGTTGGGCTTAATATTTCTTCTTTTAGTCGTTTGAAAGAATTGGGTTCTTCTGAAGAAGTTATAGATACTAGAAAAAGGATTACTATCAAAGCCTATGATGAGGCAGAAAGAAGTTCCAAGGGGTTGGCCATCCTTCCTGTTAGGTTTGGCCCTATTCAAAAGGATATTTTATTTCAAATAGTTGATGTTGGACCCCTTGCGTATAATATCTTACTTGGTAGACCATGGATTCATGACATGCAAGAAGTGTCATCTACCTATCATCAATGTGTTAAGTTCCCCTACAATGGCATAGAGATTTGTATACCTGGGGATAACACTTTATCTATTAATTCAATTTCAGCAAGGGCTCATGTTCCCCTCAATAGAGAAGCAAAATATTTTGATGCTACCTTAGCCGAATGCAAAGACAAGCTTAAAACAATAGACCTTGGCATGGGGGTATCAATTTAACTCCCTCACAACATTACCAGTTTCACCTCGGTCTTATGGAAAACCTTCAAAAGAAAAGAAACCTTCCTCTTCAGCTATGACTTTTTTTGGCAAATTTGTAGAATCATCAGTGCCTATTCAAGATGAGAAAGAGGAAAAATTTGTTAGAGACTGGATCTAAAGAGAAGAGAAATACATGCATAATGATAACTTCTCTCCTCCTAAAGCTTATGGAAGAGGGTATACCTTTGTCAAAAAGATGGGTTATCATGGATATGGCCCTCTTAATCATAATTTGGATCCTAGGTCTGAACCTCTTGATCATGCTCAATTTGGACGCAAGTCCAAGAAGCCAATTGGCCTAGGATTTGAAAAATGCAACAAGCGTACTAATCCTCTCTTTGAAAAGTTGGATAGTGATGATGAACCTGAGTATGTACCTAATTTGAAAAATCAACAAGATATGTGTGAAGATTGGGTCCCTTCCACTAATCTCCTTTGGGGAGATTCAGATATTTCAGTCACCCATGCATCAGTTGCAACTTTAGATCAAGAATCAGATATAAAAGATCCTTTGAGAGAGCATCAAAGAAAGAATCTTGTTCATTTAATGGAAAGAGAAAGTGATACTTTTGATGAAACTGGACCTTCTACATCAAGATTTTCCAAACCTTCATGATGTAAGCATCCTAGTCACAGTTCAAATACAAGTTCTAATGAGTATGAATGGGATTCATTTTCAGAGCCTTCCACAGTTGATAGAGATATTGATGTTGTTCACAATAATAGTTTTCAATCCTAGGTATCCAAAAAGTCACATGTAGGATTAGAGGTTTTGAGCCCACATGTTGCCTTAGTGGACAATTATTTGCTTGTTAGGACGAATCCCAATTTGGGTAGCTTAAAGGGATACTTGACAAATTCTAGCTCTTCGGTCACCAGTGATAATATCATTCATATTTATAACCTTGAACTAGCCATGGACCTACCTCTTGTTCATCCTGACCTTATTGATTGGTCCCAACACGATCAAGAACTTGAGCTTTTAACATTCCAAAATGATTATGAGATAGCTTGTTATCTAAATGCCATTGAACCCATAGTCTCTTCCACCAGTGAACTAGCTACCAGTATGACAGAGCCAGACATCAAGTACCTTAGTCACAAGATAAAAAGAAAAGAAAATCAAAAGAATAGGAGTTCTGATGGAAAAAACCACTGTGTGACAGTGTCAAAACTGAAAAATGTAAAAAGAAATGATGTATCCAAGGGTGAAAACCTCTCTGAGGCGCCTAAGGATGAGGTACTTGATCGTATCCCCAGCTATTTTCAAGATAGATCTTCAGTTCTTATTGAACCAACACAAGTATTTAATTTGGGTACAGATGAAGCTCAACAAATAATACATTTGGTTGAGTCCTTGTCACCAACAAAAAAGGAAGCTTACATTAAGTTCTTACAGAAAAAGAAGATCAATTTTGCATGGACTTATTCAGATATGCCAAGGTTGGACATTAATCTTATCATGCATCACTTATCCATAGCTCCAAATGTCAAACCAGTTAAACAAAAATTGAGGAAGATGCATCCTCACATAGCTCTTCTAGTCAAAGCAGAATTAGAAAAACTCCTTGGTGCAAAATTCATAAGAGCTATTGCCTATGCTGAATGGATATCAAACATTGTACCAGTTTCCAAACATGACAAATCCATTTGAGTTTGCACAAATTTTAGAGATCTCAATAGAGCATGCCCAAAGGATGACTTTCCACTCCCTAATATAGACATGATAGTGGATATGACTGCGGGCTATGAGATTTATTCCTTGATGGATGATTTCTCTAGGTACAATGAAATTAAGATATCTCCTGGAGATCAAGAAAAGACTGCATTCACTTGTACATGGGGTACCTATTGTTGGAATGTTATGCCTTTTAGATTAAAAAATGTAGGAGCTACCTATCAAAGAGCTATGAAAACCATTTTTCATGACATGATGCACAAAAATATGGAAGATTATGTGGATGATACCTTGGCCAAGTATAAACAAAGAGATACACACTTAGACGATTTGGAAGTAATTCTAGATCGCATGGAACAATTTCAACTAAGGTTAAATCCTAAAAAGTGTGCATTTGGAGTCACCTCTGGAAAACTACTTGGCTTCATCATTTCAACAAAAGGAATAGAGGTGGACCCTAAAAAATTTTAAGCAATTATAAATATGCCACCTCCTAAAAACATTAGTCAAATGAGGAGTCTTCAGGGACGTCTTCAATCTATAAGGAGATTTATTTCACAACTGGAAGATAGAGCTCAACCCTTCAACAAGAACTTAAATAAAGGAGTCAAATGTGTTTGGAATGAGGATTGTCAAAAGAGAATAGATCAAATCAAGAAGTACTTGGAAAATCCTCCTATTTTAATGCCTCCTATCCTAGGTAAACCACTTATTTTATACATTTCAGCAACAAAATCTTCCTTGGGGGCATTACTAGCTCAACTTGATGAAAATGGGAAAGAAAGAGAAATATACTACATTAGTTGTACTCTTGTTTCATATGAGGTTAATTACACTAGCATTGAGAACGCTTGCCTTGTTGTTGTGTTTGCTTCCCAAAAGTTGTGACATTACATGCTTGCGCACACTATACACCTCATAGCAAAAATAGATCCACTCAAATACTTGCTAAGTAAGGCTGCCCTCACAGGTAGACTTGCTAAATGGATGATGATACTTTTAGAGTTTGACATAGATTACATTGAGCGTAAAGAAATCAAAGGACAAACCATAGCAGATCAATTGGTTGATTTCCCATTACAAGATAATGCACCTATTCAAATTGACTTCCCAGATGAGCATCTCATGTATATGACTGAAAGAACATGGAAGATGTTCTTTGATGGATATTTTATGCAAAATGGTTCAGGATCTGGTGTGTTTTTTGTTTCTCCTCATGGGTACACGATTCCTAAGTCTTACAAATTATTGTTCCCATGTACAAACAACATTGCTGAGTATGAAGCTTTAACAAATGGACTTAAGATGGCCATAGAATGGAGAATCACATAGTTACACATCTATGGGGATTCACAGCTGATAATAAACCAAGTTAATGATGAATATCAAACGAAACATGATAAAATGGTACCTTATAAGAAAATGGTTGATTCCTTGAAGAGATACTTCACATTTGTCACATTTTAGCAAATCCCTAGAGCAGAAAAAAAAGTAGTTGATGCTATGGCTACACTTGCTTCACTCCTTCAGTTAGAGCAACATGAATCAAGATTTGAATTCCTAGTGGAAGAGCTACGTCACCCTATCTTTGACTCCCAAGAAAGCCATGTCATTTGTACCCTTGTTGGTCATGATTCATCTCGTTATGGTGCCATTTTCTCATACCTTCATGATGGGATTATACTTGAAACCTTTAACCGATTTGAATGCAGATACCTTACCCATAACACCTCTCATCATTCCCTTATCGGTGGTGATTTGTATAGGAGGGGTCTGGATGGAACACTTCTTAGATGCTTAGAAAAGGAAGAATGGGATCAAGTGCTAGTTGAAATTCATGAGGGCATCTGTGGGGGACATTCCAATGGTCTTTCCATGGCCTGAAGGTTGCTTAGGGTGGGGTACTATTGGCCTACAATGCAGATTGATGCAGTAGCTTTTGCAAAGTCATGTGAAAAGTGTCAAAAACATGGTAACCTGATACATGCTCCAGGAAGGGAGCTCATTCCTTCTATATCTCATTGGCCATTTCAGTGTTGGGCCTTTGATCTCATTGGGCAGATTCACCCCAACTCATCAAGTGGACACAAGTTTATTATCACTACTACTGATTACTTTACTAAATGGGTAGAAGCTGTCCCACTTTCTATTTCCTCAGGAAAGAAAGTTTCTCTATTCATTTTGAACCATATTATCTTTCGATATGGAGTGCCTTCCGAGATTATTACTGAAAACAGAGGCCAGTTTAAAAATAAGGACCTTAAACAACTCTGCAAGAAATTCAAGATTAAACAACTTTGGTCCTCCATTTACTTCCCGTAAGGAAATGGTCATGTAGAGGCATCAAACAAGACCATTCTTAAAAAATTTCATAGAACACACTAATACATTTAGGGTGAAATTGCGACGGGGGGCAGATGTTATGTGTTTTTGGCTTTTTTTTTTCAATTATAACCTGACAACGTCGCAATTGCGACATTAACGGGATATAAGGCAAAAAAAAAAGAGAAAACGTTTTCATTTTTATGTTCAATAGCCACCGAGAGGGATTTTTGCACGAGGAGATATCTGTGGCCAGGCATCTCTGCGGCGAAAGGGATTTTCCATGTAGTGAGTCCAAGC
>MU225309.1:2100903-2116043 GCA_018584345.1 Thuja plicata
CCCCTAAGATTTATTCTTAGGGTTTATAAAGGGTCCTAAGGGGTCATAGGAAATATTAAGACCCATTATGACCCCTTAGGACCCATAATATGTAATCTTAGGGGTCATCAGGGGTCCTAGGATACATGAATGTGTGTTAGGACACCTTATGACCCCTTGGGACCCATAAGATGTATTCTTAGGGATCCTAAGGGGTCATAACAGATTGTAGGACCCCTTATGACCCCTAAGATGTAATCTTAGGGATCCTAGGACACATTAATGTGTCATAGGACCCCTTATGACCCATAAGATATATTATTGGGGGTCTTAAGGGGTCATAAGGGGTCTTAAAGGGTCCTAGGACCCCCTATGAACCCTTAGGACCCATAAGGTGTATTCTTATGGGTCATAAGGGGTCATAGGACACCTTAAGACCCCTTATGACTGCTAAGGACACCTAAGATGTATTCTTAGGGGTCATAAGGGGTACTAGGACTCCTTAAGACCCCTTATGATCCCTTAAGACCCATAAGATGTATTCTAAGGAGTCCTAAGGTTTCATAAGGAGTCCTAGGACACATTAATAAGTCATGGGAATCATTATGACCCCTTATGACCCATAAGATGTATTCTTAGGGGTCCTAAGGGGTCATAGGACCGGTTAAGACCTATTATGACCTCTTAGGACCCATAGATGTATTGTTAGGGGTCATAAAAGGGTTGTAAGACCCATTAAGACCTTTTATGACCCCTTAGATACCTTAAGATGTATTCTTAGGGGTCATAGGACACATTAATGTATCTTAGTACCCCTTAGGACCCTTTAGAACCCCTAAGAATACATCTTAGGGTTCCTAAGGGGTCATAAGGGGTCCTATGCCACATTAATGTATCCTAGGACCCCTTATGACCCCTAAGAATACATCTTAGGGGTCCTAAAAGGTCCTAAGAGGTCTTAATGTTTCCTATGACCCCTTATGAACCCTTAGGACCCCTATAAATACATTCTTAGGGGCCCCAAGGGGTCCTAAGGGGTCATATGACATAATAATGCATCTCTATGACCTCATATGACCCCTACATTGTATTATTATGGTTTCTAAAGGGTCCTAATGGGTCATATGACATAATAATGTCTCTATACCCCTTATGAGACCTCTTATGACCCCTTAGGACCCCTAAGATGTACTCTTAGGGGTTGTAAGGGGTCATAAGGGGTTGTAAGAACCGTTAAGACATCTTATGACCCCTAAGATGTATTCTTAAGGGTCCTATGGGGTCATAAGGGGTCCTAGGACCCCTTAAGACCCCTTATGAACCCTATGATGTATTATTAGGAGCCTTATGTGGTCATAAGGGGTTCTAGGACACATTAATGTGTCATAGGACCCCTTATGACCCCTTAGGACCAATAAGATGTATTCTTAGGGGTCCTAAGTGGTCCAAGGATGCATTAATGTGTCACGTGACACCTTATGACCCCTAATATTTCTTCTTAGGGATCCTAAGGGGTCATAGGGAACATTAAGACCCCTTAGGATCCCTTAGTACCCCTAAGATGTATTATTAGGGGTCATAAATAGTCATAAGGGGTCCTAAGACATATTAATCTATCCTAGAACCCATTATGACCCCTTAGGACCCCTAAGATGTATTCTTAGGGGTCATAAGGGGTCCTAGAAGATATTAATGTATCATAGGACCCTTTATGAACCCTTAAGACCCTTAAGATGTATTCTTAGGGTTCCTAAGGGGTCTTAGGGGTCTTAAGGAGTCCTAGGTTCCCTTATGAACTCTTAGGACCCCTTAAGACCCCCTATGACCCCTAAGGAGGCCTAAGATGTATCTAAGGGGTCATAAGGGGTCCTAGGACACATTAATGTGTCCTAGGACCCCTTATGACCCCTAAGATGTATTCTAAGGGGCCATAATGGGTCCTAGGACACATTAATGTGTCATAGGACCCCTTATGACCCCTAATAATACATCTTAGGGGTCCTAAATGGTCCTAAGCTCTCTCTCTCTCTATTATATATATAGTATGAAAATGAAATTCAAAAAATATTTATTAAATATAAAAAATTTCAGTTTTAGTTCAAATTTTTTTATAAATAAATATTATATATGTAATATTTATTATTTATTTTCATCATCAACTTTCTAAGACTATGTGAACTAGAATTAAGAGCCTCCATCTATGTCTACTTCCTTTTAATGGAAGAGAATAGAAATATCACAATCCTCAGATTTAGGATGCTTCGTTTTTGCCTACACTGATGGTGTCTCAATAAAAAGCTTCTTTGGTGATGAAACTAAATTTTGTTAATTCTGACTAGCAAGATTATGAATAATATTTGGAGAGGGTTCCTTTTGTACATCCTTGTGAGGAATAAAAAACATTCCTTGAGCTATTATCTTTTTGAGGGTGAACATCTCATTTTCCAACCTCTACACTGCATGATCCATCATTGTCATGGAAGAAAATGAATCAGAAGAAAAATAACTTTCTTCAATTATTATCTTCCTAGAAAGAATGAGATCATCTTCAATTCTGATTTCCAAAGTCCATGCAGCTGCAAGAGTAGTTGGGGGCTTCTCTTATCAACAAAACACTGACTTCGAGAATTTGAGCATTGACAAAGAAGCACTTCAAATTTGTAGTTGTAGGTTGAGAAAAAACCTTAACTCTTCATGTCAATTTATTAAAATAAGTAAAGAAATTATGCATAGGCACATGAAGCCCCTTCTTCAACTAAGTGAGTTGAGCCAAAAAGGCATGAGTATCTTTAGGAGGCTTGAACCTTTCTTCAAACTTGGCTATGAGAGTATACCAGTTTAAGATTGTCTGTGGTGAGAGATGATAAAACCAATCAGAAGCCACTCCTTGGATAGTTTCTATAAATAACCTTATAGACACATCCTCACTTTCAAAACCATGAAAATGACATGCAATGTAAATGGTACCAATATATTCATTAGGATGTTGTTGTCCATCGCCAAAGAAGTTGGGAAAATTATTGCACGATCCATCAGGAAGAAAATGTAGAGGTAGAGTCAAATTTAATGGACCAAAATCATTTCCCCAAGGACCTTGGAAAACCATTTACATATCCTTGGTGAAATCTTGAAAAAATACAATGAATAGGACACATGCATACTTCAAACAAAAGCATGAGGCTCCTGAATGTGTGTCGTGTGATCCCCAGTGGAGTCACCAAAAAATATTGGCTAAAATTTTTGTAAGTCATTGTGACCACAACTTATGAAATTGTGACTTTAGGCAACATCTCATGAGATTTCTCTCTCCTCGCAACAATAGGGGAGGCTACCTTCTTAATGTAGGTGGATCCAATAGAAACTTAACTGCAAATTACAAAAAGGGTGGTTCTCTTAATCAATTCCTCTTTTTTAAGGAATGATTTGCAAATAGCTACAACTTCAAACTCTACAAAAAGTTCATATTTCTACAATAATATCGGTGGCTCAGGGGTTGACGTAAGAACAATACACAAGACACAAATTTAACTATATATTTTGTGAAACAAATACATTAACCCAAAGTCTCATGCGCTTGTCTCAGATGAGGATTTAATAATGATAATAACCAGTAAGGCATAAAGTCTCTTACTAAATACTCTAAAAATTAATAAAAATACTTAGAACTAAAAGACGGTTCATACGTAGGTGCCCCAGATTGACAGAAATACCCTAGAAAAGTTTGTCACTTTTGTGCACTTAGGGAGCCTAAGGGACACTATTGGTAGAGTATGGTGTCGATAATTTTGGAAAGTGGGCAGCTAAAAAGGACCATGGCTTGGTTAAACCATCCCTATCAGATGCATTGGTGGTGGCGGTTCATGCCCACGAAGAATGGATAGATATTTGGGATATCTTGCACCTTTCCATTGAATACCTGTGATGATTTTTGCATCAACCAAAAATTTATGCCCTAAAAAAACTACTTGGAGTCTAGAAAATATGACATATAATATTATAGAGGAGCCTCTCATGGTCCTACAAATTTGTATGGTTCATACGCAAATTCCCCAGATTGAGATAAATACCTCGACAAAGTTTGTCACTTTTGTGCACTTAGTGCACCTAAGGGACACTATCAGTAGGCTATGATGTCGAGTGATCTGGCTAGAGAGGAGCCAAAAAGAGACCATACCTTGGGTAAATCCACCCAACTAGATGTGTTGGTGGTGATGTTTTTTCCCCATGAATAACTGAGAGAGATTTGGGCTACCTTGCAACTTTTCATTGAATACCTCTGTCAGTTTTTGCATCAACAAAAAAATTGCTATCCTTAAAAACCACTTAGATTCTTGAAAATATGAGATAGGATATTATAGAGGGGCCTCTTATGGACCTATAGCTTCAAAAGGTTCATATGTAGGTGCCTTGGATTGAGAGAAATACCCTGAAATTTTTTGTCACTTTTGTGCACTTAGGGCACCTAAGGGACACAACCAGTAGGGTATGGCGCCGAGCGTTCCGGTGAGTGGAGAGAAAAAAATAGACCATACCTTGGGAAAATTAGACCTACCAAATGTGTTTGTGGTGGAATTTCATGCCCACGAAGAATGGACAGAGATTTGGGCTACCTTGCACCTTTCCATTGAATACCTCTGATGATTTTTGCATCAATAGAAAAATTTCTGCCCTTAAAAAAATACTCGAAGTCTTGAAAATACAAGACAATCTATTGTAGAGGGGCTTGTTGTAGATGTACATATTCAGATGGTTCATATGTAGGTTCCCTAAATTGAGAGAAAAACCCCAATAATGTTCATCACTTTTGTGCACTTAACGCACCTAAGGGACACTGTCGATAGGGCATGGTGCTGAGTGTTTCAGCGAGTTAGGAGAAAAAAATGGACCATGCCTTTGGTAAATCAGCCCTACTAGATATGTTGGTGGTAGCGGTTCATGCCTATTGTCCTCAATTTTGTATTCGTAAAATTGGACAACCCAATGTAAAAATTTGTAGTTTAAACACTCCAAGGATATTTCTTAGTTGTTTCGTTTGTTTTCAATTTTCTTTTCGCCCTAGGATCATTGCATTTTGAATTCCACTTGTTTTGAAATATCTTGGGTGTTGATCAGAGTTGTATTTTAAGAGATGTTAAGAAAATAAGTGCACCGCAAGTGGGCTTTTTAAGTCTCATTACATATTTTCTTTTTAGAGTTAAATTGCTTGTAACGGAGCATGAGAAACCCATTTTGAGTAAAGAGTGGTAAATTTTGCTAGCATTAAATATTTAAAATCCCATCTTTATTTTCAAAAGTGACTTACAAGGGCTCCTCAAAATCATGTGATCAACAAGGGTGACAATTTTTATGTGCATTGCATATAAAAAAGCTCATCTTTAGCTGCTAAAAGTAAAGTTGTATTCTTTTATCAAGAAAATCGACTTGTATTTAGAACCAAAAAACCCATCATTGGTTGTATGTGTGAATTTGGAGACTTTTTAGTGAAAACAAATGTTATAAACCCGTCCAAAGAGGGAAGACTTTGATTTTTGGTGAAGTTGCAACCTGTTTTAAGGTTTTTAATGGATTCCAAAAGCATGTACATGATCTCCAAACTCGTGATTTATTCCCTATACGTGTTTTTAAATGCATTGTGACTTGGATCTCTCCTCCAAAAGTCCCTTCTACGATGTTTGAGTGTTAAAATATATGCCCAACACTTGCATTGCTTCTCAAAAACCCATCTAGGACAAAAAAATGGATTAATGGTGGTGTGTTTTGAGCCCTAAAATTTTTTTTTTACTGGCCTCATTTTTTCTCTGCAATGAAAAATGACTTGTAATGGTGTCTCTAAACCACAGTTTGAACCAGTCATATCAATGCTATTCTCAAGCATTTATTTTCTCTTTCATGGCCACTTATTGCTAAAATCTTATGAACGGAGAATGCATTCATAATAGAAAGGAATTTGGTCAAATATCTTTTGTCTATATAATTGAAAATTGGAGATCTTTCCTATATCCGAAATCATCAAAGATTTGGGATTAAATTTTCAAGACTTCTTCTTCCTCATTTTGTTTGTGATTCTCAACAAAGTATGATTTCATTTTTTAAATCTTTTTGGTGCGATCTGGGGCTTGTTTTGTTTTGTTTTTGTTCTTGCTCTGTATGTATTTTTTTGTCATTATAATTCATTTTCATATTTGTACAGTCTTTGTATGAGAGTATTGTTTTTAGAAATAGTGCAAGTTCTTCCCCAAGTTGCAATGCAAAGATATTCCTTTCAAATGATGAAAGTATGCTTATTTTCCTCGCTTGTAGACACCATTAAAACCCCATTTGTAAGATTATCTTGCCTAAAAAGACAAACATTTTCTCCCCATTATGTAATGCAAGCTAAAAATCTCACCTACAAGTATTTTCTAAGCACATTTTGACTCTTTTTCAAAGCTGCAAATGAGCATGAAAAACCTATTAGTGGGTGGCAAGTACTTTCCAAAATGATTTGTAATGGGACCCAAAAACCCCACTTACAAGAATAAAACCTACCCACTTATGCTTGTGCAAGGAGCAGAAGAAGTGAAAATGATTGATAGTATAGAAAGATTTAAAGACTGATTTCAAGTAGGTGATTTGTTGATGCCATCAATATAGAACAATCAAGGATGCATGTTCATATTCTAGTTCGAGATGCTTTCACCAAAAAAAAACACATCAATCATCAGGCACATTGTAGTAGCATGAAGACGGCCAAAGGAGGGTGCAATAGGGGTTGTGTCTTTTCAGGCACTTAGTTTTTTCTCAGCATGCATTTTGTAACTTTGTAATTGACAAATTAAATGTAATGTGAAAACAAGATGTAATTGCATGTGATAGTATCACATATAAAGATGTAACATGCAATCATACTACAAGTGAATTAGGCTTTGTAATCTTGATTAAGTCAAAGGTAGTTAAGGGTTTCCCCTTCTTTATCAACCTTTTTCTCAGCCCCTCACCTATAATAAAGGAGGGTCCTCATTGTATTTTGGATCTTTTGGAAATGCAAGAAAACCCTACCAATTTGTATATGCACTCTAAGACTTTGATCTTAGATGTAAATTGAATTACTTTCAATAAAAGAGGTAGGTTGTTTTGAGAATTTGTGCCAATCCAAATTTTTATGTGACGACATTTTCTTGAGTTGATTGTGAGTTTTAGTGATTTATTCAAGAGGGATTTGGATTCAATCTTTCAGACTTTGAGCCACATATTGGGTTCAGAGTTATAATTTGATTCCAGGTTTGATCTTGGAGACTTTGGTTGGTGTATCAAATCTGAGATTAACATAGGACGCTCAAGCAAGAGAATAGCTTGCAAAATTTGTGTTGATTCATTTTATTCATTTGTGCATGCAAGGTGAAATACATGTCGGAAGCTTTGAGCTGCACATGTGTTTCATTCTTATTTTCAAAATATCATATGGAACCATGGAAATAATTTTATATTTCATGAGCTTCTTGGTTACATAAAGTATTGGTACATTGAAGATTATTCGCATTTCTAATATTTTGTTTATCACAATTATTGCTCCAACAAATGACTTGTAAGTGAAATACACTATCATTTTAAGATTGGATTGTAACAGTAACATCTATTCTAAAATAAGAGAATAGGACAAGTGTGTCGCCCTGATCCAGATTAGTGTAAATAAGTAGTTAAGTGTTTTGTTGATTCTATTAGTAATAAGAGGGGTAAGCCTTCCTTGAGAAGTAGGAGAGACTGTGTCTCACATAATGTGGATGGAACCAATGTTTTTCAATTGATCCTTAAAAATTGTCGGTTGCAAACTATCCACAATTTTTTAATTTGTGGTCACAGTGACTTACAAAATTTCCACCCAACTATTTTTTGCAACTCTGTTGGGGACATCATATCCATTCAAGAGCCTCATGATTTTGTTTGAAGTAAACATGTGTCCTATTCATTATATTTTTATTTCTTTTAGTATTTTCAAGATTTTACCAATGACATTTAAATGGCTTCCCAAGGTCCATGGGGAAATGCTTTTGGTCCACTTAAATTTATCTTTACCTCTACATGCTCTTCTTCATGGCTCACAAAATATTTTTCCCAAGTTCTTGGATGATGGAAAACAACATCTTGATGAACATATTGTTTCTTTCTGCATCACATGTGTTGTTCATGGTGTTGAACATGAGGACGTATCCATGAGACTCTTTGTGGAAACTATCCAAGGTATGGTTGTTGAATGGTTTTACCATCTACTACCATAGACTATCACAAACTAGGCTACTCTCATATGCAGGTATGAAGAAAGGTTCAAGCCTCCTAAAGATGCTCATGCTTTATTGACCCAACTCACCCACATGAAGAAAGAATCACACATTCCTATGCGTTAATTTGTTGCTCATTTCAAAAAATTGACATGAAGAATTCCATCCATTTCTCAACCTACTGCTACAAATTTGAAGTGTTTCTTTGTCAATGCTCAAATTCCTAAAGTCGGTTTTTTTTTTAGAAGAGAAGTCTCGGCTACTCTTGCAACTGCACAAACATTGATAATTTCAATTGAAGATGATATTATTCTTGCTAGGAAGATAAGAATTAAAGAAACTAGGTTTGAAGAAAGCTATTTTTATTTAGATTCATTTTCTTCCATCACAAGGAAAGATCCTGCAGTGCAAATGTTGGAAAATGAGTTGCCTTACCTTCAAAAGGAAAATAGATCAAGGTATGTTCTTCATTCCTCATGAGAATGCAAAGGAGGTATCTTCCAAATGTTTCTCACAATCTTGTTGGTGGGCATCAACAAAAGTTATTTTCATCACCAAAGAAGATTTGTATTGAGGCACTATCAATGAAGGCAACATCGAAGCACCCATAAACCAAAGCTAGTGATCTTTCTATTCTCTTCCAGGAAAAGGAAGCAAACATAGATGATGACTCTTATTTCTTGTTCATGTAGTATCAAAAATCCAGTGATGATAAGATGGGGAAGGAAAATATTTCTTCCAACATTCGAGATAATCATGTCATTAGAATGGACATGCAAGAAGGTCCCAATCAAGCTGAAGATAATGCATATTCATTTCTAGGTCTTGAATTTAAACAAGTTTTGTATGAAAAAGATACCCCGAAACTTGATGAAGACCTTATCATAAACATCATACAGGAATTTTATTTAAGTTTTGAATATTATTCTCCCGAGTCTAACTAGCCTGATGTAGAAGCAAGAAGTGAGGTAACCCATTTTGATCAACCCAAAGTGATGATCGTTGATGAACCAGTTACTTGAGTTGCAACACACAAGAAGAGTCTAGTCTTTATTTGATCAAGGGGATGTCCCATAAGACATCTTTCTTGGTTGGATGCCAATGGAAAGTTGGTAGCTCCACTTGTACCTGAGCATGAAGATACAATTGAGGAAGAGGCTAAACATACATTTTTAGTTCAGTAGGAACAGTTTGAATTCATGAACCTACTTTGGGACAGTAGTACATATGATTCACCTCAAGATGGTGAATTTTTTCATCTCTTGCAAGAGGTGTTACATCAAGTATTGACAACATCGGTCCACCTGTTTGTGGTTTATCTATATAAAGTTGCCTGTGAACATGAAAGGTATTGCAAGATGCTGAAAAAATGGAGCTATTTTCCTGATCTGATAAATGGTTTTGTCTGAAAGGTTGAATTGTAGACTATTTTTATTTAGGTAGGTTTTATTTGTTTTCAATAAGTGTGTTTGCACAAATTTTTTTTTTAACTAGGTTTTCTTTGCATCAGTCATGTCATCCTTTTTTTCATTTTATATCTTTGATGCTTGAATATGGAGCCCAATGGATACTAAGGTACTCAGAGATTTTGGATTCTACATTCCTCGTTGTTTCTAAGATCAAACAAGCTATGTTCCCCAGTAAGAGCCAGTTGTTGTCTTCAATTTTGTATTCACAAAATTGGACAACCCTATGGAAAATTTTGTATTTTAAAATCTCCAAGGCAATTTCTTAGTTGTTTGGTTTTTTTTGGTTTTATTTTTTCCCTAGGATCATTTCATTTTGAATTTTGCTCATTTCGATCTATCTTGGGCCTCGGTCGAAGTTGTATTTCAAGAGATATTAAGGAAATAAGTGCATCATGGGTGGGATTTTTAAGTCTCATTACATATTTTATTTTTAGAGTTAAATTTCTTGTAAAGGTGCATGAGAAACCTATTTTAAGTAAAGAGAAGAAAATTTTTCTTGCATTCCATATTTAACATCTCGTCTTTATTTTTAAAAGTGACTTGCAAGGTCTCCTCAAAAGCACGTGATCAACATGAGTGGCAATGTTTATGTGCATTGCATATAAAAGCTCATTTTTTGTTGCTAAAAGTAAAGTTTTATTCTTTTATCAAGACAATCGACTTGTATTTAGCATCAAAACACTCATCATTGGTTGTATGTGTGCATTTGGAGACTTTGTAGTGAAAAAAAATGTTAGAAACCCATCCAAAGAGGGAAGACGACAATTTTTGGTGAAGTTGCAACATGTTTAAAGTTTTTTTATGGCTTCCAAAATCCCATGCAAGATCTCCAAACTCACGATTTATGCCCTAGACATATTTTTAAATGCATTGTGACTTGCATCACTCCTCCAAAAGTCCTCCTATGGTGTTTGATGTTAAAATATATGCCCAGCACTTGCATCACTTCTGAAAGAGCCCATCTAGGATAAAAATAAATGGATTAATGGTGTTGTGTTTTGAGCACTAAAAATAATGCATTCTTTTATGGGTGTCGACATTTTTTTTCTCCAATGCAAAATGACCTTCAATGGTCTCTCTAAACCACGATTTGAATAAGTCATATCAATTCTATTCTCAAGCATTTCTTTTCTCTTTCATGGCCACTTATCACTAAAAGCTTATGGATTGAGAATGCATTCATAATAGTAAAGGATTTGGTCAAATATCTTTTGTCTATATAATTGAAAATTGGAGATTTTTCCTATATCTGAAATCATCAAAGATTTGGGATTAAATTTTCAAGACTTCTTCTTCCTCATTGTGTTTGTGATTCTCAACAAAGTATGCTTTCATTTTTGAAATCTTTTTGGTGAGATCTAGGGCTTGTTTTTTTTTTGTTCAAATCATTTTCAAATTTGTAGATTCTTCGTATGAGAGTATTATTTTTTGAAATAATGAAAGTTCTTACCCAAGTTGCAATGCAAAGATCTTCATTTCAAATGATGAAAGTATGCTTATTTTCCCTGCTTGCAGACACCATTAAACACCCCATCTGTAAGCTTCTCTTTCCTAAAAATACAAATTTTTTCTCCCCATTATGTAACGCAAGCTAAAAATCCCTCCTTCAAGCATTTTCTAAGCACTTTTTGACTTTTTTCAAAGATGTAAATGAGCATGAAAACCCCGTTAGTGGGAGGAAAGTACTTTCCAAAATGACTTTTAAAGGGACCTAAAAACCCCACTTACAAGAAGAAAAACTTCCCACTTATGCTTTTGCAAGGAGAAAAAGAAGTGAAAACGATTGAGAGTATATAAATATTTCAAGATTGATTTCAAGTGGGTGATTTGTTGATGCCATCAATACAGAACAATCAAGGATGCAAGTTCATATTCCAGTTCAAGATGCTTTCACCAAACAAAAAAACATCAGTCATCTGACATTCTGTAGAAACATGAAGACCAACAAAGGATGGTGTAATAGGGGTTGTGCCTTGTAAAGCACTAAGTTTATTCTCATCATGCATTTTGTAACTTTTTAATTGAAAAATTACATGTAATGTGAAAACAAGACGTAATTTCATGTGATAATATCACGTGTAAAGCTGTAACATGTAATCATACTACAAGTGCATTAGGATTTATATTATTGAATAAGTCAAAGGTAGTTAAGGGTTTGCCCTTCTTTCTCCATCTTTTTCTTAGCCCATCACCTATAAATAAAGGAGGGTGCTCATTGTATTTTGGATCTTTTGGAAATGCAAGAAAATTCTGCCAATTGGTATATGCACTCTAAGACTTTGAGCTTATATGTAAATTGAATTACTTTCAATAAATGAGGGAGGTTGTTTTGAGACTTTGTGCCAATCTAAATTGTTATGTGACAACATTTTCTTGAGTTGATTGTGAGTTTTAGTGATGTGTTAAAGATGGATTTGGATTCAATCTTGCAGACTCTGAGCTGCATATTGGGTTCAAAGTTATAATTTTATTTCAGGTTTGATCTTGGAGAGTTTGGGTTGCGTATCAAATTTGAGATTAACATAGGACGCTCAAGCAAGAGAATAGCTTGTAGACTTTGTGTTGATTCATTTTCTTCATTTGTGCATGCAAGGTGAAATATATGTCTGAGACTTTGAGCTGCACATGTGTTCCATTATTGTTCTCAAAATCTCATTAGGATCCATGGAAAGACTTTGATCTTTCATGAGCTTCTTGGTTACATAAAGTGTTGGTACGCTAAAGATTATTCTTACATCTAATCTTCTGTTTATGAGAATTATTGCTCGAATAGATGCTTTGTAAGTGAAATACACTATTGTTTTAAGATTGTATATTAATAATAAGTAACATCTATTTTGAAATAAGAGAATAGGATGAGTGTCCCTCCCTGATCCAAATTAGAGTAAATAAGTAGTTATGTGTTTTGTTGATTCTAGTAGAAATAAGAGGGGAGCCTTTCCTGAGAAGTAGGAGAGAGTGTGTCTCACATGTTATGGATGGAACCACTATTTTGCAATTGATCCTTAAAAATAGTCGATTGCAAACTATCCATATTTTTGTAAGTTGTGGTCACAGTGACTTACACAATTTCCACCCAATAGTGCACATGAAGGATGGACAAAGATTTGGGCTACCTTGCACCTTTCCATTGAATGCCTCTGACGGTTTTTGCGTCAATAGAAAAAACATTGCCCTAAAAAAACCACTTAGATTCTTGAAAATATGAGATAGGATATTGTAGAGAAGGATCTCTTGATCCTATAGCTTTAGACAAATCATACGCATGTGCTTTAGATTGAGACAAATACCTTGACATAGGTCGCCACTTTTGTGCACTTAGCGCACCTAAGGGACACTACCGGTAGGGTATGGAGCCAACCATTCCAGAAAGTGGGGAGCCAAAAATGGACCATTCCTTGGGTAAACCTACCCAACCAAACATTTTTGTGGTGGCGGTTCATGCAACAAAGAATGCACAACTTTGTAAGGCCATTGTGCCATTTTGTAACCTTTATGCTTAGAAGGTTCTAAGTGGGTCAGTTGTGGTCTACATCTACAGAGGCGCCCAAATGTGAATAAAATGATGTAATTCTTGGTTTTAGTCCATATTTGGCATGTTTGGGAAGTCATAGGTTTATAGTGAGTCATTTGGTTGAAAAATGAAAAATTTGTCACAATTGCTCAAAAGTTGCTATGACAACTTTTGCAAATTTGTGCAAAAAGTTGCATTTTTTCCCCCAATGACCAATTGGTTTAAAAATTGGTTAAAAATATTTAGGATAGGTGTATCCTGATGACATGTAACTGATTGAATGTTTGATAATGTTAAGTTGAAGATGATGCAAAACATTAAATCAGTTAATGGTTTATATTGTCATTGATGTCAACTTGATATCATCTGTATGGTCATACACATAATGCCAAAGACTTCAAAGAATCAATGGAACAATGATTAAGCTTTCAGAAATGCATAAAAGTCAAGTATTCACTAAGTGACAGACAACACCGACGGAGTGCACACCATCAATAAAGACAGAGATAAAGTCATAGTGATGCCCGACGAGCAGAAGACAGTGTTGCTCGACAAAGCAGAATCACTGGATGCCCGACGAGCTGAAAATAGAGTTGCCCAATGAGCAAGATCCAATGATTCCTGATAAACAGAGATCCTGAAGCTCACTAAAGTTACATCGACGGAACTGGCAGTTGTCACCGGCGATGAACTGCAGAATTGACCGACAAAACAGAGAGATCAAAAAATGACTAAATATCTACTTGGCAGAGCTTAAGGATAGACTTAACTGATTGTTTTATTTTTTTTATTCAAACATAGTTAAGAAATTGATTTATACAGCTGGCAAGAAGATACCTATGAGATAAATCAATAATTAAAGCCGTAAATCAAATTGGCTAGACTATTTTTCACGCCAAGAATCAAGAATCAAGAATTAAGGAATATCATGTCTATATAAGAGACAAGCATAATTCATTTTCATATGCACTCAGATACATGGGGGAGTGATTTAAAAAGAAGATGCTGAAGAGAAACTGGTGAAGGATAAACTTCATACAGTCCTGATCAATCAAGCTAAGGGAGAGATAAAGAATTCTGCAGACACCGATGAACAGACAAGCACAGCATCACAGAGCAGAAAGTGTGAAGCACAAAGGAATTGTATTGATACATTGATCAGAGAGGTATTGTACGTAAATAGATCTAAATATCTACAATTCAAAGTTTCATTGGAAACAGGTCATTGTGTTTTAGTTTAACCATTGAAGCATTAAGTCTCTTAACAAAGAAAGACTTAACTGTCTTCTATAATTGAGGTATATCCTAACAGATTACCAAAAAGGTTGATTCATGATAGTAGCAACGGTCTTACCTAAAGCCTATTGACAGTCTAAGAAGGAGGCTGATTCAAGGATGGTATTAAGATTAGAATAAATCCTATTGAGAGTCTAAAGACTGATTCAAGGATGGTAGTGTAGATGTCAGATACTAAGTGACAACCTATGTATAAAAATCCTCTAACAAGGTCGCACTTAACCATGTGTTTATAACCTTTTACAGGGTTGGCTCCTAATAGGGATCACTTCAGAAGAGTGAAAATTTGGGGTACCGGTCCTAATGGTTTTTTCCCTTAACAAAGTTTTGACGTTAAAATCGATGTGTTATGTGTGTATGGTTTATTAGTTTATTGTTTTAAATTTCACATATGCATTTCTGGATTGATTGGTATACTCTGCATATTTACTGAGTATCGGTAAATGAGCTTTACTGCTTATCAGTAATCAAAGAGAATAAGGACAGACAAGGTAAACTGAAGACAGTTAATTATTTCAAGTATTTCAAGGCATACATCTTGTAGGGACTTAATAATCTGAGGTGTATTAATTGGTGGATTAAAGTTTAAAGGATAAATTTTTGAGGCCACTGATTCACCCCCCCTCT
>MU225309.1:2130372-2144225 GCA_018584345.1 Thuja plicata
TATATATATATATATGAAATTGTCTTTTAAAAGTATGTATCTCCATATACAAATATGGTGTAAATGTCAACTCGATCAAAGTTTTACAAAATGTGGCACATGCCATCTCAAGATCTCTACACAATATATATGCCATCTCAAAATGTGCCATATGGCATCTCAAAATATCTACAAGTAGAAATGTTTGTATGACATCCTATGCTACTGGTGGATCATCAAAATGTAGCCTCTTCGAAGTAGTCTTTGGCTCTAATGTATCTTGCACAAACAAAAAAAATTGAAACCACAATTTAGATTGCTTAATTTATATGGTTTGTACATATAGAAAATTCAAATTCAAATTTATATTGAACAATAATTTAATCAAAATTTAAAATTGAATTCTCATGTACCTCAGATCTATGTCTCCTCATGCACTCAGGACTCCTAACATATGTCCTTGGTAAGTTAAGGGATGACTCTAATAGTTCCAGTTCCAACCTATATTTGTTTGCAACCATGAAATTGATAATAGTTATACTATAAAGTTATCGTTGATAGAAAAAGAAATTTACAAAACACTTGAATTAAAATAAAAACTTACCTCTGCTAAACCTTCTTCTGTCAATGTCAGATGGGTCAACAAGGATACAAATCCTTGGCATTGTACCTCCCACACACTAGGTGTTACCTACGAGAGTCAAATAAGATAAAATATTAGTTAACATGTACTTAAAAAAATAAAAAATTAAATGACAATCATGTATTCTTGATACAAAAATGTAAAAAACTAAATATAGAAATATATATATTATTGGGCTATCATGGCCAATGAAATGTCTGAGAGGGTAGACTCACAAACCTGTGTCTCAACATCGTCAGACATCAACCTTTGTACAATAAACCATGCAAAATATGCATTAGTACGCACAAGTGACAAGTACATCCATAATCATTCTAAAACTCTTAATTACCTTCCCCTTGTCAACGTGTGTCACTGCACCCCCCTCACATTGCCCCTGCTGGCAGTAGCTAAAACCTGCAAGAGTAGAATAAGATGAAAATATTAATTAGTATATGCTTTTTATTACGTTAATTTTTATGAAAGAAAACATGTGTACTGATAAAAAAAGTAAACCAATGCGTGTGAAAACATATACTGTAGAGTTGTCAAGGCCAAATGAAACAGCAGAGAGTGTGGTACCCTCCACCTGTCTCATCTCCTCCTCTTTCATCAACTGAACATAAGTGAACCATATATATAAATATAAGTGTGTAGTCATTATAAGTTATCTACTAATGATATTTATTTAACATTAAATACATTGTGGCATTAAACATTTAGTCTTACAGTAACTTGAAGAGTCCATGCCGCTTGTGCCTCCTCCTCTATCCCATGAGAGGTCTCTCCATGAGACGTTGTGATCCTGTAGTGACATCTAGTGCATTGTCCATCTCGAATGCCTCATAGTCGTGCACATCAATATGACCACTAAAACACTCATCAAGGGGATTCACACATAAATTCAAGGTGTGAATGACCCTAATGCTATGCGAGACAACTTCTACAATAACATCTGGATGCTGCAATGGAGGAGGGGGGCTAATGTCAGGAGGTGGGACATAAGGGCCCTATTTTTTTGATGCGCCCCCGATCTATTCTGGGGAGTGCCTCTGCATATGCCCATGTTTGATCTCATGCTCCAATAGTTAAGTTTGTGACCGATCATAAATTCAGAATATAGTTTTTTAAGAAAATAAAAAAGGGACCTCCATATTGTTGTGGGGTGGTTTATCAAAAACCATCCACCAACGATCCCATAAGTTCTCTCTCATAGCATCATTCGTGCACCATTTGATGGACAACTTTGCCTTTTTGGGATCAACTTTTATTCAAGTTTTGGGATTCACAAATAATTTAGCTATTTGTTCTTTTATGATTTCAAGGGCCAACAGTCCATGATCATAATCCATCCCATCATCAAACTAGGCATGCATGGTCTCTCACCATTGAGGTGCAACTTTATGCTGCACGGTAAGCGTCTCCATATTTTCAATTATGGAGTTCAATGTGGTAAACATTGGGCGTTATGCATGGATGTTACCATACACATTTTGAATTCCCCTCAAGTGATTCAAATTACCCCCTATGAGATCCTCTTAGGGCCGAGGGTTTATAACTGGAGGGTTTTCAACATGAGTGTTTTGAGAGGGTTGGTTTTCAGGATCAATGTTTTGTGGGGGTGGGTTTTTAGCCTATGGATTGTTGTTTGTGTCTGCCATGCCCAATTAAATTAAAATTTCATATAATTAAAATAAATTACAAAAAAGATAGAAAATTTCAATTTAAAAACCCTATATTTAACCAAAAAATTAAAAAAAACTTACAAGAAAAGGTAAAAAAAAAAAAAATGACTTACCTCTTGATGGATCTAGGAAGAAAATCATTGTTGATGGATCAAATACATGATCTCTATCGTATACACAATGTATCTAACACTATTTTTCCCAAAATCCATGAATGAAAATGAAAATGACAATCGATTTAGCTTTTTTGGGTAAATATATGGACAGGTATTGGGTACCCGATACCTATTGGTAGGTATCATATACCCGATAACTTCCATGACATATATGATATATGGAAATGCTTTTAATTGACATATAATATTACAATATAATATAATATAATATAATATAATAATATCATATAATATTGATGCATTCAAGGATGGAGAAACCTCAAGGAGATTGGTCCAAACCTTGCAACAAATATAACACAACGGAAGAAACAACACAAGAAGGAAGAAAATAAGAGATTCAACCTTTTATTATAATTAGAAAATCATTTACAACAGATCTACAACATGTTGCTTCATATGCCTGTCATACAGACCTGATTATACTCAAAACCCTCACAATCCTACCCAAGCTAAGCCAAATAATCTTATGATGTCACCTCTTGTCCCTTAGGAACAATTCTATAAGCTTAGAAATCCATCACAACATCTAGTTAGCCTAGAAAAGATTACATTTGCCAAAAAATGAGAATTTTTTGTACAAACATAGGCCATGACCCAAATATTTAGGAACAACCTCCAAGGAAAGAATTAAGAGATGTGATCATAAAATAACGTCTACCTCAAATGTAACAATGAGTTAGCATGATCGCACTAAAAAAACCAACTGAAAGATCGAGAAATCGATCGGAAACACAACAACCAACTGGGAAAATGAAGAATAGGATAGACACGCGAAGAATCTACAATAACTTATATGCGATGAAACCAAATCATGTGTGATCATAGGATAAGTTCCATAACAAATCCAAGAACAAGTTGTCACGGCCGCAACACAAAAGTACAAGTACATATCGACCACCAACCAAAATACCAAGTTGATAAAATAAGAAAACACAAATATTTTTGTTTGATACAAGATTACCAAGATCCCAAGATGCTCCCGCATCAGACACCCCATGTAAAATACAATGTTTCATAAGAGAAACTTATGAACATTTGACAAGCCGTGGAACGTGAATCCCATGCTTTATTTTGATCCAAACATCCTCTTTATCTACAACTCTCTATCTCTGTACCTCTACACTATCCTCTGTCAGATCCATCAACTTACTCCTCTCTGTACTTCCTTTTATCATATCTTCGATCAACACCAGAACTAAAATCACTACCTCATCCCTTTTGCATAACTGGTATACCTCTGTTACAAACTTCATCTATTCAGCAACCAAGGTTTCCCGCTTCTCCACCTTCTTACAATCCGATACCAACTTGCCTTCATTAGATCTACCTTCAAGATCCTTCTTCCGATCCATACTATCCTCTGTAGTCTACTTCTCTAAACAAAAACTCTTCACCATACTCAAATTCCTTGCACTTCTCCCTTCTGCTTCCTTCATTAAACTAGAGTAATATTTTGTCCATCCTTCTCTATTGTGACCAAGTTACTTCTGCAATCATGAATATCTCCTCTATCAAACTTCCAAGGTCTTCCCAATATAACATGACAAGTACTCATAGACACCACATCACATAACACTTCATTTCTATAAGGTCCAATGTTGAAATTAACCAAACATTGCTCTTTCCCCTCCACCATGTGATCATTTGAAAACCAACTTATCCCATAAGGACAAGGATGTTTAACCCTTTTCATTCCAAGCTTCTGCACCATCTCTTATGATACCAAGTTATCAGTACTACCACTGTTCATAACAACTTTACAACATTTACCTCCTGATTTGCAGACAGTCCTAAACAAATTCCTTCTTTGTAAAGGTTCAACTTCCTTCTTACTCAACATAATTCTCCTAAGCATAGGAGACTCTCCTATCTCAAGTTCTTCTTCACTAACCACTAATTCATCTAATTCATCCCTCATGTGCCATAAGATTTTGTTTTCCCAAATTCTTACTAGATCCTTCAGAACATTGAAAAGCCCTATGTCCCATGCCACCACATTTGAAACAAGTACCCTTGAACTCCTTGCTATCATTCCCTCTTCTATGTATTCTATGATCATATTCAACTTCAATGATTTCTTCTCCTTGGCATTGTTGCTATCTTATTTCTCTCTTCCTCTAGAGTTACTTTATCTTCTCTTCAACTTATCTTCTTCCCTCAATGTATACTGATAAACATCCTTAATAATATAAATCCTCAACATACTCAACGCATCCTGGATATTAAATCTTAGACCATTAACATACCTAGCCACCTTCTCCTTATATACTTCTTTGTGACTAGATCTAATATTCATCTTATAGAATTCCTCTGTGTATTCTTCCACACATGTCTTTCTACCTCAAATTCTGCAACTTCTTGAACAAATCTAATTCCTAATCCTCGGGAATGAATTTAGGTTTTAACCTAGCAATCATTACCCTTCGTCTAGTGATTTTTGTTTCACCGTGCTCCTCCCTATCTTTCTATAATTCCTTCCACCATAACGCAACACAACTCTTCAATTTAGTCTGTGCTAACCTAACCCTCTGTGGATCTCTGATGTCTTCAAGCTCAAAGTAGTCTTCTAATTCTCGAATCCAATCTATCAAATCCTTAGGATGCAATAAACCAAAGAAAATAGAAACATCCATCCTATGAATTTTACTTACTTGTGCCATAGCTCTCAACAACCTTTCTTCATCAACATGGATCTCATCATCTACAGTCTCAAGATCTTCAACAACCTCCTCAAATTCTTCTTTAGTCTCAGGATTCCTTCTCAATCCAATCAACACATTTTTGATCTCATTCCTCATCTCAACTCTAAAGTCTTCCATCATTTTCTCCAGCCTTCTAGTGTTCATCCTTCTAGGTGGCATCTTCCAATCCTCAGGTGCAATTGCCTTTCCAACCAGTGATCTATACACCCTCAGTATGCCTTCAAATCTCAACAATAAGTAGAAACCCTTCCCAACCACCTTGTACAGGTCCTTTGTGATTGCAAGTTAGATCTTCATTATGCCACCTCATGAGCAACAAGTCTAGGGCTTCAAAAGTTAGGAACTCAGATCTGCCAACACGAGAATCTCAACCTCACTCTACCTTAACCTACCATTTGACGTAGTCAAGGATGGAGAAACCTCAAGGAGATCAATCCAAAGCTTGCACCCAATATAACATAACAAAAGAAACAAGACAAGAAGGAAGAAAATGAGAGATTCATCCTTTTATTATCATTGGAAAATCATTTACAATAGATCTGCACCATGTTGTTTCACATGCCAAGCACACATGCCTAAGATTATACTCAAAACCCTCACAATCCTACCCAAGCAAAAGCCAAATAATCTTATAAGATCACCTCTTGTCCCTTAGGAACAAGTCCATAAACTTATAAAGCCATTGCAACATCTAGTCGGCCTAGAAAAGATTACATTCCCCCCAAAAATGAGAAAACATTTTACAACAAATAGGTCGGGACCCAAATATTTAGGAACAACCTCCAAGGAAAGAATTAAGAGATGTGATCATAAAATAACATCGGCCGCAAATGTAACAATGAGTTGGCATGATCGCGCTCGGAAAAACCCACTGGAAGATCGGGAAACCGATCAGAAACACAACAACCAACTAGGAAAATAAAGAACAAGATAGACACACGAAGAATCTGCCATAACTTATGCACAATGAAACCAAATGATGCACGATCATAGGATAAGGTCCATAAAAAATCCAAGAACAAGTTGTCACGACCACAACACAAAATAACAAGTACAGATCGAGCGCCAACCAAAACACCAAGTTGATCAAATAAGAAAACAGAAATATTTTTGTTTGATGCAAGATTGCCAAGATCCTAAGATGCTCTTGCATTAGACACCCCAGGTAAAATAAAATGTTCCATAAGAAAAACTTATGAACATTTGACAAGTCGTGGAACATAAATCCCATGATTTCTTTTGATCCAAACATCCTCTTTATCTACAACTCTCTATCTTTGTACCTCTACACTATCTTTTGTCAGATCCATCAACTTGCTCCTCTCTATACTTCCTTTTATCATATCTTTTGTCAACGCAAGAACTCAAATCACTACCTCCTCCCTTTTGCATAACTGATATACCTCTGTTACAAACCTTCATTTGTTCAGCAACCAAGGTTTCCCGCCGCTTCACCTTCTTACAATCTGATACCAACTTGCCTTCATTAGATCTACCTTCAAGATCCTTCTTCCGATCCATACTAACCTCTATAGTCTACTTCTCTGAAAAAAAACTCTTCACCATACTCAAATTCCTCGCACTTCTCCCTTTTGCTTCCTTCAAAGGAACTAGAGTAATATTTTGTCCATCCTTCTCTATTGTGACCAAGTTACTTCTGCAATCATGAATATCTCCTCTATCAAACTTCCAAGGTCTTCCCAATAGAACATGACAAGTACTCATAGGCACCACATCACATAACACTTCATCTCTATAAGGTCCAATGTTGAAATTAACCAAATATTTCTCTTTCGCCTCCACCATCTGATCATCTGAAAACCAACTTATCCTATAAGGACAAGGATGTTTAAGCCTCTTCAATCCAAGCTTCTACACCATCTATTCTGATAGCAAGTTATCAGTACTACCATTGTTCATAATAACTTTACAACATTTAACTCCTGATTTGAAGGCAGTCCTAAACAAATTCCTTCTTTGTAAAGGTTCAACTTCCTTCTTACTCAACATAACTCTCCTAAGCATAAGAGACTCTCCTATCTCAAATTTTACTTCACTAACCACTAATTCATCAATAATTCATTCCTCATGTGCCATAAGATTTTGTTTTCCCAAGTTTTTACTAGATCCTTCAGAACACTAAAAATCCCTATGTCCTATGCCACCACATTTGAAACAAGTACCCTTGAACTCTCTGCTATCATTCCCTCTTCTAGGTATTCTCTGATCATATTCAACTTCAATGGTTTTCTTCTCCTTGGCATTGCTACTAGCTTGTTTCTCTCTTCCTCTAGAGTTACTTAATTTTCTCTTCAACTTATCTTCTTCCCTCAATGTATACTGATAAACATCCTTAATAACTTATAAATCCCCAACATACTCAACTCATCCTGAATGTTAAATCTTAGACCATTAACATACCTAGCCACCTTCTCCTTAGATACTTCTTTGTGACTAGATCTAATAGTCATCTTATAGAATTCCTCTGTGTATTCTTCCACACTCATGTCTTTCTGCCTCAAATTCTACAACGTCTTCTTGAACAAATCTAATTCATAATCCTCAGGGATGAATTTAGGTTTTAACCTAACAATCATTACCCTTCATCTAGTGATTTTTGTTTCACCATGATCCTCCCTATATTTCTATAATTCCTTCAACCATAAGGCAACACGACCCTTCAACTTAGTCTGTGCTAACCTAACCCTCTGTGGATCTTTGATGTCTTCAAGCTCAAAGTACTCTTCTAATTCTCCAATCCAATCTATCAAATCCTTAGGATGCAATGAACTAGAGAAAATAGAAACATCCATCCTATGAATTTTACTTACTTGTGCCATAGCTCTTAGCAACCTTTCTTCATCAACAGGGATCTCAACATCTACAGTCTCAAGATATTCAACAACCTCCTTAAATTCTTCTTCAGTCTCAAGATTCCTTCTCAATCCAGTCAACACATTTTTTATCTCATTCCTCATCTCAACTCTAAAGTCTTCCATCATTTTATCCAGCCTTCTAGTATTCATCGTTCTAGGCGACATCTTCCAATCCTCAGGTGCAACTGCCTTTCCAACCAATGATCTATACACCTTCGGTATGCTTTCAAATCTCAACAATCAGTAGCAACCCTTCCTAGCCACCTTGCACAAGTCCTCTGTGATTGCGAATCAGATCTTCATTCTGCCACCTCACGAGCAACAAGTCTAGGGATTCACAAGTTAGGAACTTAGATCTGCCAACATGGGAATATCAATCTCACTCTACCTTAACCTTGTTCAACTTGATGCTCTGATACCATATGACGCAGTCAAGGATGGAGAAACCTCAAGGAGATCAGTCCAAACTTTGCACCCAATATAACATAACAGAAGAAACAAGACAAGAAGGAATAAAATGAGAGATTCATCCTTTTATTATCATTGGAAAATCATTTACAACAGATCTGCAACATGTTGTTTCACATGACATTCATACATGCCAAGCACACAAGCCTGATTATACTCAAAACCCTCACAATCCTACCCAAGCTAAGCCAAATAATCTTATAAGATCACCTCTTGTCCCTTAGGAACAAGTCCATAAAATTATAAAGCCATTGCAACATCTAGTCATCCTAGAAAAGATTACATTCCCCCAAAAATGAGAAAACAATTTACAACAAATAGGTCAGGACCCAAATATTTAGGAACAACCTCCAAGGAAAGAATTAAGAGATGCGATCATAAAATAACATTGGCCTCAAATGTAACAATGATTTGGCATGATCGCGGTCAGAAAAACCCACTAGAAGTTTGGGAAACCAATTAGAAACACAACAACCAACTGAGAAAGTGAAGAATAGGATAGACACGTGAAGAATCTTCCATAACTTATGTGTGATGAAACCAAATGATGTGTGATCATAGGATAAGCTCTAGAATGAAGCCAAGAACACGTTGTCACAACCACAACGAGAGAGAGAGAGAGAGGCTGATCAAACAAGAAAACAAAAATATTTTTTATTTGATGCAAGATTGCTAAGACCTAAGATGCTCTTGCATCAAATATAATATAATATAATATTATATTATAATATAATATTATAATATAATATATTATAATATAATATATTATAATATAATATAATATAATATATTATAATATAATATAATATTAAATTATATTATATTATATTATATTATAGATGTTGTTGGTTTAAAATCATCTTATATATCATGTACCAGATAGTAATCGGGTACCCGATACCTATCAGGTACCCAATGTGGCTTGTGCTTTGGTATCTCCTTTGGCCAGGTGTACTGACACCCAGGCCTACTAAAAAGTAAAACACTTCTCACATTTTTGGATGAGTGAAAAAGACATATTTTTCACATCGCTACTTTTTGGTACACCATGATCCTGCACATACCCACAGTTTACAAAATTATGTGTCTTGTCCAGTCGAAAGAATCCTCCCCAAGAGTCCTCCCAAAACCTATCCTTTTCACCATTTCCTAAGTCCCGCGTCAATTTCTCTAATATGATTTCCCTACAATCAAGCATAAAGTTCCAAATCTAAGAACCTTTTAGAGGAGTTGTAGTCCTAAAAATAGCTTCAGTATTGTTGCCTTGTAGATACTTATGTCTGGGAATCTTTACCCACTTTAGGTTGGGGTCTTTGTACATTTTGCAAACAAGTTTTTCCCCTACAACTCTACTTTGATCTTTTAAGTTTCTTATCCCCAATCCTCCTTCCTCCTTAGGTCTACATACTTTATTCCATGTTATTAGAGAAATCTTATTTTTGTCCTCCGTCCCTTGCCAAAAGAAGGTTCTCAGGTTTCTATTGATCTCCTCTCTTTTATTGGTTGGCAGGTCTATACATGATAGTTGATGAATTGGTAAGGCCGAGAAGACCAGTTTTAACATAACCGCCTTACCTGCGGATGGCAACCATTTGCCTTTCTAGGATTTCATTTTTTCCTTGATTTCCTTGGTAATGTGATCCCATAATTTACTTGACCTAGTTCCCTTATCCAGGGGGAGACCTAAGTATTTGCATGGTAAATTACCTTTCTTAAAGTTCAAAATGTTGTAGATATCCCACTCTACAAATTTCTTCATGTTGCAGAAAAAAATCTCAGATTTCTCTTTATTGATATCTTCACCAGATGCTTTATAAAATGAGTTGAGATTATTCTTAAATGTCAAGGCTTTTGCCTCTCCCCTACTTCATAGAGCATTGTATTATCAACAAACTATTGATGAGTGGTCGGTTCTAAATTAGAAGTTATCTTAATTCCTTTAATCTAACCTATCTCTCTAGCTTTGGTGATTGAACTTCCTAGAGCTTCTGCCATGATGATAAAGAGAAAGGGAGAGATGGGGTCTCCTTGTTTTAATCCCCTAGATACATTAAAGAACCCTTTAGGACAACCATTAATTAGTACTGACATTCTAGGAGTAGATATGCATAAAAAGATAAGATTGATCCATTGCTTTGAGAAGCTAAAGGCCTCAAGGCATCTACATAGGAAGCACCAATCCACTTTGTCATAGGCTTTCCTAATATCAAGCTTAATGAGCATGCTGGGGTGATGATTTTGTTGGACTGAGTGGATGGCTTCTTGGGCAATGGTTAATCCATCATAGATAGACATGTTTTGAACAAAACCTGTTTGTTCTTTACTAATAATATCAAGAAGAATCCTTTGGAGTCTACTAGCCAGGGTTTTTGTGAGGATTTTATAGAGGGTGTTGCGAAGTGAAATAGGCCTAAAGTCATCAAAGTTTTTAGTTTTCTCCTTTTTAGGGATAAAAGAGTTAGGAAGGTATTATTGATTTCCTTTAAAACAATTCCCGAGTTCCTAACCCCCTCCATGGCACTAACCACCTCATCCCCGATAAAATGCTAGCACTCTTGGAAGAAGAAAGCTAGGAAGCCATCCGACCCTAAGGGCCTTATCCGGTTTCATATGCATAACCATGTTTTCTATTTCTTCCTTGGTAAATTTTGCATTAAGTGCTATGTTTTTCTCTGCTGAGATAATCGTGAGAATGTATGTTAAGACCTCCTTTTGATGTCCTAAATTTGAGCATTCCCAATTATTTAGGATGTTCTCAAAATGATTAACAACTTCCTTAGCTATCCCCTTAGGATCCTCTATGAAAACTTCATTCTTGTTGTTGATCTTGGTTATCCTATTGATGATTCTACACTGCTTAGTACTATTATGATTTTTGTTTTTGTTTTTATCACCTGCTTCAAGCCATGATTCTTTGGATTTTTGTCTCCAGAAGATTTCCTCCTTTACTAGGATATCTTCATATTCATTTTAAGCAGTTTCCTTTCCAGTTGATAGAGGTCTGCATCCATTCCTTTCTTTATTACTTCACTATTCACTGATTCCAACTCTTTCTCCACCTTGCTTTAGCTTCAAAGATGTTCCCAAATTTATTTTTATTCCATTCCATTAATTTATTTTTTAATATCTTTATTTTTTATACTAGACAGTATAGTTTGGATTTGGAAACTACTACCGCATTCCAATAGACCTCCATTAACTTTATTAGTTTCTCATCTCTTAGCCACATCTTTTCAAATTTGAATGGACTTAGGTTGTAAATCTTCCATGATGTTTAGGAGGACCGAGAAATTATCCAAACCTGACTTTGGGAGTACTTCTGCTGAAAGGGTATAAGGAAAATTTGCCAAGCATCCCTTAAGGAAGAATCTATCCAAATTCTTAGCTATATGGAAAACCCAATCTCCTATTGTTCCATGTGAATGCCTCCTTTTCTGTCTTAATTTCTAACAGGTTATTTTTGTTCACCTACTCTCTTAAATCAGTTGTCGATTGAGCCTCTCTGCTAATTCCTCCTCTTTTATCTCTATGGTATAAAATTGCATTGAAATCTCCTCCTATACTACTAATGTGATCAAATATTGTTTCCCACTATTCTTCTATCTCCTTCCAGACCTAAAGCTTATCTCTATTCTGGATTGGCCCATAGACATTAATTGCTACAAATCGAAGGTTTCTCTTAATGCTTATAGTCAACCCACATATCCAATTATGCTTAGCCTCCCATTTGGAGAAGGATACCACTCTTGGATCCCAAATAATTGCCAATCCTTTAGAGGAACCAAGAGTAGGGAATCCAACCATATTCCAAACTCCCAGTTTCTTGTTAAAGTTGTCTATTCCCCCTTGATTAAATTTAGTTTCTTGTGATATTATAATTTCTGCTTTAGTCTCAGATATGCAATGTTTAACAATTCGCTGCTTGTTAGGGGCATTCACGCCCCTAACATTCCATGTAATGACTCTCATGGCTCTGTGGGAATGACCTTCCCCTTCCCAGCCTTAATCATAGTAGCAATTTTAGCTTGGTCTTCTGCATTACCAGCCATAAATCTCAATTCCGAGAGTGATTCTATGCCCCTTTTTTCTGTTACTCTTAGCACAATTAGGGGTCTCCTTTCCTATCTCAGATATAGCTATACCCAAGTGTATTTCCTCTTCATCTCTTTCTCTCCTCGCTAATTCTATGATTTCCTTCATCAACTCCTCATGTTCACTCTCCTCCTCCTCCAATTCCATGATCCTTGTAATGAGTTCTTGCTCTCATTAGCCAACCCCTCTTTATTGATGAAATCATCAATTATCCCCTCCACAAGGTTGTCTATTACCTCATTGCATAAAAATTCTAGTCCTAGTTCCACCTCTTCCTCTCTAACACCTACCATCTTGGGCTCCACATAGTCTTCCCCCCTACCAGTGTCATCCACACCTAGGTGATTATTTGTATTGCTTCCAACAATACCTAGATTCTCTCCAATGACGTGGACTCTACAATTTCACCCTCCTCAACTTCAATTGTTGATGCCAGAGTTTCCTTTGCTGCAAGGACTACAACTTCCTCTATTCCATGTTTCAGATTCTTATTCTCTTCTTCATCAGTAAGACCCTTTCTATCCCGTTCTTGCCTTTCAGAAACTACAATTTGTAACCTATGAGATTTGTTGTCCCTTATTTCCTTAATTTTCTTCTCATATTCCCTGTCAACCACGATTAGTTCCGTGTTGAGCTCCTTTCGAGATGTTATAATTTCCTCTTGACTACAATGATTGGAAGAGCTAGGTGGATTACCATTTAGCCATTCCACAACAAAAACTCCATTAGCTTCCATAAATCATATATTGGCTTTCTCTATATCATTAGGACTAATAACCTTATTGGTCTTTCTTTCTTTATGTTGGCTACTGTGTTCACCCACGCTGCAACTTTTCTGATGGGTTTCTTTAATAATATTATTAATTACCTTATTGTGGGTTGGTCCTTGATAAAATGTTGGCTTGATAGTATACGTAGCATGTTGTGTGCTTATCTCTAATGGATCAAGGTATTTCTCATTGATATCCATGTTTACTAATATTCTAATATCAGAATAGGATAGAAACTTTTTTTCAAATCTTGTACAAAATTACCAAATCTATTTCCAATTTCCTTTAGAATCTCACTATGAATCATTTCTACTAGGAGATTTGGTAAGATAATCCACCAAGTGACCTTGAAAGAATTAAGATTGCTAGGGTTTAAATTGGGGTACCAATCAAGAAATTTAAAATCAAATCCTTCATAACATACATTTTTACCAGATAAAAATTCTTTTTTTTTAGTGAGACATTCTTACACTCAATGAATAA